>VZTJ01004509.1:541874-609486 GCA_013397795.1 Orthonyx spaldingii
GGCCGGGGCGGAGGGACGCGGCCGGGCCGCGCTGAGGCGGCGGGCGGAAGCGGAGCGCGGGGATGGGTGAGGAGCTGCGCGGTGGGGCGAGCCCAGAGCCCGGCGCCGGCCGGAAGGGGGCTGGAAATGACGATGAAAACGCAGGCGATTATTGCCTGGGCTTGCTGTGCGCTGAGTGAGGTTGGATTTAGGGTTGAGCTTGTTAGTATTGTGGCTGGAGCGCCTCTGGGACAGGCTAAGAGAGCTGGCGTTGTTCGGCCTTGGAGAACTCTCCGGGGAGACCTTAGAGCCCCTTGAAGTACTTAAAGGAGGCTTGCACAAAAGAGGGGGAGTAACTTTTTATGTGGGCAGATAGGGGTGCAGCAAGGGGGACGGTTTTAAACTAAAAGAGGAGAGATTTCGATTAGATGTTAGGAAGAAATGTTTCCTTGTGAGAGTGATAAGGCCCGGTTACAGGTTGCCCAGAGAAGCTGTGGCTTATCCATCCCTGGAAGCATCCAAGGCCAGGTTGGATGGAGCTCTGAGCAACCTGGTCTGGTGGAAGGTATTCCTACCCATGGCAGGGGCGTTGGAACGAGATGGTCTTTAAGGTCCCTTCCAACCCAAACCACTTCTATGATTAACTGGTGTGAGCTGTAATTAAAAGCCCATACTCATAGCTAGTGTTTAAAATGAAACAAAACTAGTCAAGGGCACAGTGGTCTCTGTGTTTCTCTCAGTTTCCCTCTTCCCCCAGAACATCCTATGAGAAAGGATGAGGTTAAAGCCAGAGCACATCTGCATAGCGGACAGTGAAATTAAACCTGCTGATTGAAAGGCCTTGAACCGGGGAAAGGCATGATGAAAACTCAGCTCTGTGTGTGACCCACGTGCCTTTCCTCTTCTCCAAGGACTGATGGTGATGAGGGAAGACAGACGTGGGCTGTGGCCTGAGATGCTGCATGGGTTTGAGGGGAAGAGTAAAGTGCTGAAGTTGGCCGTTATTTCCAAAGTTTCTTAGCTCTTTCAATTTTAATCCAATATTTTCTCAAACTCAATTGTTATGTAATGCTTAAGGTCATTGTATTTTGTTTTTGAAGGAATGGGGGGAGCATGGGGGATGGTTAAAATGATAGCCTGAGAGATTTCCTATCTTGGGTGGTAATTTTGATTAAATTATTTTACTTAAATGAACACTTTAGTTTGGAATAACTTGCTGGCTGGCTGATTTCTGGTTAGTGCCTGTCACTTGTGCCGTGTGTGTGTTGTGCTGAGCAGTGGAGCAGATGGCAGCAGCCTTGTGTGGAGTGTGCTCGTGTTTGTTGACCCACTCGCAGCACAACACTTGGCACTACGTTCTTTAACATGAAGCACACATTCCCATTGACCACAGCTACAACCAAGTCCGCTCACTCCAGATTTGATTTATCACCGTTTTTTCAGTCATTAAAGGAAGGCATAAGGGTTTGCAGTCATCTGGCAGAGAGCAGTAATGCTGAGCAGAGAAAAGGGGTTTTGCTCGCAGCCTGATGTCCAACATCCCTCCAGGGCCCTTCAGCTGAGGGGCTGTTCTCGAGGGTGCCAGTGAGGGGCTCCCCCAGCATCATGCTGGGTCTGGTGGGAGGATTGTTCCCACTTGGGAAACTGGAGGAGCAGCAGCTGTGCTCCCTCTCAAAGCTGCCTTAACTCATGGCCACCCCACCCTCCACACTTTGAGATCTTGGATAAACACTGCCATAATCAGATGATAAGATTTCTGGGCCACTTGCTGCATTTGGAGAGCTTGTGGTGTGTTCTCTTTTGTGACTGAGAGAAATATTTGTATTTAAGTCTTTATACCTATAAAATGGGCAGAGTATTCAGCATCAGTAAAGAATCAAGCACCAGCCAACTCTTCTTCATTTGTTGTGTAAATAGCAAGAAGGGCAACAGAACTGGTGAACCTCCTGATTTCCAAATGGCCTTTTTTAGGATAGCCCTAATTTACTTTCTTCATTGGTGCATGATTCCATGAAGCATTTTCCTCCTGTTCCAGAATACAGCAATTAAGCAGGATACATTTTTATCTTTTATAAAAAGCTATTCCTGTTTCCATACTGGTATGATCGGAATGACATGGTTTCTTCTCCCCTGCTGTTGTCCAGGTTGTGAATCCACTCAGGAATGGATAAATGTAAGCAGCCTTATGTTGACCAGAAGACCAGCCTTGAAAAGTTCAGTCCTGAAATTCTTTCTGAAGTGGAGAAGCTGTTTGCAAAGAAGTTTACTTACACTAAGCCAGTGAACGATGAATGGAAGCTGCCAGATCCCAGCGATGCTTTTACATGTGATCACATGGAATTTCACTCACTCCTGGCTCTGAAGGACTCAATGAATGAAGTGAAGAACCAACTGAGTGACAAGAACCTGGAGGACTGGCATCGGCACACCTCCTTTACCAACAAAGCAGGGAAAATAATTTCTCATGTGAAGAAATCTGTGAATGCTGAGCTCTGTACCCAGGCATGGTGCAAATTTCATGAGATCCTGTGCAGTTTTCCTCTTCTCCCAGAAGAAGCTCTTCAGGATGGAGAACTGAATTCTGTCCACCTCTGTGAAGCACCTGGAGCTTTTATAGCCAGCCTTAACCACTACTTGAAGTCCCACCATGTCCCTTGCCACTGGAATTGGGTAGCCAATACTCTAAACCCTTATCATGAAGCCAATGACACCCTTATGATGATCATGGATGACCGTCTGATAGCAAATACGTTACCATGGTGGTACTTTGGCCCAGATAACACTGGGGATGTGATGACATTAAGACATCTGACAGGACTTCAGAACTTTGTGAGCAGTATGACCACAGTCCACTTGGTAACTGCTGATGGCAGCTTTGATTGCCAGGGAAATCCAGGTGAGCAGGAAGCTCTCGTCTCACCCCTTCAGTACTGTGAAACAGTCACTGCTTTAATGATCCTGGGCACTGGAGGATCCTTTGTTTTGAAGATGTTCACTCTGTTTGAACACTGTTCTGTCAACCTGCTCTTTCTGCTAAACTGCTCTTTTGAGGAGGTCCATGTCTTTAAACCAGCCACCAGCAAAGCTGGAAACTCAGAGGCCTATGTGGTTTGTCTTCGCTATATGGGCAGAGAAAGCCTTCACCTCCTTCTTCCTAAAATGACGCAGAACTTCGGAACAGAAATGGTCAACAAAGCTCTTTTCCCGCAGCATACTCTACCAGAATCCTTCCTTAAAATGCATGAAGAGTGTTGCATGTTCTTCCACAAGTGCCAGGTAGAGACTATCTCTGAGAACATCCGTCTCTTTGAGTGCATGGAAGAAGCAGAGCAGATGAAACTGAACAAGTTAAGAGACTGTGCAGTAGAGTTCTTCATGCAAAGGTTTCACATGAAACCCATTGGCAGAAATAACTGGCTTGTCAAGAAATCCCAGGCTGGTTGCAGCATGAATGCAAAATGGTTTGGGCAAAGAAACAAATATTTTAGAACATACAACGAAAGGAAGATGATGGAAACCCTGACTTGGAATGATAAAGTGGCAAAGGGCTATTTGAATCACTGGGCTGAGGAGCATAGTTTAAATAATGCTGGGAACATGTGCATCCTGGAGGGATCATTTTCTAACCTTGAATGTAGCTTTTGGTACATTTTGGAAGGAAAAAGATTGCCAAGGGTAAAGTGTTCTCCATTTTGTGATGTTCACATCTTGGAAAATCTTAATGAAGCTCTGAAGGAATTGGATAGGGGGAGGCTGAAAAGCAGATCAATGCTGCAGCCTTGTCACTCCTGTGAAGTTCTTCTTGGGGAACTCATACTGGCAAAAGTATCTGATCTTTCTAGGTGCCATCAGGAAGTCCTGAATGAAAGTTGTAGTGACCGATCTAAGTGCCTTGTGGTGGGCTTTCCCTCCCTCTGTGACACAGAAAGCCAGCCCAGTATGGAAATAAAGCCCATGGACTCGGCCACGCTGCTGACTTTTAGCTTCTCTGTGCTGTATGATGGAGAACCAAAGTACCAGCAGCAGCTTTTGGAGTGTGTTCTACATTCCTTGGCCCAGCTGGCAGTGGGAGATGCGTTGGTTTTGCCTGTTCTCTCCTGCCTGACACGCTTCACAGCTGGCCTGGTGTTCATCCTGCACTGCTGCTTCAGGAGTGTCACATTCGTGTGCCCGACCTCGCGGGAGCCCCTGGGCACCAGCGCTGCCTTGCTGTGCGTGGGTTACCGCGGCCTCCCCGCGCCCGTCGTGGAGTACCTGCAGCATCTGAACGCACTGATGAGCTCTCTGCTGGACACAGACTCTCCCCAGCAGGTTCTGCAGTTCGTGCCCATGGAGGTTCTCCTCCAGGGCAAGCTCTTGGAGTTCCTATGGGATTTAAACACAGCCATTGCAAAGAGACAGCTCCACCTGATTGTGCAAGCTCAGCAGCAGCAAATGACTAGTGACATTCCACTTTGAAATAATTCTAGAACAGTGTGAGTTGCTGCTGCTAGACCTTTTTTCACAGGCATGCAGAAGGTGTTAAAAACATTGTTAATGTGAAGGTAACGTTAATGGAAAACTGGTGTGACCTTGAGAGTGCTGGGAGCACTTTTGGAACTATTAATCCTACTTGCAGCATACTGTCTATGTAGGAAATAGGAGAAAAGAAAACCAGACCTTGATTTCTCACCACTGAGCTGGGTATTTTAGGATGCAGAGTAACGTAGAATCTTTGATTCAGTGGAAGAAAGGGCTCACAAATGAGCATAAGCCTCAGAGCCTCCTGTTACCATCCTTAAAAATTATCTTTTGACATCCCTTTAATTTACAGTTGGTTTAATTCTCAGTGGTGACATGGGGGACATCCTGTGTAACTTGCCTTACCATTTTGGATGGTATGAAATGGTGGTGTTTTATCAGTGTCCCCATTTACCATTCTTAAACAAGAGCCTCTGAATTCTCACCTCGTAGCCTTTGAATATCAGCCTCTTCTTTAGCACTTCAGTGAGTGAGGGCTGAGATTAAAATTTCCATGCCAAAGCCTGATAATGGTTTCTCCATCTCATTCTTGCTGCTGTTTTGTGAATGCCATGCTGATATCCTGAGTTCCAGTTCTTTGTGCACTTCAGTCACTTGACAGAAGGATCAAATGGAGCTGTTTATGCCAGAGAAGCGCTCAGCCTCTGGCTGTTCATTGCTTACTCTTCAGGCAGTAATTTGGATTGCCATCAAGCCCTCTCTTGTGACTTCTTATGGGTCCAAAGCTGAGCTCAATTCTCAAGAATGAAATTTGTTAAAAGAATTAGCTACTGGCTGTAGACACTTAGGCTTATAACAAGCAGAACCTTTAGGAGACATTTAAATGCAGGAAACTTCCACCAACCACTAGAGGCTCATATAACATGCAGTTGCTGGGATTTGCCAGCCTTTCCTTGCTAAAAATCCTTAAAACAAAGGCTTTGAGGTGTTACCACCTGAACAAACAGTTCACCAATTGTGTGCTGCCTTTCTTATGCACACGTGTGTGTTCATGTTTGTGTGGGAACCCTCAGGGTTGACCCTTCAGCCATGAAGCTTTTGTGTTGTACATCCATGTGTGCTTTTGGTTTGAAGGATGCATATATATTTTGAAGTAGAAGAAAATATGTTTATTGACATGGCTGTTGCATATTTTCATCTTATTGACAAATGTTGAAAGTGTTAAAAGACTTTTTTTTTTTTTTTAAGAAAAGAAAGGAAAACAAATGTTATTTGTAGAAAATAAAGCTTTTTATTTTAGGTTTTCAGTGTTGCTGTTTACATGTCTCTTTACCAAACATGGAACAAATCAATGAAATGCAATAGGGGGACCTGGGGAGGTTTAATTTTTTTTATTTTTTTTTTTTAGCCAGCTTTCCTCATCTTGCTATGTGGATCCATCCTTAATGAGTGAAGGGTACAGTGGTCTTCATTTCTCTCTTTAACTTTGGAGTTTACCAGCTCAGAGAGGCTCCACTTGCAGACTGTGGAGGAGGCCTGAGTGCACTTCCCTTGGCCTTGTCCCTGAGCATTACAGTCCATGTCCCTCTCTGTGGTTGCTGTAACTTCTATCAGCAAGGATTTTGTCTTAATGATCTTCAGTTTCTCCTGGCTGTGACAACTGCTCTGGTAGGACAAGGTTGTTATACACTGTACTTTTGCCTGCAAAGTCTGTTATTTATTCTTATCCAAATATTTTCATCCTAATTGCTTGCCTTCACCGACTGGTGTGATGAATAAAAAGCTGTGTGCCTTGTTCCTCAGGGCTGGCTCTGCTGCACTGCCAGGGGTTCCAGGTGATTGTCTTTGAGTTGGCTTTCCATTTTGTCTGGAGACTGCTTACTAACTCATTTTGATTGCAATTATTAATGCTAATGTGTTTTTCTCATTGCCTTTCTCTTTGGAAGTGAGCACCAAATTAGAGAGCTGGGGAAGATCATTCTGTGTTCTAGAGGTCTGAGATGACACAGGAAATGGATCCTGTTTCGTTACCTTCATTTCCTTACAGCTAGTTGGTGTTTTTTGGGGAAATCTTTATGCAGAAGAGGAGTTCAATGGATGCAGAGCTGCAGCATGAGAGACAGCACTGTCTCTCTTAGTTTTAGTGAAGCTTAAGGCTTTGGCTGTTAATGTCAAAATGTTCTTCAGGGGACATGAGGACTTGGAAGTGTCCTTGAAACAGGAGATCGGGTTGGAAGTGCTTGTTATGGGGATTGTCAGGTTGATTTTGGTAGAAATACTGTTTAATGGGTTTATGGTTTTACTGAATTACAGGGAAACATAAATGCTCAGAATTGTATTCAAGCTTATAAAGAGTTTTATGAAATATTTGCATTCCCAATATAACAGTATAAAAACAGTGCCTAAAGACATGAAATGGCAGATTGGAAAGTAAAGGGAAAAATATGGATTTCTTCATTTTACTGCTACAGATCTTAAAAGCTGCAAATGCAACTTCTTCAGTCCTTAAAGTCAATTTATACACTACATTATTTAGATTATGCATCCTATTTGAATTTTGATAGATATGCTGGCATGCCTGGCAGTTTCTGAGTTTAAATAGTTGGTGTTGAAGCAAAGACAAAGCACTAAGCCCAAAGCAAATTAGCTTTCTCCCTGGCTGAACAGCTATTTAACAAATGTCCTTTTTCTGTCTTGTGTCAGGTCCTCTGTGTCTCCCATCGAGACTGGGAAGATGAAATTTTACCTGTAATACAACTTGCACTGGAGCACCACAGTTAGTAGCTCCTTTTATTAAAACAATAATGTGAAATTGTTTATTAAAACAATATTTTTCCTCAGTAGGAAACTTGAACAGATTTATTGAAGTGCATCTTCACAGTGCTTTACTAAATGGGGATGACTCGCCTGTTAAAGAATTGATTTATCTAAATTGGGGGATAACGGGGAGAAGTGCCTGTCACTTGCTAGTGAATTGATTTGTTTAGATTGGGGGATAGCAGGGTGAAAGTGAATCAATATTCAAAACTTATTTGTTGCTGAAGCCAGAGATCATTATCTGGGTATCAAAGAGATGAATGAGCAAATGCTGCCTGATACAAATGAAAGCTCATGCTGAGGTAGCCCCAGGTCCTCAGCTGTCAGGTACCTGTGCCTCAAAACAATGACCCTGTAGCCAGTGGGTAATGAAACCTCAATTAAGACTAAGAAATAAAGGGACTGTGGTGAAGTGCCTTAATTTAAGTCTCTAGAGGGTAAAGGTGATTAAATACTTGCTTTATAATCAGTTGACTGCCCCAGGTTGGTGACAGAGCACAACTCAACACTGTTGAGTTGAAATGTGATGAAATCTGTCTTGGGGTCACAATTAAACCTAATTCCAAGGTGGCTGCTGAATAGCTGCACATCCCCACAAATAACGGTGTGCTCTGACAGACGAGTGTGGGGCCATCAGAACTGTGTGAGTCCTGAGCAGCTCCCTGCCTTCGCTCCTGCAGCGATGCTGATGGTACCCAGCAAACCACGCTGCCAGCTGTGCAGGCAGCACGTAGAGCCCTGCATGGAACAGATCAGCAGCACAGGATGTGTTTGGGATTAGTTCACCTAGGGCTGGGATGGCTGTAGGATTCCTGGCTGGTGGGAATGGTGATATTTGGCTGCAGGAGCTTGTCATACCTGAAAACCACATAGCAGCTCTTAGGACTGCCATTGAGTGTTAGCACAAACTGGAGGGGACCTGGATCCAGCTAATGTATTGGGAATTAAAGGAAAACTATTTAAAAAACTTACTTTTGCTCTTTGGGAACACTGGAGAGGCTGGTCCTCACCTAGGGTGAGCTTGCACTTTGTGTGGAAACACCAGAGTAGGCTGGTGTTTAGTCTGTCAGCACTATGGTTTTAACTATAAATCACAAAGTAATTGATTTCAGGGTGTTAACAAAATTTAGATTTATGGAGAAATTCAGGTATGCCTAAGATGTACAGTTAATAGCACTGGCACTGAATAAAACTCAAATTAACTTTGTTTCCATTATGAAACAGGGTAGTATTAGCCCATAAATTTATATTCATATAAATGGATTGGCTCTTAATTACGTGACTAGTTTTCTGAAGGTTCTGTGCTTGAAAACTGTTTTCAGACTTGGACAATATCCAGAGCTTTGAACAGGTTTCCAACTTTCAATTCCCAGCAGTATCAGTGCTCTGTGTGCAAAAACTCAAGACCAGACTCTGACTGGATTTGCTCAGACTTTTTGGGGGGACAGTTTGAGTAGGAAATGGATTAAATTCAGATGTAAAAATCACTCTGACTAGTTCCTCACTGTACAAATTTACAAATGTACAGTTGTAAATTCGACAAATTCTGAGTCCTCTCCTATGATCCTGATGACAAACTGTGCTTAGTGAGATTAACAGGCCTTAGAGCTGGTTTGGGGCTGGGCACATGTAGCAGCTGAGAAGACCTATTTATGTTTCAGTAACTGACCTTACCCATCACATCACTCTCTGCAGTTTTGAAGTGACCCCTGAAGGAAACAGTGACAGCAGCACTCTCAGGAGCATGAGTGGAAGTAATGAAGCAGTAATTAGCAATTAATAAAGTGTGGTGAAACTTTTAACTGGTGCACTGGCCTAGAGGTCTGGTGCTGGAGTGGAACAGTCCCTTGGAAATCTACAACTTGGAAACTTAATTATCATAATTTCCTTTAGACACCATCTGCTCTTGAAGCCAACTTGTATATTTACTTTTTCCCTTGAAGGTAGATGAGTTTTGCGGACTCCACTTCTGTGGCTTTTCACAGCAGAGATTAAATTGAAGCTGGAATCAAGATACGGGGAATGAGATGGCCTCTGGGGCTGAAGTGTCCTACAGACACCGTGAGGGCACGGTTCTGTTGGAGCAGCCAGCAGGGTGTCAGAATAAGTATTTGGTTATAGGAGGAATGGTGAAAAACATGAACAGAATCTTCTTTGTAGTTGGAAGAGGGGTATTGTCTTTTCCAGAGGGGGCATAAATTGAAATTGTGCTGTCTGTGCTCTTCCCACCTCAAGCCCTTCTGAGCCATTGTCTGGAAGATGCCACCTTTCAGAGACTGTGATAGTGAAAGGCAAGGATTGCCAAGGAGCCCTCCTGACCTGAGGCTGTCAGCAGGTTCCTAGCAACAGGCAAACCCAAGTGAGGCCAGTAACACTGAGGAAGAAGGGCTCCTGTGGCTGTGGGGATCACTGTGGTGAAGCTCTTTGCTCCTCAGAGCTGTTGCACTGTGTTGCTTTAGCAGGCATGTGCTGAGTTATGCCTTGCTAAGCACTGTAAGGTCAGCTAAGGCCAGAAGCCAAGCTGCATCACCACTCCTTGCTCTCCTAAAGATGAGCCTGAAAAATGGTTAGATCATGAAAATAAACAGCCAAGCACCACCAGCCTTCCCCTCAGTCCCCACCGTGTTAATCATTCATGGCAGGTGCTAAGAGCAAGTCAGGAGAGTCAGGTTAGGCTGAAATATCCTTTGGTTTCAGCTATAGGAATGCCCAATGGACTTGAACAGAGCAAAACACTTTTCAAGCAGCAAAGGTGCAAAAATGGGACATGGGAATTTTGGAATATGTCAGTGCAATTTTAGACGTCACTCGTTTGCACTGAAGGCTTGTAATAATGATTCTATTTTGTGTGGTGTAAATCAGTTTTAATTAATAGAGCAGATGTACCAACAATGCATCTGGAAATGAAATGGAGGAAAAAAGAAAAGAGGCAGCTGGTGCTAGTGGATGTAAATATTTGCTTTTTGGGAAGTGAAGCTCTGCAGAAACTTCAGGCTCCATTTCAGATTCAGAAGCCTGTTTCTTATGCTTGTGGAGATATATGGAGCAGAAGAAATTAACTAAAGCATAATGCTTTATTTGAATCTAGTGCATGTGATGTAAGTAGCCCAAGTTTTTGGAACAGGGCCAACACATGAAGTCTTGGTTCCTGCTGAAATATTAAGACTTTGTTGATGCAAATGCATTAATTCCAGATGAGCTGTCTCTGTACCAAGAAGCTTTCCAAGGCTTCTGCAGTACAGTCTTGGCTTATGAGCATGGACAAATGGAAATGCTAATGTTTGACCCTGACTACAGCAGAGCAAGGTGCAGTGATGCTACTGAAATAGGGCCTGACTGGCAAACCAGGTGTAAGAGGTCTGTGTATCTGAAAGCTGCTGTGGGGAGGTGTGACAGATGTGTGGATGGACTCTGAGCCTCATGTGAAGCTGAGGGCTGAAAGAAAAGCAGGGCATGAATTAGGGCTTTGCAGGTTTTGATGGGACTCTCCACAGTTCTGCTGTGTTATTTTTGTGGACTCTTAGCTGCAGAACAGTCTTTTAAATCTTCCTCACTTCCTTTCAATATTGAACTTTTCATGAAATCCCAGGCTATTTGTGTTAGAATTATGAGAGCTTTTTGTTCTCTTTGGTGTTTTTTGTTAGTGCCTGTAACTGCTAAGAAGGATTTGAAAACACAAGCGTACAAGCACAAAGTACTGCAGCAAATATAGAATGTAACATGCAAAAAAACCCCACTTTTAAAGCAAGTCATGACTGATGAATGGTGATGTCCAACCTGGAACTGGCAGTGTGGGAGAAGGAAGACAACAAGGAAAGGTTGATTCAGAGCAGGTATTTTGTGCTTGATGAACCAGATGGTGGGGGTGGGAAGGATTCCTTGAAGTAGTTTAAGTGGTAGTGCACGTATTGTTAATGCTCATTGCAAGCTCTTTGAGGATAAGACAGACTTCCTTGCTCTGCAACTTATTTTTGGAATAGGACGTCAGGATGCTTGCACCCAACCTTGTGTGTACGTGTTCTGGTTTAGGGGTTTGTGCCTTGATGTTGAGAATGCCCCACAGCAGAGGAAACACCTTGAAATGGCAGCAGAGCTCAGAGCTGAGCTGGATCTGGATCAAAGTGAAGCTCCTCTGTCCTTAAGGCTTAGATAAGGAAGTTTGCAGGTGTAAGTAGTGCTGATGCTGAGGGGATTGGGTTTTCCAGGCCTGGGAGCAGATTATAGCCCTGTCTATACTGCTTTTGCATTGTGAAAGCTTGTGTGCAGTAACACCTCGCTGTCTGTCCCTTCTGTTTCAGAGCTCTGCTGTCAGCTATTTAATACCCTACTCTGGTTACTGTTGTCATTGTGCTGATATCCTTCATCCTTCATCCTTAATTGACCTCGGTGAGCAGCAGGCATCAGGAAGGTGGTGATGAAAATGTAATGGATTGGAAGAGGCAGCAGGACCACTGGCAGTGAGAGATTTGTCCGGTGTTCAGTCTCGCAGGTGAAGCAGCTGAGATCTTTCAGAAGGATGATGTGTTTGAAGATGGGTCAGACAGGGTCACCAGGATATGATGAAGTTTAATTTTGCGTTATGAAGGGATTTTCCACTCAACTTCAGGCTAATAAGCAGTTAGTTCTTGGCATTTTAAAAGCAGAATCTCCTTTAGTACTTTTGTCATTACCAGGTGTTGAATTGGCAGCTGACAACCCCAGTGGTCTTGCTTGTCTCTCCATCTTCCACGCCACGTGTGCTATCCCTGTGGGCTTAGGTTGTGTGCCTTCCTGGAATGCCTGCACACGTTCCTCTGTCCATTGTTTCTTATGGGAATGACTGAATTGTGGTCAGCCACACTTCCAGGATCATATCCTCCTCAGGTAAGGGGATGCCTGAACATGTAGTTTGACTATTTGGGGAATTATCGCAGAACCAGAATGTAGGGCTGAGGAGTCAAAATGCCTCAACAGCAATGAAGAGAGAAGAATGCAGAGCACCCAGCTGTGAGCCCATACACACTGGTTGTGCATGTACTCAAACGCACGGCTCTGTCTCCCTGAGCTGCAGAAGTTATTGTGGGGAATAATTCTCTGTTATTTGAGGATTTATGGAAACTAACTGAAAGAGGTGTTACATTCTGTTTGACTTATTTTATTCCCTCACTACAGTCGGGGTCACTCTGACTGTGTCCTTAGGGTGTCCCTTTCAAGTCCCGGCCTTCTGGGACTTGAAGTGCAATGAAAAATGTGCCTTCAGACCCAGTGGACTGTGTGGGGCTCTGGCAGGTGAGATGAGGCTGTGCCCAGAGAAGGGATTTGTCTAAATGCACGGCTACCTGGGCTGTAGCCACCAGCTTCCAGAAGCACCATAAATTGTGCAGGGCCTGAGCTGTGCCTTAGCTGACTCTGAAGTGTCAGGCAGACCTGTTGTCTGATGTTTAAATGCTGGGGTAACCTTGCTCTGTAGGGGAAATGGGAAGCTTTGGAGGCAATGCTGTGACACAAGAGTCCTGTAAAGCAAGAAGAAGGAGCAATTTGTCAAGCGATGCTGTCGCCTTTGATGTGGTGAGGGGATTCACTACAGCACAGGGCACCATGTCCTAGGTAGCTTGCTTGATGTTTCGTTAAGGATTTGAGGTGCCCATTTCCCACTGAGCTTTGGGATGCAGATCTCAAAGCTGGCTCTATTTAGATGGAGCTCTGCTTCAGAGCTGCACTTCAAAACCTCGTGGAGAATGTACATGCAGGGGGGACTGTAATTGCCATATATTTTGCCCATAATGATATGGGGGAAAGAACAGGGGCAGCTGTAACGAATAAATGAGATGTTACATCTGATGACTCCCAAGTCTTCTTTTTCCTGAGTGTTAGGTCTGCTGTGGAAGGCAGGAGGAGGGAGTGGAATCCTGTGTCTCCTCCGCTGTGCGGATGCCCCCTTTTTAAAAATCCTGTCTTAAAAATGGAATGCTTGTTAGAAAGCAGGAATCAACAAGGGAGACCTGGGCCAAGCTCTTTGCTAGCAGAGCTGTGCTGAACTCTCTGCCCTTTCACCAGAAGATAATTTGTCTCCCAGTGGTGGAGCAAATGCCCCCGACAGAAGGGAAACAATTTGCTCAGTCAGGCTTTCTCTGCCCTTTCCTTTTTACTTAAGAAAAGAGAGCCAACCCTGATGAAGATGGGATCATTGGCACAAAAGGTAAGTCACGGAGATATTTTCAAAACCTTATCTTTATGAAACTAGAGCAGGAAAGGAAAGTTAGGGTGACTGAGCTTTGGATTTAGCTTCCTCTGTGGCTCTGACAAGCCCATGAACAATTGCCCATCCTACCATACATGACTGTGAGCAGGACAGCCCACTCTGATGCCTGTCGAAGTGAACCTGTCAGATCAGGAGGGAGCTTCTCTTTCCCAGCTAGAGAAGAGATGGTGTCCAATCCTTACCCTCCTACAGAGTTCTGGCAGTCACCCTCAGGAAAAGTGGTCTTGGTTTGCATCTGGGCAGCAGAATGGGATATTTACCTTGTAACACAGTGATACCTCTAGGGCAAAGCAAAAGGCGACTTCTTTTGATGAATGTTATAATTTTCATTCTGATTTTATCCTGTCTTAACAGTTTTATTGAATCCTGAGTGTTCTCCCCAGCTGTCCATTGCCGACTCTCACGCTTTGATGGCTCTTGTCACAAATACCATGGTAAAAAGATCTTAGTTCTTTTCTCTTTCCTTTTTTCTCCTTTGAGAAGTCTCATTTACTTTCTGCAGCTGTCCTGACTCCCTCCCTCCTATCATTACTGGGAAGCAATGTGGCAATTAGAGCTGGCCACCCCCGGGAGGAGGTGTGCCCCACTGACTTTGAAAGAGTTTGCAGCGCTGTCCTTTGTGCTCTTCTCCAAAGCTTTTCTCTTCTCTCTGTGAAATGGATTTTAATGTTATGCCATTTCTCATATAGTAACATCTGTAAAGACACAAAAATGTCTGGGACCTGGATTGGTTTCATGAAGCCTTGATTCTTTTAATCTTCCTTGGAAGGTATATTGCACCAGGTGTGTCTTTCTTGGAGCACCAGCCTGTACAGTCCTGGAGCCAGATGGGGACATTTCTGAAGGGATGGTGTGACATTCAGATCCCAGTGCTCCTCACTTTGTCAGTCTCTTTCACACCCGATTTTCTTCCCCAGGCTTTGCCTCATTCACCTCTCAGGCTCTGTGGCTGTTCAGCTGCCACAGGCCAAGTAGCTGTTGTGGGAATCAAGCTGGCCAGAGACAGGAGGACTTGAACTAATAAGGAAGGAAGATTCTGTGGTCTGTCTGATCTTGCTGAAGGCGCTTTCATTACCATTTCAGAAGACCAGCCTAGTGCTGGGGTTGAGTCAGACCTGAAGGTTTGCTCTGGAGACCAAAGGATGGGGAACTTTAGAAGCTAATGCCTAATCCTGTGGGCATCAACAACATTTTTAATGCTGTCTCTTTGATAACTTGTAGGAGGCATTTTATTTTGGGTTTTGTGTAAGGTGGTGTGAAGCAATGCCGTGCAGCTGGAAGCTAGAGGCAAGGCTATTTATTTCAGGGCTTTGAAGAGCTCTACTCCAGTGATAGCTGTCTTATTGCTGCAGTGGCTGGCTTTATTTTGATTTGGAGCAAATGAATAAAAACATTCCCTTCCTTTCATTTTCTCTGAGGTGAGAAAATTCCTGGAAGTCTGCTGATGAAGTTAAGGAACATCTTAATCTTTTTCCCCTGAAGTGGCTTGAGTGCAGCTCCCAGAAGGCCAGAGTTTGGAAGTCTGGAAGCACTGCCTGGATGTTCTGAGAGGACTCCTGACAGCAGGGCTGGGCTGCAGATGTGGCTGCAGGTACTGGAGGGAGATGCTGGATGTCTTAGTGAGGTGACCTTTATTTCTGAGAGCATTGTGCTCTCTGTACCAATTGCTAATAAGTTGCTTTCTATTGGCAGGGCTCATGATCCATCAGTCTGCATTCTCAGAGATGAGCCCTTTGCTAGGGCGTCACTACAGAGAGCTTTGTCATATCTTGACAGCATTTGACATTTCCCAGGCAATGCTTAAATCTCCCATTTGCAAGTGTTTAACCCTCTCCCCTAACAACCTTCCAGCAGTGATTCCTATAAACTTTAGCTTTCCGTTCAAAGTATTGTTACCAAAAGCCTCTGTAATTTTGTCACTTGCCGTGTGCTGCCAATGAATCTCTATCTTTATTGCTTTGGGCTTTAAATGTTGCCTTTAATTAGGATCTGAGCTTTTCTGGCCTTGGGCTGATGGACAGCTCCCTGGTGACCAGAACTATGAGCAGAACAGAGGGATTACTGTATTGCTGCTTCTACTTGAAGGAACAGTCATTTACCCCAGGTGGGTTTGGATGTCTCTTTTAGGAGGGGCATACCAGGCCTCAAAACCCAGCCCTTTATGCCCATTTATTAATTGTTCTGTTTCTGTCCTGCTTCTTGCCCTTAATTTGCAGAGCCAGATTAAGACAGTGTGATGCACAGAGGTTCAGGGCAGGGCTACCTTTCCCTCCAGGACATCATCTGTTGATTCAGCTCAGTATTTCAAGTAGGAATTGCATGCGAAATGGAGCTGAATGAACCCTACTCCTAGCAAGAGCTGGTAGCAAGGATGGATGAGCAGTTCATTCACAGTCATTTAAACACTGAAGAAAATCAGATTTGTGTATTTAAAATTGCTCTCTCAACCAGTGTTTAGCATCTTGAGGTCTCAAGGGTTAAAACACCTCTGGCAACTCCGATCAATATGTGGGGATTTAAAAGTGTTCTGGACTAAGTGGGCAAATGAGTTGAACTGCGTTTGGCCAATTCCCTGGGTGGGGATAATTCAGCCAGCCCTATGCTGAAGACACTTGGAGCTTGTCTGGTGTTCGCAGTGGAGATTTCAGACTCTTTCTCAAAGACTTGGTTGGTCTGCAAGTGATTGATTTGCTGCCCAGAAAGTAGGAGGCACTTTGGAATCATCCCCTTTTGATGGAGGTTGGAGGGAGACTTTTGCTTTCCTGTCCTGGACTTCTGACAGTGACTTCCACAGTGTTCAGCTTGGGCCTGCTTTTCTTCCTCCCTGTTTTCCCCATATCCTGGGCAAGTGTTTGTTTCAGGTTTTGGCCCCACTGCTTTGTGAGCTGTACCCCTCTAGGCTCAGTTATCAAGTGTCAGGAGAGACTTTGGTTTTTGCACTCTCTGGTTGCAGTGGCTGTGTAAGTCACATGTGGACAAGTCCAAAGTGCAGGCATGTGGAGGTGGCACATCCTCTTTATTTTGCTCTGACTTCAGAAAGAAATGTACATCTTTAATCATTTACATTTGGATGGCAATGAGCGATGCAAAGCAGTTGCATAATTTTAATTTTAGGGCATCAATGAAAGAATGATCCTTTGCTCTGTTCCCTCAACTAAAATACTCTGCAACTGTATAAAGAGGCAAGCAGCAGCTCTGGCTTTACTTTGATTTTTGCAGTGAATGTTTGCCGTATTTAATCTACTGGGCTGCTATAAACAATCTCCCTGCAAGCAAGAAACTTGTGAGTGGCTGAGCTGAGATTTCCAGGTTCCTAATCAGAGGAAAGTCTGTCCCAGCTAAATCAAAGTTAGGCTCCTGATTGCATCCTGATAGAAGGGATTATTCATCTAGTGGAAAACAAACAGAGCTGCTGTTTGGCATATATTAGCTGAGCAAATCTTGGCACTCACTGCGTGTTACAGCTCTGCTTTTCTGAGCCATGAGCTGGATTCACTTACAGCTGGCCTGACTCTGGAATGTTCCCTGCTTTCTGACCTTTCCTCTGTGGTGTGGCTTAGGTGCTTTGGGAACCCTTTTTCCTTCTTTCCTTTTCATCAGCCCATTTACCACTTACTCTGTCAGGTTGTTTGTGACTCAGGCCTCTCTTTACTATTTCCTGGCTGATCCCTTTGGTTTGTATAATCAACTGTCTGGGTGTCCATCTCTGGTGTGCTGTGTTTATTCAGCTGATTGCCCAGGCAGTGAAACAGAAGGTGGTGATGCCATGGCCTTGGTATTGCCTGCTTGGTGCTGTTGGACTGCAAGAGGCCATGGAGAGGTAGGTATCTCACTGTATTTGCAGGACCAAAGATAAAGGTTGCTAAAAGAGGTTGCTTTTATTTCCATGGGATTCTTGGTCTGTTACCCATCTTCTGGCACTTGTATGTGCAGGGCAGATAACCTCGGTGCCTTTCTGCTGTACTGTATGAAGCAGTTGGCATTTTGGTTCAACACGTGGCTGCTTCAAAACAAACAACACCCAAAACGGGAGTCTTTTTCTTCTTTTTAAGGAGCCAAGGACTTTGAAGGCGCATGCTGAAATTAATTTACAGAATAAGGACTGTGGGATCATGGCACACCGTATTTTTTGGAGCCTGTTTTGTAGCTGACAAATGCATTTCTGGTAACTTTAAAGGCAGGTGAAGGCTTCTGAGAGCCAGAGAGGTGGGGAATCTTCATTCTGGGAGATACCTAACACTGCTGGGCACCTCCCTGCACAATCTGTTTTAACTCAGAAATTGTATGGTTTGTGCAGAGGGGTTGGACCAGAGACATCCAAATTGTCTTCCACCTAAATCTTTCCATGGTTGTGTGATCATCTGTGCAGTCTGCTTTATGTGGAGTGAAAGGGAGTGAAAAGAGCCTTATAAAACATGTAGAAATGTCTGCTGTGGGCTCTGGCAGGGAGCAGATGCCAGCTGCCTTTTCTCTTCTAGATGAATTTATTTTACTGGAAGAACAACTGCTGTTACTGTGAAGTTGCCAGATGGACTTGTACATAGACTTGGGGCAAATGGGAATGTCAAGAGGGGAATTTGGGAAGGCAGGAAGCCCATGCTGGCAGCAGCCCCTGCCCTGCCAAGGGACCAAACAGGGCTTTGGAAGGGATGTGCTGGGAAGTCCCTTGGATTGCTTTTGTCTCCAAGAGCAGCTGTTTACCTGGATTATGACCATGGTGAGAGAGGGTTTCTTGCTGGGTGTACATCCCCAGGAGGGGCTGCGCTTGATACCTGACCTTTGTTTTCACTTCATGCCAGGTGTTCCTCGGCCTTGAAATTTTGCTGTGGGCTCAAATGAACACTTAAGTCAAGGAGGACAAACGTAGGATTAGTTCCCAGGGAGACAGCACGTGTGTAAGAGTTGTGCTCTCTCACAGCTTTTGTGGGAGACAAACAAGCTTAGTGGGCCAAGAATAGCAGGACTGATGATGCACATTTCCAGAGGGTTATGTGCCTTCAGAGCTCTCCGCAAATGTCAGCCACTTTGTCTGCTGCCCTGCAAATGCTACTTGCTGGGAAGGAGAAATCCTGCTTTCCCAAGTGAATGTTCCTCCCCAGCTGCTTTTCAGCTCAGTTTGCCAGTGAGACTGAAAAAACAGGCTGCCCTTCTGTGCAAGGTTTGAGGATTGCACAGAGATGCAGCCCAGTGAGCTTGAAAGCGTGGAAGGGCCGGTCTGACCTCCTCAGGGTCCCCTCTCGAGCTGAGGGCATGCAGGGACCAGTGTGTCCAGTGAGGCAGAAAAGTTTGCTGAGCAGTGGAGAGGAGCAAGGCCCAGGGACTGAAGGTGCCATTACAGCCTCAAATGTCCTGTCTGAGTGGAGATTTGCTGTCTGATCTGCTGCCTCTGTGTGGGGAGGGAGGGCTCTCAGAGCAGCAGAGGAGGGAGCTGTGTTCTGTTAGCAGCTGGAGCCTTCCCCAGTCAGCCTGCAAAGCCGTGGCTCCTTTTGCTCCTGGAGAAGTGTTATTTAACAAACTGGCTTCCCTCACTGCTGGGCTAATCCCCAGCTCTGCTCCGTAAAGAGATTCATAGCTCCCCTTGCAGCCCAGCTATTCCTTGTGAAGGTTTGATGTATCTGGCTTGGTTAATCCCAGACGTCTCTGTACGGAGATGTCATTTGTAAAAGGAATTCTCAGTGCTGGAGAGACCAGCCAGGAAAAAGAAATAGTTTCCAAACAGGTTTGGAAACCTCTGTCTTGTAGTCATAGGAAAATTAAACTGAAGCCATCTTTTTGTATTCAGCCCAGCAAGTTGTTATGAACTTGTCTGGGAGAAATTAGCATCCAGTTCTTAATTAAAAAGGTGGGAGCAGCAGCCAGGGAGGGTTAAAACCAGGGATCTGCCTTGAGGCTGTGCTAAAGAGAAACTGTAGATATTTGTGTCTCAGCAGTTCAGCTGATGGATGCCTCTAGAGGCTTCTGGTGCCTGGGCATATTTTTTACTTGCCCTTTCCTGTTTTTTTTAGTAATGGAGGATGCTGAGGGCTGAAGGCACCAGCTGGATGATCAGTGTCTTTCCATTTCTCTTCAAGGTTTTTAGGTGGGTGGCTGAGGCAGAAGGCAGGTGCTGTAATCTGACTGCAGACACGCTGGGCATCTAACCCACAGCAAACGTGGAGTGTGACACCTTGTGCCTTCTGTGGGACAAGACCCTGCTTGTAGGTAGTTGCTGGGGAAAAGCTGATGCATAATAAACTTACACTTTAATTTTCCTGTGCAGTATCATCTGCATCACAGTTCTGCCACAAGGCTGAGATTCTCTTTTCTCTGCCTTTCAGGACTGCTGCAGGCATAGTTTTAAAGGTATGTTGATCTAGCCAGCAGTGCTCAAGGATATGGACAAGGTAAGGTTTGTCAGTAACACATTCTGTTCCCGTCAAGTTAGTCTGGTGAAAGATGCCATTTTCTACCAAGAAAGCTGATTTTATATGTGGCTAAAACCACTGGGCTGCTCAGAAATTAGAGAGGCTAATTACAGAGAGGGGATAGATCAACCTCCCTGTAGCATTCCCAGCACTGGGATGAATGCAAGTTTTTTCTTCCTCTTCTAGCTTTGCCTTTTCCTGAGTAAATATGGAAAGTTGAGTCCCTGTGAGATGGGTCCCTTTGCCTGATACCTGGCAGAGCTGTAATTAGATGAGTGCAACTTTGTGATCTTCAGTGTTATCCTGGGTCCACCTTATGGGCTGTCTCTGGCATGGGATGGGGAATTTATTTTTTCTCTCTGGGAAAGAGGAAAATGTTTGGGGATGAATGAGGAATTGGGGAAGGTTTCTTCTCTGTGGCCTGCTTGCCCTGGGAGTCCCTGTGCTGCTTTCAGAGGGAAAGTTGCAGGGCTGTCTCTGTGGTGGCACCCAAGGAGGGATGCTCAGGGACAGGCATGAAGCAAACACCTTGAAAGGAAGGGTGGTGGCTCTGTGTCCCTTCTCTTGTGCTCTTGGTTATAGGACATCTCTTGGGTCTGCTGAGGCTTCCTGGAATGTTTCAATACCTGAACTACAGGCTGGGAGAGAGAAATGAGAGACTCCTACAGGCCTTGGTGGGGATCCCAGCCCATCTTTTGCTGGGACTTTGCTCCTGGGTTTGCTGGTGCCTGGAGGTGGAGGCATGCTGGAAAAGCTTCAGGCATGGTGGCTGTTTCAGCCAGCACACCACTGCTTGCTGTTTGCAGGGACAGGAGGGTTCCTGGGCATGGCATAGTTCTCATGTGTTGCCTTTCCTGATAAAAGGAGCTCTTATTTACCAAGATTTCATCTGTTCCTACTGTTTATTGTCCACCTGAAATCCTCCTTGTCTCCTGCTGGCCTTGTCCTTGCAAGAGCTGCTGATTGTGCTCCTGCCGCAGTGGGGAGAGAGATGGAGACAGGATGGGATCAGTGGTTGGCAGCTGACAGTTTCTTTTTATGTTTCCATCTGTTCCCTCTCTTCCTTTTTAATGAGATCAGGTGCCAGAGTGCACTAGGAAGACTTTTCAATGTGAGAGGAAGTCACAAATGGGGTACTCAGGTCCTTGCTTTCATCCTTGGCAGAGAGATGCTGCTCAAATCAAACCTGCACCCTCTTGAGCTGTTCCTATAATGGGAAACCAAAACTCTGCAGTGAGGCTGACAGCTCCAATCAGGTGGGTCTGTCCTGCAGCTCAGCCCTGCAACTCAGAGATGCTTGTGCTGATGGTCACCATGATGCAAACCTGGCTGTTCCTGCCCCCACTTGGGTGCCAAATTTTAACGTTTTATAATTTATTTATTGATTTTTTTTTTAAATATGGCTACTGTCTGTCTTCTAAATGCCCAGTTATTTTAAATGGTATCAGTTACCATCATCGACTGGACACGTTTACTCTTTCAGGCCCTTGGTGTTTGCTACACAGACCCAGCTGACCAGCTTTTCCCATCAACCACTCTAATTTCATGAGTGACTCTACTTCTGCTTTGTATTTTGAAGGGTTTTCCCCTCTGCTTTTGAGGCCATATGGTTATTACAAAGCTGGTCTTTCATGAGTGGGGTTGTTTCCCTCAAGGAGAATCTCAGGAGATGTTTGGCGCTGGTTTTGTTGCTGCCTCTTTGATTCATGGTAGTTCTTGGGATGTGTGAAGGATGGGAAGAGGTTCAAAGGAAGAACCTGAGGAGCTTGTTTAACAGTTCAGCTTGGACAACCTCTTTGTGGAAATGAAAGTCTGTCCCTCTGCTCCCACTGCCAATATGTGATGTGATGTGATGGGAGTCAGCATGGAGACCTCGACAGATAAAAGCTGTAGAGTCTGACAGTACCTCCAGGGCAGAGAGCAGAGGCTCTTCTAGGGGATATAGCAGCTGCCTTGTTTAAAAATCAGAAAGCTCTGGCACAGGTTCCAGCCCAGAATGGCCTCTGCATGGCTGTTTTTTAGCAACACTCCCAATCTTTTAAACAAAAAATTTTTGGATAAAAATGCAGTGAGATACTTGGCTAAGCCAAAGGCAATCCAGTAGTCCCTCCTTAAGCAACCCAGACAAATGCTCTGGGATTTTGCTTGAGTTCAAACTGCAGTTGTGGCTGTTGTGTGGTTGAATTGGACCTGTGAAGGCAACTGCCCAGTGCAGGAAAAGCCACATTTGGCTTTGATTTTTTTTTTTCTTGGTGCCTGCTTCAGTTGGTAAGTTCCTTGCCCAGCAGAGCTGGTGCCTGCAGACTGCCCCAGCACCTCTCAGCACAGCACTGTGCGCCAGGGAGCTGCACCAGCTGACTGGCAGCAGCAAGGACAGCAGCTTGTTCCTTTGGTGCTTCTCAAGTGATAAATAAAACAAGCTACTCCTTTCACAGCGCTGCTTCTGAACAGCCTGGTGCTTTGTAGCTGCTCTAATCATGCCAGGTGCTCCTGTGGGCTCAGGTTGAAGGGCATGTCATGGGCTGGGTTTGTCCCTTCCCTGTGTCCCACTTACAACTGTTGTGTTTCCTAATCTTTCTCTCCCTTTCTTCACATCACAGAGCCAGCTGTTGGTGTCTGGAAGTGCCCTGCAGAGGCACTGGACCTGCTGGGCTGGGGATGACTGACTTGCTGTGAAGCCAGGAGCCATGGAGACCCATCCTACTGCAAATGGAGCTGCCAGCTGATGCCAGGAGTTACAAGTGCCAGCCAAGCTGTTGTGGATCTGGTTAAGCACACAAATGTTTTTCCTTAGCGTGGAGAAGTTGGAGGGAAGGCCTGCCTGTGGCATTTGGAGTGGTCCTTGGGGCTGACTGTGGGATGATCTTGCTGGGTGCTCAGGTGTTGCCATGGTTTTAGTGGCAGGAGAGGTCCATTTCCAGAGAGCTGCCGTGTGCTTGGGCTTGCAGGAGGTTCTGTGCCTTGTGTGGAGCAGAGGAGAGCCTGGTGCTCCCAGCCTGTGGTGCCCCATGGTAGTGGGTGGGGTGGAGAATGGCCTGGCAGAGAAGAGCTGGGTGTGAGGGAGGAGACACTGAGCCCTGCCCTGCCTCTGACTGGGAAGGACCACTCAGACCTGGTTCTACAGAGCCGTGGTGTTGCTGCCTGTTTCTGTCCTCAGTATCACAGGGTCTCAGATGGTTTTTAGCTGCCAGGAAGCAGATGCCAAAGCAGTTGGAATGAAGGTAGTGACAGCCCCAGAAACAACTACTGAACTATCTTGTAACTGCACAGACATTGTTACCCTTGACATCTGTCCCTTTTTTTTGTTGAGGCTGAGATCCTGTGCCAGTACCTTGCTGAGTCAGGCCTGAGCCTCCATCCAAAGTCTACCCACCTTTCCAGGCACTCTCTCTGGGCAAGCACAGCCTTGGTTACTGCTTTTCCTAACCTCCATGTCAGAGATTCCCCTTAAACTGTGATTAACTTCTGGCAGCTTGTAAATTTTCTTTTGCAGTGACTTAAAGACATCTGGCTGGATTAAATGGTTTCATAGACCTAAAGAAAAAGAAAACCTAAGAGGCATTACGCTTGTTAGGGTCAAGGATTGTGCTTTCTTTTAAGAGGCAGTGAGGATAAAACAGTTTATTCTTTTCAAATTACTTAACTGCACAGCTAATGTCAGGGTCTCTAAAAGGCAGGAATTTGAAATAGTGTCTTGGTTTAGAAAACAGTAGAGAAGAAGTTCAGGGTTTGAAAGTGAGATGTAAATTAAGTGAAAAATGAGGAAACCAAATTGATTTCCAAAATGGGAATAAAAAGGGAGAAAATAAACCCAAGGCTTTGTGTTGAGGTCTGTGCTACCAAAAAAAAAAAAATCTATGTTCGTCCTTGCAATGGGTGATTGCATTGCTTAGAGGAAGACAGGGGAAACATGGCTAAAAGTACCCTTTTATTTTCCTTTTTTCTCAGAAGAAAACAAATATCAACACTGTTTGGAACAAAGAGGACTGTGGGCTGCCTGTTTGGAACTTCATGATTGGGCCTTCATAAGGTTGCAGCTGGGTAAGTGATCTCAGTGCAGTTATTCAGTAGGGAATGTAAATATTTTGATAACATCTAAAGTGATTGAGCATTGCAGTCAGTCCTTTCTTGAAGTGAGCACTTCATGGGTTAAAATGGGGGTAGGGAGTGCTCCTGTCTGTATCTCTGCCATCCTGTGAGCTGTCTGTGCCAGCACTTTCCTCTTCTCTCTGGATCCTCATTGCAGCCTCATTGCTGCAGCTTTATGTGCAAGACACCAGAAGTGTCCAGTTAACTCAGTGGGTTTGATCTGGTGAGTGCAGCAGTGATGACAGGAGAGGTGTTTCTGCTGTGCCTGTTGCAACCCCCCGAGGGTCTCTGATTGTGGTGCTCAGAAGGCAGAGTTTGCCTGTGCTGTGATGTCTCACCTCAGGGCCTGCAGTAGGGTTTTTGGGGGATGCTGGCTCACAGTGCTCTGTGTCCTTCTAGCACTGCAGCAAAGGAGAGGTTAAGAATGCAACGTGCCTGCCTATTATCCTTGGCTGTATGCTCATTTATTTCTGCAGGAGGAGAAGAGCTATGCAAAGAGCCTTTCCCAGGGGATGGAAGGAAGATTTCAGCTCCCTGCACAAACTAACAGTTACCTGTGCTTGTAAAGAGAGCAGAGCTTGGAGCCTGGTTTGGTCAGACCCTGCTAGGATGGAGAAGAGTAGCTTGTCTGGAATGCTGAGGTGCCTGGCTTGTGTTTGTGCTGGGCTGTGGGCACGTGTGTCCCCTCTCTGCTCCCTTGGGACATGCTGCAGTTCCTGCAGGTGTGTTGGAGGAAGCTTCACTGTGTGTTTGCTGTGTCCTTTGTGTGTTGTCTCACTGCTGCCAAGGCCACTGTCTCCTCTGGAAACCACCACTGCCTCCTCCCCCATCGACATCCCTGTTGTTGCCATGGTGGTGTTGGGGCTGGCTGGGAAGCCCTGCTGCTCCTGAAGGAGGGCACAGCCTGGCTGGCTGAGGGGATCCAATGTGTGAGTGTGACCCTGCAGAGTGGGGGATACTGGTGACCACCCCCGTGTTGGAGTGCTGGTGGCTGTGTCCCCTCTCTGATGGAGGGTGGCTTTCTGTGCCCAGGTTGTCTGGCCTCAGGAGGGAGAGCTTCAGAGCGGAGCTGAGTAGAGACTCTTGTATGTACTTAGAGAAAATAAAAAGGCTAGGCTTCTCCAGGGGGGTGCAAATTACTCATAGCAAGTTGTCCAGACGTGCCCCCTACCTGAAAGACAGGAAATCATCAGTGAAGTTAAAGCTTGTTCTGTAACACCTTGCAGTTACAGCCAGTGCTGTAGTGTTAGAGCAGCAGGCCAGTAAATACGGAATATTTACTCTTCTGGCAGCCAGTATCGTGTGTGTGTGCTGGAGAAGCAGGTATGTGGCTGGAGCCAGCCAAGGTCAGGCTCAGGGGTTATATTCCTGTTTCTGCTGTTGGCTGGTTCCCTGGCTCCAGTTTGGTGCCTCTGAATTGAGTTGGTATTTATGGTCTTCCAGGGACTGAAACTCTTTTGTGAGAACTGGGCATGAACACACATTCGCTTTGACTGAGAAGCTTTGGAAGACTAAGACCAAACCATCTTGGCTGGGATTGAGGTTTACAGAAGCATTTCAGAGAACTCAGCCAATGCCCAACCTCTCCATGTCCTGGCAGGTGAAGCAGCTGCTCAGGATGTGAGCATTGTGCAGCCTGTGCTGTGCACTGAGAGTTGATGCTGCAGAAGTGAAAGGATGGTTCAGAAAGGGAGGGAGTGGGTTTTAGAAATGCTGGGAATGTCCCGTGTTCCATCCTGGGGATGCAGCTGAAAGGTACATTAGCAAATCACTGCATGTCAGCAGAATGGAGGAGACTGTTCATGAGCCAGGCAGTGTTCAGAGGTTATTACTGCTGCCCTAAAGAGAAGAGGTAAAGGTGCTTTTACTTATCCAGTATAGGTCATGGCCAAAACCACTCACCTGGGAGCAGGGTGCAGGTCCTGTGCAGACCCTTCTTTTCTGCCTTGCCTGGGGCAAGGAGTCTCAGTAGTAGCTGTGAGCCCACAGCATGAAACAAATCTTTCCTTCACTTTACAGATGGTTCTTGTCCTTTTTTTTCCCCTCCAGAGACTGCTTATGCATCGCACATTAAATAGTCATTAGCTAAAAGACTTTGTCATCCAGGGAGCAGAGCTCCCCAGCCAAGGCTTTTCCTTAGCTCTCAAGCATCCAAGGTGCCAGCCTGCAGATCAGGCATTTTCTCACTTGCATTCTCCTTGCAGCAGTCTAGGAGATGTAGAAATGACAGTGCCTGGGCTGACAAGCTGGACCAAGGAATGGCCTGGGCCCCCTCCATCTGCCTGGCAGGGGAGGAAGGTTTGGGCTGGAAAAAGACACGGTGGGTTCAGTAGCAGGCACACAGCTGAGTGTGAGAGCAGGGTTGTTGCCTTTGAGAGTGGGCTGAGGTACCAACATCAGGTTTGGCACAGAGTGCTGAGGTGCTTGCAAGCCTTGTGTGGGTTTCATCATTTCTACCATGCAACTCCATGAAGATCCTTTCCTGCCAGCAGTTTCCTTTGCTAAGCACCTGAGGCTTCTCTGGCAAGTCCTCTCTGAGCATGAAATCTGTGCTCTTTGCCTGCAGCAGGCAGGAGTCACTCCTGTGCTGAGCAGGTGAGAGGCTTTAAGGTTGGTTCCAAGGTGCTGGAGCTGTGGGAAGGAACACGAGGAGGCAGCTCTGTGAGTGCATCTCAGACCAGGTGTGAGAGGTTTGGTGGGTCTCACCTTGCCATGTGTCTCCAAGCTCTGCCTTCTGAGCCAGGAAGCATCCTCCACCATTCAACTTCCTTTCCTGGCACTTCTATCTTGGTGTCTGGAGTGCACAAGGGTATCACAGGTGAGGTTTCTTTGCCCCAACTCTCCAGTTTACACTGAGCTTTGCTTACACGAGATGTCGTGTGGGAGATGTTTTGGAGTGAGTCTCCACAGGCTGGCTAGCTGGAGATGCAGTTATTTTTCAGGGCTCAGATCCTGACTGGATTGTAAATCCCTAAATAATGAATGTTGGTTTCCAAATGGAGAGTTCCTTGTTCCCTGCCAAGCAGATGCGAGGATTGGATTTGCCTGTGGCCTAGAGTCTCCTGAGAAGCTTTTGTTTATAGCATCTGCTGTGCCAAAAATGCATGAAGCTACCTGACAGCTTTTGTCAGTTGGGTGTCCTTGGCTGGTGTGTGTGTCTGATTAATTGGAACAAGCTCATCAGAGGGCATTCACCAGGTGCAACACCAAAGGACACCCCCAAAGGCATTGTCAGAGCTGTGGCAACACAGAGGTTTGCCTGCTGTCCTTTGCATTGATATGATCAGGGTCCTCCCTGGGTGAGCAAAATGCAAATTAAATTCTTGCTTTGTAATTCAGCGTGGAAAGTTTTTCTTTACTCCTGAAGCAAAGACACAATGGGCTTGTCTGCAGTATCTAAAATTAATTTACCTGAAGCTTGTGGAGCATTACCAAGTGCCACTCCAAGGTGCACTTGTAATGCTGTTGCAGTCACAGGAACCAGCTGTGCCAGGACAGCTGTGCCACCTAGAAAAGCAATGAGGATATATGCCCAGGGCTGGGGTACAATTCCTGACATGTCTGAGGAAACCCAGATCTATCAGAACAGGGTGCCAAGCTGAAGATCACCAAGGACATCCCAGATCCAGACTCCTCAATTCTCCCTTTATTCCAGCATCTACAGCTAAGCAAGAAGTCCCCACCATCACTGCAAGCTGCACAACCATTTTATAACCCATTTACCTCCCTAGACTTACCCTTAGATCAGGAACCTAATTAAATCCTGCTGAGTATCACAGAGCTGTCTGAGGTGGGGAACATGGAGATTTCCCCTCACGGGACGTGGCTGGAGCTGTGCTGTGTCGTGGCTGGTGTTTCATCCTATCCCTGCAGGGAGATTGGGCTGATTTCTTAATTCTGCTTCTTTTCCCCAGGTCTGGGAGGCTGATCCCTGGAGGCTTTAAGGAACTATGGGGTAAGGAAGAGCATTTCTCCAGCATTTCTCCAGGGCTAGAGGGCAGGGGAAGCTGCTAGACTGGGATGGGAGCGTGGAGAGTAGAAATTATCTGGAAATGAACATTGTGGGCATGATGGACAGGCTTCATTTCAAGTGAAATGAAATTGCAGTTAGAAAATTGGAACAAATAATCCAGTTATTCTCAAGACCCAGTAATAAATCACTGAAATCCAGATTAATGTATTATCCCCCATTAGATTTCTCTCTTGAAAAATAGTTATTTCCAGGTTTAAATCCTAGTTCTTGCTGCAGCATGTCCTGGTGTCCATAAGACAGTGCTGTGCTGTCATGTTTTGTGTAAGAACAAAAGGAAACAGCAGCTTTGTGGGTTATGTGTACAATGCTGTAACTGCTTTGAGAATAAAGGAATGAAGTTACTGGGTTGCTTGCAGGATGTGGATAAAACTTGAGGGGAAAGAAATGGTCATCTTTGTATAGACAATGTCTTGCTATATAAAGCAAGTCCACACAAAAAAAAGATGATGTGGGACAGAAGGAAGCAGGAGGGAATATGATCAGAGATTTTACTTTAGGTCAGGATGCAAATAATTTTAATTTAGGGCTGGTCTCCCAAGTCTCTGAAAATAAGAAGTGGGCAAATGCAACTGTTCCTTGGTCCAGTTTGCTAGAAAGGAGGGGGACATTATTTCTAGTCCAAAGTAGTGCTTGGTAAATATTGTCCATGTTTGAGTCTTGTCAGTGCTTGAAACCCACTTTCTGGGGTTGTCTTCTCTTCTTGCCCTTTCTTGCACACCCACTCTGTGTGACACAGACAAAGAGAGGTGGTTGTCAGGCTGGTGGTTGGAAGAGGAATGGCCCTGTTTACCTGAGCTTCTTGGAGGATAAGGATGCTGGAGAAGAACTGCCACTAGGATAAAGGCTGAAGTGGCCCTGCTTTCCCATATGTTGCGTTTCTGTTAGAGCTAATTGCTGATGTTCTGCAAATGTTTTCATGCTTTTATTTCTGCTGTTACAACTTCTAATGCCTATAGGAAGCCTTGAATTTGGATGTTACTAAATGAAAATTAGGGGCCTCATTGTCCGTGGAGAAATGCTCTTGGGCACTGTGGTAATTTCACGCCTGGAAGGAGTCATATTTGTTGGATAATTTTTGTAACTTAACCAAATTAGCCTTGAGAAACTATGGTTCTTAATCAGAGTCTTGAACTCTCTGCTCCATTAGTTAGAAACAGCAGCAGAAACATTCTTGCACAAAGGGTGGACACTTGGTTTGCAAAGCAGGAAAATGCGCTGACTTTGTCAACGCTTGGGGCAGCAGTGCCCCTGGGTTTGAGATTGTTCTTAACACTCTGAGTCTTTAGTAGGGCCAGACTCAAAGTCACATCAGCTGCTCTTGAAAAATTAAGCAGCCAAGTGATGTTTGCCTTCCTTCTGTACCACCAAAAGAAGATTCTTTTGGTGGGAATTGAATTCCTGAGAAGATTCTGAAGAGTTATAAAGGACAGTTTGGATATTAATAGGGATTTGGTTAATAATTCCAGTAAATAGGGTTCCAATAGTCATGGGAGAGGGCAGTGGAGGCAAAGGTGAGAAATGCCAGCAGGCTCTGATGTGTCTTTGTGGCCCATGGGAAACAAGGTGGGGAGGCCTTGTGTTCTCCAGTTCTGAAAGATGCCACAGCCTGGAGACACCGGTGTTAAAGAAATTTCTGAGTAGGTCTCCTCAGTGACCCAGCAGAGTTTGTTGTCAAGGTCCACTCTATTACCATATAGACCATGATCAGTTCCCACTCCCAGGCACAGAGATGTGCACATTTATATCCAAAGGTACCTATTGAATGTTCCCCCTGAGTTTGAAATAATCACATCAAATCCGTTTGCACTTCTCAACAGGTGAGAGTAATGTGTCCAGTTCTGGGCCCCTCATTCAGGAAAGACATCGAGGTGCTGGAGCAAGTCCACAGAAGGGCAACGAAGCCAATGAAGGGACTAGAGCCAAGTTAAACCAATGTAAAGCTGAAGCCATGAGCATGTACTGCTTTCCATCCCCTTTGTGTGGCAGAAATTCCTTCTGTCACATTGGACACTCACCTGTGCTGCTCTGACCAACCTGCCCTTGGGCACCTGGCATGTGGGGGGCAGCTCAAACTCTGCCTGGAACTCTGAGAGACATGCCTGGTCCCAGCTAGGACAGGTCCCAAACCAGCTGTTCTGTCTCATCTCCTGTGTGGAGCACAGACCCAGCCCAGCAGTGGAGTCAGGGCAATTCCTCCCCTCCACAAATGTCCCTTTGCTGACTGGAGCTCACTTGACTGGAGATGCCCTGGTGCTGGGGCTGTGTCAAGGAGATCCCTCTGTGTTCTTCTGCGGAGGGGTCTGTGAGGCCAGGCAGAGAAAACAATGCTAATTAAAAAGAGAGCACTGAAACTTGGACCCATTCCTGTGCACTTCAGTCCTGGCACAGCACTGCTTTCCTGCATCCCTCAGACTCACCCAGCAATGAAATCTCCACACTGTGGGAGTGTTCTGAGTGTTGTGCAGTTAGGGGAGTTCTGATAACTCCTCCCCACTCTCTGCAAAGGTCACCAGCTCAATCCAGCAAAACTAAAGAGGAAACAAATGCCCAAAGAGCAGAAATCCCCAAACATGTCACATCAAATCATGGAGAAGCTAATGGGACAGAGCCACGTGGCTACAGCATGTGCATTCTGCTCTATATCATTAATGTACTGATGTTAAATATTTCAGCAGGTAACTTCCAGGCCTTCCAGAACTGTCCTAGTGGCTGTGATCACAAATTATTCATCACTGGCACTTGAACAAGAAAAGCCTTTCTGAACAAGGGCATTTCTGAGGCTCTTGCTGGTTTTTTGCCTTTCAGCTGACTCCCTCTGCCTTCCAGAAGGAGATGTCTCTCACCATCAAGCAGAGGCTGGCCAGCACTCAGGAGATGAATCTGCCCCAGGTTGTCCAGCTTCAGGACAAGAGCAAGACCTCCATCACAAGGTAGCCTTTCCCTGCCCTTTTCCTTGCTGTTTGATGTGACATTTGAAGAGGGTGTGTGCTTGTGACAGGCTTCCCTCCAGCTCATTGAAATACCTCAGTGTCCAGGTCCTGCTGTCGTTTCAAACTGCTGGTGGTGGTGGAGTTCCTTTTGCTGGGGGAAAGGCAAAACATTTTTCCCCGGTGAGACACTGGAGTCCCAATTTGTGCTAAGTCAAATAACTTCTGCTGAAACTGGAGGGGTTTGCTGGAGTGTAGCTGCCATCCCTGATGAGGGAAGGCTGGGGCAGGACACAAGGGAATGAGCTTGCCATTTTCCATTCTTCTGCTGAAATAGCCACCTCTTGCTTTGGTGTGCTCACTGTCAAATGCTTAGGGTTATAGGATTGCCTCCACAGTGACAGCGTTGGCCTTTGAAGGCTGAGGGCCTGTGGTGATTACTCCTGATTTAACAAAATCAGTTGCATTAAAATTTTGGGTTGGAACAATGTGTGGGACCCTGACGGGTGTTAGATTTTGCAGGCTGCCAGATGCACAGGGGACTCGCCCTGGGCAGAGGGGAGTGGATGTGCTTTGTCTGGATCAGTGTTTGCTGAGGGGTGTGTTTAAAGCTGCTTTTCTTAGAGGGCTGCTCAGTTTAAAGCACAGTCCCGTGGGTAGATGACTGAGATAGGCTGCTGAAATTGTCAGCAAGAGAGCTGTAACAAACTGGTTAAGGATTGCCCTGGACAGCACAGGAGGTTGGGAATGCCTCGGATGCACAAATAACTGGCAGTGTGCTGCAGCCCCTCACTTCAGCCAGTTGTGACTCCTGTGGAGATGCAGGAGACCTGACTGTGTGTTTTGAGTGGGAGCCGTGCAGCTGAAGAGGGGAGACAAAAGCAGGAAGGGGTTTTGTTAAAGTAATGTCTCTGCTCAGTAAGCATTTGCTGTTGTATCATTCCAGACATGCCTCTGCAATGGTATTAAATACGACACCAATAATAGATGACAAGAAAGCAGCCATTTAAAGCTCATGGAAAAAGGAGATACCAACTTCAGTCTTACTTAAGTTGCTCAGAACTGCTGAGAAAAGAGCTGGGCCTTATCCCCATCCAGCATTCACCTCATTTGTCTTTTTCCTAACTGCTGTGTTACTTTCTTTTTGCCCTTACCTCCTCTGGTACTGTTCTCTTCTTACTGGTGTCTAAGCCTCAGATAAGAAGAAGTATTTGGACTTGTGTGGGACTCTCGATCTCAGAGGAAAGGTCATCCCAAAATTGTTTCTCATGGAGCTGGATGTAAGTTCTGGGGTTTCACTTGCTCCAGAAGTGCCCAGGGCTCTGTCAGTCAGTGCCCTGGAGCTCTGTGACCCCATTAGCACAGGGTTCTGCTGGAGGTAAGTGCTGCCTGGGATTTTGGAGAAGGAAACCTGGGGAAACACCTGCCAAAAGAGCAGCTTGGCTTGATTCTGCTCAGTGTGGTCCAGCAGCTTTTGATCAGGGCAGAGGTGGAAGAGCCAATGTTTCCCCAGTGTGAGCTGGGCAGATGTGCTCACCCAGTGTCTGTACTTCACTGGGGATCAGTGCAGGATTCTCATTCATGAATGTTCCTCCCAGCAGCTGAACCTCTCCCTGCTCTCTCTTGCCTCTCCAGTTCTCAGCAGTCGATCCACATCAGACCTCACTTCAGCCTTTCCCACCAGAGGTGGTGTTCCAGAACTACAGCCCTGGTGATGTCTGTGAAATGCGAGTGGTTCTGAGGAACAGGGACAAGGTAAATGCTGGGACGTGGAGGTTTAATGCTGTGCTGGAAGAGGAGAGTGATGTCATTCTGCACAGCAAGTTACCTGCTGCAGCACATCCAGAATAAAATGTCTCAGCACCTTTGTTCTGCAAGACGGTGGAAATCTTCCCAGGGGATTCTCCCAATTTTGGCTGTATGTTGGTGATATCTAACCCAAAGGACCTTTTCTAGCCCCTTTCTTTCCCTGGAAAGCCCTGGATTGATGTGAATGTTGAGAGGTGTACAGTTCTTACCTGCCCTCATGCTTTACCTCGAGTGTGCACCATGTCCTGGGGCTCCTTGGTTACTCTTGGTTTCTGGCAGGAATCTCTGCCTCTCTAAGCTTATTTTGCTGCCTCTGTGCAACTCGCACTTAAAGCTCAGGTGTTGAGTCTTCTCTGCTTTATGCTGGAATTAGTTATAATTAGTGGCATTGGCACTGCAGGAAATGTGTTCTGAAACAGCCCTGGAATCAGACTGATGTAGCAGAAGCAGCGGGAGGCCTTTAGGTGCTACTTCAGGCTCCTGCTAAGCTTAATTCACCTCTGCTCAGGTTTTCCAAAGGCAACATGGTGTTCTGCTTTCCCTTTGGAGAGCCACAGCACCTCCAGAGCAATGTGTTCTTGAAGGTCTCTACCTTCACTTGAAAAAATTGTGATTGTTTTGCAATTTCCCAAGAAAGTTGAGAAGGGAAAAGTTGAAAAATGTCAGCAATTGTGTTCCACTGTAAAGGGGAAAACTGAGACCTTTCGAATTTCAGTCAGGGGAACATTTTCTCAAACGAGGCTTGTGCCAAGAGCAAGCTGGCGGGAAGAGACAGGAGAGAGGAAAGGAGCAGGGTTCAATCTTTTCTCCCAAAGCACTTTCTTAGACACAAGGGTTTCTCTTGATACATAACAGTAAAATGTAGTGGAAGTAGAGGAAGGCCAGAAAAAGAACAGTATAATTAAAGGTGGTGTTGTGAAATGAAGAGTAAGATGTGTGCATGAGAGAAAGGCGGGATGGGAAGATGGAAGTGTGATAGGAGCAGGTGAATTAGCCCCCTCCCCAAATCTACCTGTTGGGAGAAACAAACAGGTGGCCAAAAAAAGCTATTGGGCCATATGACAGGTGGAGGAACAGAAGAAGTCCAGGTGTATCCTGGGATAACAGGTTTTGACAGGGACACAGCTGCAAAGGAGAGACTCTTTGGCAAAGAAGGATGCAGTTCTGGTCCCTCAGTTATTCCTGGAGAGTACTACATCACTCCTGGTCTGGCATTTAACTTGGGAATATTGGAAAGGTGCAGCATGGATGTCCATGCCCCAGTGATTCCATTGGTGGGGTCCACACTGATTCTGGCACTTCTGCTGCAGGTTTCCTCTGCCGATTCAAATGTGCCTCAGTTTCTCTCTTTCTACTGTTCTTTTTTGTTCCCACTGAGCCTTTTGGCTTCAGCTGCTCCAGTGTCCATGCAGCACATAAAATGTTTGTCTTTGCCAAGTACAAGCCAACAGACAGTGAATTTGCTCTACTCGTGCTTCCTCAAGTGGAAAAGGACATCTGCATTAACATTTCTGCCACTCTCAGTAAAAAATAATGAACTTGTACAGCTGCATCTTGGGATTTGTATGCCTTGAAAAGGGCCATACAAATGTGTGAGCTGTTAAATTTTTTTCCCCTAAAGAATTATTTTTGAAGCTAGTAAGGCCTCAACCATTGGAAGCACAGGTGTAAAAGTAAGATCAGCTCTAAGAAAAATACTTGATGTATTTAAGTGCATAAAGACAGAGATGATAATCCCAAGAGAAGTTATTGTATGCTAATTTTGTTGGCTTTTGGTAATGTCCTGAAGAAAAAGCAACATTGTGTTCTGTCTCAAAGGTTTCTCGTTAGATTCCCAGATTCCTCTGAATCACACAGACTGTGTGGTAACCTGAGGTTGTCTGCTCCATAGAAATCCAGCTAACAGCCAAGTGTATTCCAAATGGAGGCTCTGTAATCATTCAAATATAAAGTTCTTCACCTGTTTGCTGTCAAGTTGCTTTTCGGTCTTCCAGCTGCTCCTCACCACCCTCACAGATGTCCTGGGTGGCTTTTGCTGAATGTCTTAGCCATGTGTATTCATCTTCCAGGGGTCTTGGTGACCAAAATGTTTATCTTGAGTGTGAAATTAGCCCCTGGAACTCACTGCCCCAGGGTGTTGCTGGAAGCAGACGGAGTTTGGAGAGTTCAGGTCTGCCTTGGCTATGGATTATCAGGCTTGGATGGGTGGTGCAGAACAAACCTCCATTTTTTTCCAAGCCTCATGTGAGTTTGTTGTTTATCAGTGAAGCTGCCTGTCAGTCAAAATCGCTTGTTTTAGACTTCGTGAGATGTGATTTGGTGCTCAGAGGTTGATCTCTGTGTGCTAGAAAATGCCTTTTTGCTGTGTGTTTGTGTGTGTGTGTATTCCAGAGGGCAGAACCTGGCAGCAGGGTGCCTGCAGGGCCTCCTGGGTGCAGGAAGGAATGCCAGCAGGTCCAGCTTGCCTGCACTGGCAGCTGCCTGGCCGCAATCACCAGGCAACAAGAGCCCCTGGAGAGCTGAGATTGGCTTTTAGTAATGAAACCACACTGTGAGTCAGTGCTGGTCATGTTTCTCCAGGCAGAAAACGCCTTTGAAGCCCATAATTGATAGGCACAGCCTGGGGTGTCTTGTGGTTTTCCATCACTTTGGCAAGTTGACTGCTCTCATCTTCTGCCTCAACCTTTCCTGGTAATATCTTGTGCTTCTCTCTTGCTTCTTTACAGCCCATTTGAATTCTCTGTGCCATCTCCTTGTTTTGGGGGTTGTCTCTCTGTCTTGCTGTGTTCTTCCTTTTGCTCTCCAGGTTTGCTTTTATTCCCAATAAGGTCACAGTGTCTGGTCTCCTTCTCTTGCTGGTCTGCCCACATGACTGTATCCCCACAGCTGGACTGCCCCGCTCAAACTGTCTGTTAGAAGGGAATTTCTTCCTTCCCCAAAACACATGCTGTTTTGCCTTCAGTAGCACATAATCCCTCTGGAACACAGCTGCATGGCTGTGTGCAGGCAGAAGCAAGCAGATTCTTTAGGCTTGTAGAATATGTGGATCATTTGGTTCAGGTGTGCTGTCTCCATCCTACTGCGGTGTTGGACCTACTCGGCACTTCCTTCCCACCAGGCATTGCCCTACTGCTTCTGGCTGAGCTGCTTGGCCCAGGCAGATGGGATTCACTTCCCTGCCTCACCCTGGACTGAAGCAAAGGTGATGTGTCTTCACACCCTCTGCTGCCCAGCCTTGCAGCCATGCTGTCCCTGAGGACAGCTGCCTGCCCACGGCCGAGCTGCGAGGCCAGGGCAGAGGATGAGCTGTGCCCATGGCAGGAAGCCAGCCTGGCACAGGCACACTGAGCTCTACGTGCCCTTAGTCAGCAGGAGGTTGGTGAGCTGCAGGTGACTTGGACACCTGTCTGAAAGAGCTCGAGCAGGGCAGGTACAGCCTGTGGGCAGTGACACCGCTGTGGCTGTGTCCTCATGCATGTCACTGGTTGCTCTGGCAGCTCACAACCACTCTGTGCCAAACATGCTGTGCTTTTGCTTGGAGGTTTGAACATCAGTGCTGAGGCCCTGGCAAGTTTAATCTCAGTGCTGTTATCTAGAGGCTTGTTATTACGGAGGGTTTAAGATATGGAAGGGCGGAAGCCTTGCAAGGAAACAAAGAGAGGCAGGCTGACTCTTTCCCACCAGCATCCTGCTATCCCTTAGCACTGTTCTTCACCTGAATCCTTTGGAGAGGCAAAGGTGGGGGGAGCTCTGAGCCAGCTGATGTTTCTGCACCAAGGCAAAGGTGCGGGATCTCTTTCGGTGCAGCTGTTTTCCCATCTTCCCTTTGCTGCTTAGACTTAGATTGACACTTTGTCCTATCCTCAAGCAGCATGGATATAGAAAACTAAAGAGCAAATGCCCTGTGTTCCCTAGTTCCTTGTTCCTTAGGAGGGACTGAGGAATTATTTAACACTGTTAAAATTTAGAGTAAAAATTATGCTGGCCTAGGGCAGTTCTCTGTACTACCCAAGTGACACAAGAGCTTAATATCACTGAGGTAGGCTTTGCAAAGTACACTGATGCCTTTAAAATGTGATTTATTAATATGAATTAGTGCTCATTTTCAGGGTGAAAGAGGTAAATTGATACCTGTGAAGGGCAAAGTGCTGCACTTGGAATCAAGAGGCAGCAGAGCAACATTTGAACATCACCACAGATAGAAGTAGGGTGAGATAACCCACAAGAGCACTAATGTCCCATACTCTGTCCCTTGTCTTGCCCTTGAACTGGTGAGGGCATGGCACAGGGAGCTCTGCCAGCGAGAGATTCTCTGCACAGCTTCACTGACACCCCCGGCAGTTTTGCTGAACTGGGCTTTGGGCTCCTTGCAGGGGCTTTGTAGGACATCAGGAGAGGGTTGTGTGCTGCTCAGCAAGGAACACGTGAGGATTTTCACCGCAGAATTAGAATTTTGTGCGAATTGAACATTTTGTTTTGTACTTGATGGAGTGCGAGTCAGCGAAGTACCAAAGTGCCATAGCTCAGCTAGAAACACATCGATAGCACGGGCAGCAGGTGCAGAGCACCTTGAAAACCCCTTAGCAAAGAGGCAGGCATTGAGAAGTGGTTCTGAAAAGCCACCTACATTGGGCTTGAAGTTGCTGGCATGCAGAATATCTGTGTTTTAGTTGTGGAAGTCTTAGGAATGCTCCTTCGAACAGCCTCTACATTTCAGCTGCTCCGTGATCCACAGGGATTATGGACGACCCAGTGACCTGGGCTGCAGGTACAAGCCCCTGTGTCAGCGTTGTGGATGTTGCAGTTGGTTTATATAATTCTCTTGCTTTGAATCTGTTCTTCCCTGGGGTAAGTCTGACTTCAGTGAAGTCACTCCTTATTCAAGGCAAAACTGTGGCAGAGCCCTAAATAAAAGGACCATGTGAGTTGTTAGTGGCTGAAATGCCACGTGCCATGTTTTCCTTTCTTGACAAATGAGCAGTTTCCTATCATCTTGCAGTCGTTTGGGAATGTATCACATGGCTGGACTGTCAGAAAGTAAATGAATAGCTGACATGTCTCTTTGTTTATTGGCACTTGCATTATAAATATGAAATGCTAATGTTTCTGCTGGGCAACATTTCCAATTATTTCCTCTTGCTGCTTCTGATTTACACATTCCTGTTTTATAGCTCCAGTTGCCCAGCATGGGTCTCCTCATGCCACCTTAGTGTTCCCTGGTGTCCTTGCATTGTGGTCTGACAGTCTCTGCCTAATTGGAAACCATTATGGAACTGACTGGCAAATACCCAACAGACAGGAATATTTACATTTGTGTGTCCTTCAGGCTTATTAATAGATTATCTGAAAGGAAGAAGGAAGCAGGAAGCACATAAAATCATAGCACAGCTTATTCTGTTCTGTCCTCTTGTTCTTTTCACTGTAGGAAGACAATACCTTTCGGGCAATACAAGTTCAATCTGTAAGGTTTGCAAAATTCATTCCTGATGCTCAGTGGAGACTGAAATATTGCTCACTGATTAATAGGAAAGATGACAGGACGATGAGTTACTGCATTACTGAAATTAACTCCTTTAAAATTCAGTCCAGCCCCTTTAGATGTTTTGTAGCACACTGAAGCTATTCCAAACAGACTTTTAAGATGACTCTTGCAGAGAGGAAAGGGACAGAAGATGAAAGCAAATGAATGCGCAGAATGAACCTGGAGAACAGGGACTGGTTTCAAAGACTCCTGTGAATTGGTAGCTGAGGGGGCAGGAGCAGGGGTACCCCTTCTCCTGTGGAGCTCACCTCATCCTTCAGTCTATCCTCTTTTTTAATGGCCCTTTTTTTCCAGCCTATATGATACCATGGTTTCAGCAGGGAGCTTTCCCTGCTTGACTTACTCTATTACCTCATGCTACAAGGATCTTTTCATTGAAGTTGTCTGCTGCAGGGAATTCAGTGAAGGGTTTAGGGTTGGTTATGCAGGATAACTGACATCTGAGCCTGGGGTACTGGGCAGGCATTAAGGTTGATGTCACTGTGACACCAATTAATGTTGGCCCGAGTCTGCAAAGGGCCTGAGAGCAGTGCTGGGTTAACGGTTGGATTTAATTATCTTCAAGGTCTTTTCCAAATGAAACGATTCTATAATTCAAGGAAATAACATCTGAGACAAGCAATTGGTTTAGTTTCAGTGGCCACTAATTTGAATGCCACGGGTGATATTTGGAAGGCCAAAGCTTGTAACTTTTTGCTTATCAAAGGGGAATAAGAGCAGAGGAATCATCCTACAGTCATCTGTATTTTCCTTGAAGTTGAGAGGAGGGCTGTTTGAAGGCAAAAGTCATATATGCATGAAAATGTGTAGCCTGGAGCTGTGTCTAAATAATCTCTAAAGCATAGAAGTAATGCACCCTCTTGCTCACTCAGGCTTATTTAAAAACCTGGTTTTAAACAGTCTGCTTAGGGTTTGCAGAGTAAAAGCAAGATTTTAAGCTGGTTTCAGCTGTACCCATGGGTTTTGTCCTAGAGTTGGTGTCCTGGTAACACAGGGCAGTGCTGCAGTGGTGAATTTGCAACCCTCTTCTCCCAAGGGAGCGCAATTCAGCTTTCTGAAGCTGAGTGAACCATGAGTTCCCAGCAGCAGGGACAGCCAGCCTCTGCCTAGCACACCCCTCTCTGCTTGGGTTTCCTCCTTTTTGGCCTGACACTGCACCCACATTGGTGCAGAGTTCCACTTTGGGGGGGCCGCAGTGGTGTTGAAGGTCAGCACCTCTCAGGTCAAGCCCTGCTGTGGCTGCAGCGTCCCTGGGAAAGGGCTCAGCACACAACGTGCATGGGCAGGAACGGCGAGAGACAGCATTCTCCTCAAGGTCGTGGCTGCCTCTGGGAGGCCAAACCCTCGTTGCTCTTGCCTTGCCTTGGCAGACACGGAGCGGTCCCGGTCCCCGAGCCCAGCTGTGCCTGTGGTCCCAGTGCCCACCGCCGGCAGCACAGCTGGGAATGGCTGCCTGCGCTGGCTTGTGGAGGGATTTATTCCTTGGGCTCTTATTTACATTGATGCTGATCCTCTGGCTTCTTAGCAATGAAAATGACTTGAAAATTCCTTTTTACTTCCCTCAGATACCTCCAGTTGTTGAAGTTTCTTTTCTCATTATCCCCGTACTGATCTGAACTCCTTGCATCCTCCTCAGTCTACCTGGCATCTGGAAGGGAGAGATAACTGAATAGAGGATGCCAAGGCTTACAAAGACACACGGCTTTCAATTGGATTTACAATGCCTTTGTTACAGTAGTGTGGCCAAAATAACAACAACCAAAAAAAAAAAGTAAATAGCATTCTCCATTTGCTAATGCAGTTTCTGAGGATCTGAGCAATCTGGGACGTGACGTGCCCAGATAATAGGTGCTTTAAATTCCCATGGGCTGCCCGTAGCTTTTATTTTAGAGGGCTTAGGCTGCAAGATTGAGTGCAAAATTGCTAATTCAGAAAGACTTGCTGAAGATGAAACGCTCTCCTGAAATGTGATCTTCAGTCCTGTAGGTCATTTGCTGCAGTTCCCTTCCTGGTATTTTACCTTCCAAACAGGAGAAGCAAAAGCACTTCTACAATTTCACGTGTGAATATTTGAGATGTCATGGGGAAAAAAAAGATCCTTCTTTATTCTTTTACCATCTTGGGTATGACTGCAGCTGTTAGGGTGACTTTAAACCACTGCTGAGCAGGTGGTTGATAGGCACTGGATGTTAGCTTTGGGTTAAAACAATAGCTGTGTGTCTGTGCCTCTTCTGGCAGCCTTAGGTTCCTTTCCAGGTTTGGAGAGGATGGGAGCAGGAGGTCCTAACCATGGAAGAATCTGAATCAGTTCTGGTTAAGGGAGTTTGCTGCTATGTGCAATTCATAAATGAAATTGTCTGCTTGCTGCTTCAACAATGATAAAAATATCAAACGAGTTAAAAGCACCGAGAAGAAAAGATCAGGCCAGCAAGTGAGTGATAAGAGGCAGAGCTTTTATCAACTCATTGATACGGGAACTGCTGGAGGCAGTGGCTCCTGGCCCTACAGGAGCAGCTCTACCACTGATTTCGGCAGGGGCAAGGAAATGCTGCCAGCTCAGCAACGCCACGTCAGGCATCTGGAGATTGATCTGCTCATCCCTACAGTGAAATGGCTTTGGTGATTTGATTCACTTTCCTACTGCTAAATGCCAGACAGCTGGAGGTGGGGGCTGTCTGGCTCTTTCCTGAACAAGCCGGTGACTGGGAACAGCAGGGTTTAGTTTGCTCTGGTAGGGATGCCTGAGGGTTTCCTGTTTGCAGTTCCATCCCACCCTTGTCCAGGTAGGCACCAGGTCACTCCTAGAGACCTTGGAAGAGAGAGGTGATTATGGCATCAACCATGCAGCAGAGGCAGCAAAGTTAATGTTGTGTGCCCCTGCAGCTGGGGTGAGATGTAAAGGGATACTGAGATTCGCCCTCAGGAAGAGCTCTAAGTCCAGGGCAGAGCTGCAATAGGCTGCTGAGGGCAGGGCTGAAATTCTCAGTGATTTAGGTACTTGTCAGACATCTGGAAAGAATCATTTGGCGTTAGGGCTGAGTCGGTTCAGTGTGGGGAGATGGATCAGATGGCTTTTCAAAGGTGTGTATCCCCACCCTTGTCCCTATGACGTTATGGGAGGAGGTGGGAAATACACACGCACCCCACACTCACCTGGCATTAAGGCAGTTACTGTCTCCAGCTTGGTAAGAATTTCACCAAAAATGGGCTGTTCATCCTGCATGTGGCCAAACCCTTTTGAAAATGTACCAGAGCACCCCCTGCCAAGCTCCACTGGCATCGCTGCATTGCTGGGACTGGAGTTAGTGTTGTGGCACAGATGGGTTCTTAGTGGTGCCTTTAATAGTCTGCAGTGGTGGTCAAAGCAGGTTCTGTTATTGCTGTAATCCACTACCTGAAATTACTCTATTTTGGTGCCTCAGAATCAAAGTATCAAATAATTTTGTCAGGTTCTGCTGTGAAAGCAGGTGAATTAATAGAGTTGTTTCTTCTTTGCAAGTTAACAGCCCTGTCCAAGTCATCCTACTGGAATGAAAGGTCATTGAGGTACAAAGTACTACTAATTATTGAATGCTACTGTTAGGGTCATAGAACACAGCAGTTTTTATTCTGCTGTGGGGATGGCCCTAAGTGTCCTGTGCTGAGACAGTTTCTTTTCCTGCAGGATTATTTCCACCAGCTCGTCTGCACCACTCAAAGGGAAGAGTTCATTGTGCCAATTGGGGCCATTGGTGCCCGAGCCATCCTGGACTTCCCTGACCAGCTGGACTTCTCGGTCTGTCCAGTCAACTACAGCACCGAGAAGACTCTGCTGGTTCACAACCTGGGTAACCGGGCAGCTCGTTACCACATCAGCACCCAGAGGTGAGGCAGCTCAGCTTTCATTGTGCAAACACCTTGGGGTGATAACAGAGTTGCTAAAGAGCAACAAAAGGAACCCGAGCATCGGAGCTGCTGCCCTGCAGCCATGGCTGGAAATGGGCAGGACGTGTGGGGCTTGCTGTTGCTTCTCATGTTTTAAGCAGGGTGCAACCTTTGAGCTTTCTCTGTCCCAGATTTCCTGGAGGGTGCTGGAACATGTTAGTAGCTGGCTTGCACCCTCCTGAGCACAAGCACCTCTGAAATGGTTACTCACCACTGTCAGCCAAATAGACCCATTCTCTGGGAGGCCACAAGCACGTGGCTTTCCAGTGGTCCTCTCCTGAGATGCCCAACGTGAGCTGTGTTGTGGACAGCCTGTGCTGTTCCTGTTAGTCAAAGCTGATCTGATTTCCCTTGTCAGTTGAGGGTATCAGTCATCTCTTCTGTTTCATGGTGAACCTTTGAAAGCCAGTTTAAATTGCAAACAGATGATTTAAATCTTTGAATAGAAGCATCATTTTTATTCTAATTAAGTAATTCCCACTTTCACTCAGATTTCTTTTTAAATCCTTTGACGTTCCTGTGTTTCTGCTCTTCTTTTTTTGTGTATGTGTGTTAAATGTTTGTCAAAATGTCGTCATGAATCTTCAGTGGGAACTTTCTTAAAGGTTAAGCCACTCTAATGCCTGTTCATCTACCATCTGCCCATTGGGATATGCACAGGAGTACAGGAAATATGAGAAATTTGGGGAATATGTGAAAAGCAATTGGGCTGATTTAGAAGATAGAATCATAGAATAACTTTTGTTGGAAGAGACCTCTGGAGATCATCTGAGCAAACACACTGCTCAAAACGAGACCAGTGTCTGGGGCTTGCAAGGTGCCATTGGGAGATCTAGACCTGTAAAAGTTTAGATGTACAAGAAAGCAAACATACAAAAGGACATAGTTAAAAAAGCAGAGTAAAACAAGCTATTAAAAAACCATCAAACCTTATCTTTTCTGCCTGTCGGGAGCAGTAGTGATTCATGGAAAGGGTAGATCTAATGGGATGAGAATTATCTTAAGGAACAGCTCACAATTAATGGATGAGAGGCCAAAGTTTAGCCTGCCAGCTCCATCTCTTGGCAGTGGTTTTCATTTGGCTATTACAGTGTGTCAGGGATGTCTCCTTCACAGCTCTTCTTATCTGTGGGCCCAGGGAACAGATCGTGATGTTGGCTGAAGTTCAGAGGAGTTAAGTTTAACCGTGGAACTTGTGCCTTTGGGTCTTGGAGAGTCAGGTCTGTGTGAGGATAGACGAGTTCCTGCTACAGCAGTGACAGAGCAGTCCGGTGGGTACAGCTTGGGGTGGGACGTAGGAGATGCAGGAGCTGGTTTGCAGTTGGTTTCTCAGTCCTGAGAACTGAGTCCTCAACTTGGCTGCACCCTCTTCTTCTGACAATCTGAAAATTAGAAGATTTGTTCTTTCTCAGGCATCCCCTGAAGTCACCCCCTGGAGTGTTATTCTCATCCTGCCATCTGAGAGCAGGAATGTGTAGACAAGGGGCAGGAGTAGGAAGGGAACAAGATGGAAGGTCACACTCAAGTATTGCCAGAAATTCCCCTTAACTTCCCCTGTAGCTTCTCTGTTCTGGCAAAATTTCTGACAAAAGAATAGGAAAAATAATTCTGTGTCTTTCCCACACCAGGCAGGAATCCCCCCAAGCCCCAGCAGAGACCTCCAGCAATCCTGGGGCAGATGCAGGAGTAGAACAATCCAGCTCTGGGGCTGTGGGACTTTGTCTTTCCTCCTCTCTCACCGAAATCTCAGGTCCAGCACATAAACAGGGCTGTCCCAAGGCTTCTCCACTAGCCAGTAGTGATGTTCTCACTGGTGGTAATGGGAACAGGTCAGGCCTAATTGCAGCAACAGCTCCTTAATGAGCAGAAACTGCAGCATTTTCATCAGCTGTCACTACTGACATGTATAAAGTTCAACTTGCCCACGGCTCCAGTTGTCCTCATTATTTTTGTGTGTGTTTCTCTAATCATCATCAAACTCTGCAGAACATGTTTTTAAGGTGAAAAATTGACCACCAGCAAAACACTAAGAGGGAAAACTTTTGTTTTCTCAGTGGGGCTGTACAAGAGCCCAAAGCCCAGCAGCTGCTGGGCAGAAGTGTGTTTCACCTGAGCTCTCCCTCAGCGTTCAAGCACTGAGTTTTGTGTCTCAGGCAAGAGCTGTTTACCTGGCGACAAATCCTAATTGCTCCTGCTAAATCCAAAGCACACCAAAACATTTTCGTCATTATTTCCAACACATTGCACGGAGCTGGTCTGGTGGGCCAAGCAAACAGTTACCAGCTTGGATGACATCCCAGAGTCCCAGATTGCATCATTGGTGAATACACAGGAACCTCCTGTTCGGCTCCCTTGATGTGCTCCTGTTAATGGTGCTTCATTTAGCTGGGATTGAATTCTTCAGGCTGTAAATGGGATCCTCCTTTTGGGTCTTGTTTCCATGTCACTCTATTGTTCTAATCTGCATTTGCACTCATTCAGAGTTTTGATTGTGGCTCCTCTTAGAGCAGCTTTCATTGAAATGTTGATAAAATAGGCCCTTTCTTAGGCTAAAATGGGGTGTTTTCAAGGTAAAAAAACCCAAACAACCACACTGCAAATTGAGCAATAATTATTCTATTTCATTCTCCCTATCTGGTTCCTAGGCTGTAATCTCACAGCACAGGTAGTGCCCTGATATTTGCATCCCTTAAGGTGATGTTTATAGGTGGCAGGAAGAAAGAGATTCCTGAGGCAGTCAGCGTCAAGTTGTGCATGCACATAGCTCTTAACCCTCTCTGTGCTCTTCACAAACCATCCTCGGATGGGATTGCTGGCAGTTGGATCCTTGAGCCTCATTGCAGAGAACTGGGGGAAAACACTGAGGGGGAAAAACACCTGATGGGGAAAATGAGGCATGAGATCACAGGAAAAATTAAGGCATATTTTAAAACGGGTGATTAGGGAGCTGATACGGAGCTCTTCAGTCACCTGTGGAATGGCAGTGAGTTCGATGGGATGTATTAGAGTCACTGGGGCTTGGGGAAGGTGGTGAGTAACTACAGGACTGGGTGTGCTTAACTGGCAGCAGGGGAAGCTGTAGTGGAGGCTACGCAGCACTGCAAATGGGCCAAGGGGAATTGTCGGCTTGTTATTGAGTGCTCAGCTGCTGTGTGGAGCAGCATGGGGTTGCCAGCTGAATATAAACATGTAGTGATGCTGAATCCCTTTCTGCAGTTAACAGTGATGCTGGGTTTGGCTGAATCGGCTTCCTTTGGTATGTGAGGCCATCTGTGCAAGGGCTCGGTGGTGTGTTAGTGGTCAATGTACACAGTGTACACAATGTTAGTGGTCAATGCAGAAAACTCCCAGCCCTGGCTGATTATTGCTGTTTGAGGCTGAAAAAGGAACTGTGGCATGGATGTGCCAGCACGTGTGAACATCTCAGCTACCCACGAGGGTAAAGCAGCCGAGAAAACTACTGCCTTGCTCAGATACTCATCTGTGCTTTTGTGTAGATGTTGCAGAAAACAACAACCTTTTCATAGCTCTGTTTTTTCTCCTTAAGAACCCCCTTCCTACCAAGGGTCATCATCTGTCTGGCAAGGCTGGCATTGCAATCAGTGGCTTCCAGGAACTTGTTTGAGAAATGAAATGAAAATCCTATTGATTTAGTCTCTAGATCAAGCCTTTCCCTTTCTTTCTTTTTCCTTTGTAAATCCCTCGATGGATGTGGATAGGCAACAGGGTTTAACTGAGGTTTAGCTCTTGTCTCCTTGCATTTTACATTCCTGAGATCACTCAAACAAGTTCCTGAGTGCTTTCCATTTATATTGACTTCAGCCAGAAAGAAGGATGTTCAATACTTGCCTGAGCAACCCACTACCACATTAGGTATTTATCTGAGTCACCCCTGTGTTGTGCAGGATACCAGGGTGGGAATACCAAAACCCTTTTCGGGTTGACATCAGCCTTACGTGAGTGTTTGAGGGGGCTCTGATGCTGCTGTAGTTACTATAGAGCTAAATTCATGGCAGCAGACCCTGAGCTGCCGTTGGCCACCACTGTGTTGTTCATCTTCATGAAATTCCATTCCTCCAGACAGATTGCTGGAAGCTTCTTCCAAGTGCTCAGAGCTGGGGAGACCTTCTGCTCCCAAGAGCAGCCTCTTTTGACTCCAGAGCTTTATTGTGGTGCACCAACTGATACAATCTTTTCCATTTGTGTTTTGTGCTGGCAGCTGGTAGAAATTTAATGTATCCTGTGAGTTTTAAAAGATCTTGTTTCCTGTGTTACTTTAATGTGTAAGCCAGTCTGATGCTGCAGTTATTACAAGACCAGGCTTTGCCTTGAACTATCAGGAATTTTAAAACTGTGCAGAGGGATTTTTTTCTGTTGGTCACAGGTGGCTGTTGCTCCTTCTGCTTTCCCTTCACTTGTGAGAATTCGCAGCAGTATGGCTGTTTCCTGTTGAACTTTTATGTCCTTGTATGTTTGCTTTAAAGTGAGTTGAGGGAGTCAGTTACTGGAGGCAAAAAAAAAAGGTGTAAATAGTAGTTTGTGCAATTATATGTTGATTTTGTGTCTTAATAGTAGCAGAGCTGCCACATATGCAGGATTGGTACCTAATGTTTTATCCAACTGATTGGTTACAGTCTTTTATAGTTCCAATTAATTAGCTTGATGGGTGAGCCTAATTGGTCTCCAAAGTGCTCATTTCTGTCAAAACAGCTAATAGGTAACAACCACTTCCTGCCTTTGTTCCCCTTGCCTAGAACAGCTTATAATAATGATTTTTATACTGTTTCAGATAAGGTTATTCTGCTGCTTGCAAACAGAGTATGGCCTTTGCCCTCTCACCAGGGCCCTGTGTTTCAAGACAGATAGTCTGTCATTCTGAGGGTACATGAAGGGGAATAAAGTTTGTGCTTCGTTTGCTCGAGGTTTTTTTTGCACAGCTTTATAGCTCCACAACTATGTAACACCCCTGCTGACAAAATCCCTGCTAAAGCAACCTGCAGAGTTGACTGCATGAGCACAGACTGGGGGTTGTGTACTAGGAGGGTTGTCTGGAAGTTAAAACTCTCCTTTGGGCTGTTTTGTTCATCCCCGTGTATGCACAGAAACATTTCCTGTGAGCCCACATAGCCCATTTTTAGCACTTGAAGGATTTCTGGAAGAATGTGGTTTCCGTCTCTTTGCAGGTCATCCTTGACCACAGCTTGCCTCCTCCATCATCCCCGGAGATCACTAATGTGTTCTTAAGTGTCGTTACCTCTGGATGCGTTTCAGGGCAGAACTGCCCATTCATTAGATTCCTCTCCTTGTGGATCAATCAGCATCTGCTGAGAAGCAGTAGAGCAGCTTGAAGGGTGATTGATTTATTAAGTGGTATATTGAGTCTGTCTTTGCCAGACCATTAGAATGAAAGCAGTGTTTTCCCCACGGGCCAAAAGCAATGTTTCAGCCAGGCAGGTACCCCAGTGTATCATTACTGTGGCAGCAATAAAGATTAAAAATGGCCCGTGGCACCCTGGCCATGCAGCAGCGCTTCTTTCATCATCCCACGGTTTTGGTGTCCCTTCCAGTATATTCTGGAAGGCTCCTTCAAGCCAGGCAGAACAAAGCCCCTGTGTTGGCTCCCAGATATTCCGGTGCTGGAGTCTTTCATGCAGCAAGACACACAGATCTTCCTAAGCGCAGTGCAGAAGAGATAATGGGGAGAACTTGGCTGCACAGTGAGGAGCCTGACTGAAAATGAGTTGACTTTTATCATGCCAGAGAGCTGTGTGAAGAGCCACAACCAGTCCTGTACCCAGTGCTGGCTGGTCATGGCTTTCCATCTCCCATTTCATCCCCATCAGTTTTCATGTGATTCCTCACAATGCCTGTGGGTAGAGACCCTCCTCTTGGAATGTGCTGCCTGGGCTCAGTGGGTGTTTGGCTGAGGCCTGGGCCATGTTGGGAATTTCTTATCATTAACATTCAGCAATGCTGATGATGAGGATGCTCTGAGGTTTGTTGTAACCCGGGAATGACTCAGCAGTGCTCAAAGAAGAGATGAGAGCAAGGCCCAGTCTTCTGAAAAACCTGGCAAATTAAATTGAATTTGCTTTCTGTAATAGCCACATATTCCAAATTTGAGTGTCATGCACACCTAAAAAGATTTAAAATTCAAATTCAGCAAAGAGGGAGTGACAGGGATAGAGGAAGAATAGTCTCAGAAGATGAAACACAGCAGGGGCTGTTTTATTTCTATTCTGTCTAATGAGTCTGGCTACCAGCTTTCAAATATTTAGAGCAGTAGTTGATGAAGGAAAGTACTAGCTGTTGAATCCTAGGAAAATGCTCTTCATAAACCCTGAAATTTATTTTGAAATCTTGTTCAAGGGTTTGCTCATCCAATCATTGAGATACTTTCAGGCTAAACAAAATTTGTCTTTCTATTTAAGAACAATTTGTGCTGCTCTGAACAGTATTCCCTTCTGCACCAGGCTGGTCATGTAGTATTAGAATTCAGAGAGATGTTTTAGCTTTTCTATAAATTCCCCCTCGGTCTTTTTATAGGCCTCACAGAGGATGACCCAGGGCTCGATTTCTTCAATTCCAGGCAGTGAAAAGTGATCATGATGTGCTAAGATACCTGTGTCCCTAGTCATGCAGCTGGATGATAGGGTAAAACACAGTGGTGTTTCTGCTATGTCAGAGCCTTATTCAGGACTGCACAACCCAAAAAACATCTGGTCTGCTGCTGTACAAAAAAGTCTGGCTTTGAATTTCAAGTCCAGACATTGCTTTGCCCAGGTTGTAGAAAGAGCTGTGTCCTGCCATCTGTAGGAAATGCATCCAAAGACGTAAGGATGAGAGAATTGACAGCCTGTAATAAGATCGTGTTGTGTAAATAATGATAGGGCAGATCCATCTAGATTTGGTAAATGTGCTTTCATGGCAGCAGAGCATCCCAAGCTGCACTCCGTGGACATTACCCTGTCAAGTGAAATGCCTCGTGCTGAATCGCTGGTACAGTACAGAGATTTATTTTTTAAACATATGTATTAAACAACCAAGAGTCTTAAATGAAATGTCACATTTAATTTAGCACCCAAGACATGAAGCCTGCAGCTGCCCTCAGCCAACCCCAAAAGCTCCACTCTCTGTGTCAGTTCCCCTGCCTGGCAGAAAGATCTGCAGCGTCCTTCTGACTCCCTGGTATCTGTGCCTGCTCTCCTGTACCCAGCCATTTGTGGGGGTATAGATTCAGCACGTGCCAGCTACTTCCCTGTGTGGTACGAGGTGCTTTGGCAAAGCCTCCAGCCTTCACCAGAGCCCTCAGCGCCGGCAGCCGGGGTGTCGGGGTGGCTGCGGCCCCCGCTGCTCTCCGGGAGCGCAGCAGCCGGGGATGTTTAGCAAAGCGTGCAGAGACAGGCAGAGCATCTGCTCCCTCCCTTCTGGGCTCTGGAGCTGGCGTTTTCCTGGGCTGGAGGCTTTAGTCTCATTTTTGTTTAATAGCTTCTGATGGTTTTATCTTCCAAGCATGAGTCCAGTTGCTCTCTGTGAGCCTCTACAGCCTCCTCCAGCAATGTGTTCCAAAGGATGGGATATTCCCTGGAAGAGTGCTACTACTCTTGTGTAATATCTGATTGATAACATTTTCAGGCCCTTAGGTTACTGTTTGATGACAAATCATGACAAAATTTTCCTTATTCCCATTTCTCAGGCCATTCATGCTTTTGCAAACCTCTCCTATCTATCTCCTCTTCAATTTTTAGGTTGAGAAATCCCATTCAGTCTTCATACAGAAGCTGCTCTGTACTTTTAAACTTTCTTTCTGCCCTTCTTTATTTAATTTGAAATGCTTCAGCTTGGTTTCTGAGATCAGAACAATCCCAAATATTTCAAGACTGATGTGGCCATGGGTTTAGACAGAGAGATGTTGATAGTTTTCACTGGTTTTGTTTTGCAGTGGTTTGTCATCTTGAATGTTGTAGAGTATTGGGTCGTGTTTCCTTGCCTGTGTCCTCTCCTGCCGTGGGCTGTCACTTCACCTGTTCTTCTGGGTCCCCCTTTTCTGTCCACGTGCCCCAGGCATCCTTCCTTGTCAGCAACAAGGGATCAGGAGAGACAGGAATGCCTGCAGGAGACCCTAGGCAGGCTGTGACTCCTGAGAGTCACCTGAATGACTTTGATGCAGAATTCCCTGTGATCTGAGCAGGTCACCTGAGCACATCTGAAAAATCTCACTGTAAATACTGTCACCTTGGGGACAAATCTCTACAAACATACCCAGAAATAAGTCCTTAAGGTGGTGTCCAGGATATCCTCACACAGCTTAGGGATGTGATAAATGTACATATTCATGAAACTGCTCAATCAGCTAAAAGCTGTGACACTTTTCTTCTGGTCATGCACAAGTAGAGTTATATCACAGCCTACTTCCAGTGGAAGGCTTTTGCTACTCAGGAAGAGGAAGATGTACTGAAACTGAGGTGAGTGTGAAAGATGTATTTCAGTGAGATACCTTGCCCAAGGTAAAACTAACATACAGCTTCAGGAAATATTGGTGCTTTTAAATGGTTTAGGGTAAACCATCCCAGACATCAGGGTATGTGAACCTGCGCTTCAGGGTAATGGAGCTCAGCACTTCCATTCCAGTTCCATCTATACTCCCACTGAGGATGATGTTTTGGGGAAGAAGCATTGATTTCAACAACTGGATTTCCTCAGAGAGCAAATTCTTGTTTGTGGGGGTCACAAACCACTGAGGTCCAGAGATATCTGGGCTGCAGAGGGTCCGTGAGGCTGAGGAATGTCAACACCCCTTACCTGGGACTGCACTGAGCAGTAGGACTTAACACAGCTGCAGAGGGCTCAGCTGTTCTGGTGCTCACTGCAGTTCCCTCTACTCCAGCTTTGACGTCAGGCTCCTTTCCAGTGCTGTGCAGGGCAGGGGCCTTCACTGGTTGAGTTGAGGCCATCCTGCTGTAGGATGTTGCATTGCCCTGCACTCTCCTGGATTCCAGCACAATGAGGAATTTCTACCCTTCCTTAGAGGCTGGGAAGGCTGGAGGGTTCTGCAGGGAAGGAAGGGCCACACAGGGCTTGGAAGTGCATTTGGCTTGGCCCCTGTGGGTTTTCATGGTGGTAAGAGATGGACCTGTTTCTTCAGGGGGTGTGTTTGGGGAAGCTTTGAAATTCCCATTTCAGGCAGTAGAGAAACACTTATAGCCCAGGGGGATAGATTGGAAATGACACTGAAAAGCTTGGGTGATTCAAGGAGTCCTTGTGTGACTTTTCAGACTTGGATGGATGTGGGTTCATAGGAGTTAGTCTGAACCCAGAGCTGATCAGGAAACTGCCTCAAACTGCAGCACTTTTTAAGGGCTTCTGAGCAAATAAAGTTCAACGTAATTAGGTCAGAAATGCCTTGCAGGCCAAAACTAGTTTTCCACTGTTCTCTATTTAATTACACAGTGTCTGACTTCCATGTAAGCTCAGTGTGTTAAAAGAAAATCTCACAACCTTCTCTGGATACTTCTCTGGACCATTCTTTTCCCATTTCTTCCCACCTGCCCATCGCAGACTGGACTCTGAGTGATCCTCTTCCCCCTCAGAAACAACCAGGTTTCCCCATAGCTAAGTTTGACCAGATTTTTTTTCTCACTTAAACTTGCTTTCATGCCAATTTGTGTCCTAGAATTTGACCAGAATGTTTTTCCTTACTTACAGTCTTAGGGATGGTTGTAACTCCAAGGCCACTGTCCTGCTGTCAGAGAGGCTTTTGAGATTTTAGAGCAGAGAAGACTTTCATGAGAGGAGGCAGTGCAGGACCCTGCACTGGGAGGGGACTCAAAAATCGCTGGATCATGAGATCTATCCAGGAGTTCACTCTGTCTCCCTCCTGCAGGACTTTCTGGGATGTCATGGTGGAATTATTATTGTCTCTTGATGGAGGCTGAGTTGAGGGTCACTTGTTCCAGTGGTGGGAGCCCTCCCCATGCCCGGCACTGTAGGTCAGCCGTGGAGAGACATTTCCGATGGTGCTCCGCAGGGAGCAGCCACAGCGAGTATTTTTGGTGCTGGTGACAGTGTTAGCCCGAGGCTCTGTCTGTGTGCAGCTGGTAATGTCCATGACTGTATTTCCTCTCTAATTGTATTTGAATTGGGCTGGGTGATGATCACTGTCCTGCTTATACTGCACTCCCTCGATTCGCTCCATATGGAGCTTCCACTCGTCCCCCGAGTTGCCACCTGCTGGTTCTTCTTGGCCAGGGGACTGGAGCGTGAAGGGGGGACAGCAACCTGCCAGCTCTGAAGAAACTGCTCTGCAGCAGTGCTTCCTTCTCATCTCCTGGCTGTGATCTTTAAACACTAAAGTGATTTCTGCTGCAGATACCAAGTGAGAGCTGGTGGAAGGCAGTGCAGGGAACAAGGCAGATAGAATTTGCTTATCCCTGCAGGTCCAATAGGGAAGGAGCAAAGAGTGATGCTGGTAACCTGCAGCTGCAACTCAGCTTCTTCTTGCCTTCCCAGGGAAGTCCTGCAGTGGGTACTCCTTGATCTTTATCTACCTCCCATGAGCAGCTCAGTGCCAGGAAAAGCCATTTGAGGTGGCTGGTGGATTCTCCATCAGCTGTGGAAATGACTTTGAGCCAGGAGGTTCTCTTGAGGGCTGCTGGCTTTTGAAACCTCTCCTGAGCTTGTAAGTGTGGAGTAAAAGTACCTGCTGTGCCAGTGAACAACAAGTGATCCTCTGATCCATTTGGGACCCCGTGGCTTGGGGTCAGCCCCTTGCTGAGGAGCTGTTGCTGCTCCTCCCCGAGTGCTTCGCTGCCCCTGCACTTCCACTTGTCTCTGCAAATACATGGCTTATTAAACAGCCTGCTGGGTTTGTCTCTCCTGTGGCTGCAGGCAGTGGCACAGGCTGTGCTGGCAGGAAGAGGACAGGTTGTATGATTTTCTGAAGGGGTGCAGAGTGGACTCCACTCACCCAGAACGCTTTGCTCTTCTCACCCGCAGCCTCCAGAGCAAGAGGGCAAAGGTGCGAGGAGACCTCATGCTGTTCTACAGTGACATTTTCTCCATTGAGCCGAAGGCAAGTGATGGCTGAGAACCTCCCTTCCTGCTTCTCTTCCTCCTCTTCCTCCTCATCCCTGAATGAGGTCACTTGACAGATCCCTGCCTCAGCTGGCTTTGTGTGCCAAGACAGAAGTCATGGGGATTCTGGTGAGGCCAGAGAGCTGGTTGCAAAAAGCCTTTCTGCCCTCAGGCTCCTGGCAGGGATGGGAGCCTGACAAAGCCGAGCTCTGCTGCAAGGGCTTGACATCGAGGGCGCTCCATGTGTGTCCTTGCAGTGTCCAGAGGGATCACTTATTGCAGGTAAGGACACATCTTACACGTGGCGTTTGGGGACTGTCAGCTCACATATTGACCTGAAGCATCTACTGGTTTTCTGCAGAAAGGAAACCAAATTCTTCCTGAGGTTAATCATGGAAATGCCAATCCCTTCCTGTAACCTGGACTGAACCGTGCTGAGTCTCCTTCCTAGTGTCATTTGTGAGCTTGGACACAAGGCTGGCATGTTTATGTGGGCTTTTCTATTGCACACAGGGACAGAAAATATTTTGCTTTTCTGTTTAGGCAAGCAAACCCCCACATCCTTCCATCAACTAGAACTCAACTCTGATTATTTGCATGGTGTGAGATGAAGAATGCCTACTGGCTGTGCAGTGCAAAATCCCTTTTCATGTTCAAGTAAACCCTAGAATAATTCCAACCTCTGCTTTCTTGTAAAAAAGATTAAACACTTTTTTTCCCCCAAGGAATGGAATCATGTTCTCTTCTTGATTACTCCTATAGCCCATCTAAGGCAAAGAGCCACCAGTGTCAGAATAATGCAAGTTTCACACCACTGCAGCTGAGAGCAGCATGATGTGACCAAAATCTTGTGTCAGAGCAGTGGGAATATTGCAGAGACTGGGAGCTGATCAGCTGAGCATTAAGAGTATCCTGTGGTGTGCTGAGCTGATTTTGGAGTGTTTCCCCAGGCTCCTGCTTTTCACTACAGTGGGACTGTGTCTCCACAACTAGCTTAACCTGCCCTGTGCTGCTGAAGTGCACTAAGGTGAGCTCCAGAAGTCTGGCTGCCCACACTAGAGTCCTGGTACTCCATCTAATGATGGACAGACAAAGCATGGCCTGGCCTCAAATCTTGAGTGGAAACCCTTCCTAAATGGCTGTTTTAATATTACATGGTTTGCTCTAGGACTGAATATAAGTGGGCTACTACCTTCTGTTTTGTCCAGCATTATCAATCTTTTGATTTCCTTTATTGCCATTATTTATGGAACAGTTGGTTTCACATGTGGAGTTTTGGTCCTGTCTCCCCCCTGCTGTGGCATATGGGTGTCTTTACATTAAATGATAGTATTTTCTCCTCTTTATCAAATACAGAATCTAAAATTCCACTGCCACTGACTTTTACAACCTCCTCTGTGGTGAAGGCCATGTAACTTTTAGCTTGGACAGACACTCTCCTTGCATTGCCAGTCCAGCTGCTGGAGAGGCCCCCAAAGCTGGGACCTTTCTGCCTCTGACCTGGCCAGCAGTGGCTGCTCTCTTCTTCCCACCCATCACCCAGGATGTCTGGGAGCACCCTATAGAAAATCAAAGCCTTGTGACAAGTGACTGGAGGAAATAATTTCTTCCAGAAAGTGGGAAGCTGGTAGAGGGATAGTAGTCTTGGAAAGGCTTTCTGGGCAGGGTGGCTTTGCAGGGCTTGTGCAGAAGCTTTGCTGTGTGGGCCATTAGCTGACAGTATTTTCAGGTGTTGCTGTCTCTAGACACTGCAGCAGGTCACTGTGGTCTGTATAGGGTTAAGTCACTGGCAAAAATCCTGACAAAAAGAGGAGGCAGGGATTTTTGGAATCACCATGTGACCATGAACATTTTGAGCATCCATCCAAGCCTGTGGGAAACAAACTGTTATGCAACTCTGACTTGCCGAGCGCATCTCAAATTGTGTTTTATTTTTGCAAATACACATGATGGGTCAGCAGAAGCAGCTGTGCAAGAAGCCCAGGTGGCTACCAAAGGAGAAAGTCCTTGCTTTTTGCTGCATCCTCCCCACCACAACTTAGCTGTAAATCACACTGCAGACACGTGGGAGCTGACTCCTTGGAAATAGAAACCAGAGGAAAGGGAGGACAAAGATTTGTTACCATTGCCCTGACCTTGACGAGTCATCACTCTCCTGTCATTGCCTGGTCATGACTCCTCAGTGTCATGTGTTAACTCTGAGCTGATGGAGGTGGTCTTCAAGATGGCTGGGTTATGGACCTGAGGTTTACTCAGGAGGTAACAGCATTGTTTGTTCCTGCAAATCTCCACCTCAGCTAGGGAAACTGGTCCCCATCCAAAGGAGAGGTTACTGCCGAGCACTTCAATGTTTGGCAGAAGGCACCATGTCCAGTGGGAGCTCTGGTCCATCCCACAGCTTGTGGTGGGTTCAGTTATTTATGGAAAGAGGCAGATGTTACCTTTGGCACTGCCTTTCTCCTGAGTGCCCTGAACTAACAGGCTGCTCTTTGGGTGTCATTTCGGTGCTTCTGTTGCCAGCTCTGTCTTGTTTTTCTGTCTGCTCCAAGCAGTGATTTCCTTTCTGTGGATTGCCTTCCCCCTCTGCCAAACTGAGGCGGCGGTTTCGCCAGACATTGGTGGTATCCAGCTTTTCAAGACCAACTTTTTCTCATCTGGGCTGGTGGGTGTCCAGCAAATTCTCATCATTTAGGGGCTGAGGGAGGGGAAGCAGGATCCACGTGTATTTCTGGTTGCACAGAGATCACTTCTGTAGCTGTGAGTCACGGTGAGCTGGTGAGCTGGCCCCTCCTGTATTGCGTCGCTGGGTGCTGTAGAAAAGCCAGGGAACAACTGCTGGAGATTTTGTGCTGTCTCATCATCCATCCACCATCTGTATTTCAGACCACCTGCCCAAGGCAGCCTGGCGGAGGCTGACGTGGTGCCAGAAGTGGTTCACTGTCATGTTCACAGCTCTGCATGGCTTTACTTCTGTCCTGGTTAGCATCCACAGTAGTTTTCTGTGCTCTGGCTCAATGGCCATCCCATACAGAATGTGCCAGCCCAGGCACAGCACTGGCTCCTGAGGTGTCCCAAGGCTCATGCACATGTAGCTATAGTCTGCAAGGGTGGGTAACAAGGCATATCCTTTGGACTAGTAGTTCTTTTTATCCTGTGGGGAGGCAGGCATGTGAGGAACCTCTTCACCAGCCTATTTTAATTTCCCAGGAGAAATATCTAACAACATTTTCTAGTTTTATAGTCTGACATACTGCAGTAATGAAAGGAGAAACAGCAAAAGTTTTCCAGAATATGTTATGTCTTCAAAGAATTTGGTTGAATAGTACAGAATAGTAGACTATGTGTAACTGATTATTTCTTCTTACCCTCCACCTTTGGAGTCAAATACCCTGGCTTACAGCTTTCCTGACAGTACAGGGAAGCTGTCTGTATTGGGAAAAGTTTCCAAAATGTCCAAATACACTGAGTCCTGCAGAATGGTGATTTGATCTCAGGAGCTCAAGAGTCTTGAGTTTTTAACTGGTTTTCTTGGGAGAAAGGATATGCGTGCAGGAGTCCAGCATCCACCGCTGCAGTCGGAACAGTTGCTGCAAGTCACTTTAGGGGCTCAGGCATGCAGTTGGTCTGTCTGGCTGCCAGGACTTAGTGGGGGAACAGGTAAGTTTGCTATCCTAGTCCTGTTCACCCACAGCTCAGTAGACAGTGACCAGAGCAGGACAGATGATGTGGACACAGCTCACAGCAAGACAGAGCTGTCACAAGTTTCAAGCACAGGCTGGTTATCATCTCCCAGCCCTATCCCTGCCTTCTGGCCCTGCACCCCCTTCCCAGCTGTCCCCTTCCTTGCCTCTGTGATATATTGCTGTTCCTGTGCTCCAAAGCAGTGGGGTAAGATCCCTGTGTCAGTTATATTTCTGTCACAGATGTGCTGGCCTTGGCATTCGACAAATCCCAAAGTCAGCTAAACTCACTCAGCTAGAACAGAGCACTGTTGTTAGCAGATGCATATTCATCAGGCCAACAGTTCTTTTTAATTTTCTTCCTCTCCTGCTTAGCTTCATTTTTGCTTATGAATTGTATTACACTTGCTTCCATTAACAGGAGATATATTGCCTCTGTCAGCCTCTGAGTAATAACCAAACTGCCCCAGTGTCCACAGGGCCAATAGATCTGATGGCAGCACATAAAACAGACCAGTGAGTACCATCAGCTTGCAATCCAGCAGGAGGAACAGCAAAATAGCACTTTGTGAGATGGTCGACCTGAAGGACTGATAGTGCTGTGTTAGGCTCCACGAAGTTTGGTTCCTGGCCTTGGTGGAAGGAGGGATGCTTTCTGAGTTTCCCAGCAGTGATTTGGTTCTGAGATCTTGTTCTTGTTTGTTTGAATTCAGCTTCAGAGCAGCCAGTGTTGCGCTAAAGGATGATGTGGTGTAAAATCTGAAAAAGCAGTCATATTTTACACCAAGATCCCCAAGTCCTGCAAGAAATAACAGAGTGCCAGAAAACCATGCTCAGTTTATGATAGGCACTGTCTGACAGCCAGCACAAACTCTAAGGTTTCTGTCCCTGGTAATCTGTTGGTGCACAGCCCTCGTAAGCCTTGATGGCAGGACTACAGTCAAATCCTGGCATCAGTTTGCACCCTCAGCATTGCTGCTCCTCTCCTGTCTCATTCAAATACCTTGTCTCCAGTTTGCTGTCTGGCATGTGAGTCTCTACAGAGCAAATGGAGGCTTTTCCTTGGGGTGATCTGGGTGGCATTGCTGACATTTGGGCTCATTTCTTTCCCACTTGTTGCTGAACTTCCCTCCCTTTTACTGCAACCATGTGTTTTGGTTTCAAGGCTCAGGACGTGCTCTCCTCCCCTGCTTTATACCCCTCTAAAAGATGATGACCTCCAGCGTCATCACTGCTCTTGACATTTCATTAATGGCCTTCCCCAGCGTATCAGCAGGGGTTGTTTGTGTAGCTAATGGTGCTGGCAGGCCTGGCAAGGCACAGTGCAGGAACCAAACGAGGGCTGGCTGCAGCTCTCTGGGCAGAGGCCACAGCAGCTACAGGACCAAATGGTGCCACTGGGCAGCTCAGTCCAGGCAGTACCTGTAAGAGAAGTGCAGAACACCGTGGAGCTGAGGTGTGCATTCACCTCCAGCTGTTGAGCTTGAAGCAAAGGCAAGCAGCTGCCTAGTGCATCCCCCTCACCGGGGAGGCTCTGCCCAGGGTGAGAGCACTGAATTCGGGCTGTTAAACACACAGCGAGCAGCTGGGTGATGAGCACTGGTGAGTTATTAGACTCTAATTAGCCAAGCCAGGGAAATAATCATCTAAGTATTTCTTCTCAGTGCTCAGCTTAGCCAAGCTCTAGGTGTTGTAGCAGAGCTGATGTTGTTCAGAGCAACCCAGATGCTTTTTATTCCTGTCAATCCCAGATTACTCTCTGGATGCTGGTGAGTCCATGCAGCATTCTGATGGGACCTGAGGGGTCTAATGTCTCACATGCTAAGTGTGGGTTGCCAGCTGATGTTCCTCAAGCACCTTGTTGGATAGCGAGGCTTCATCTTCCTCCAGTTGCTTGCTGGGTAGAAACATCTGATCTAGCAAATATGTTTCCTCTAGGTTTTGAGTAAAATCCAAGTGAATTAATTCTCTCAGACTTTCCTTTCCTTTCCTTCTTATTGGTTTGTGGGTGTTTGAAACAGTTTTGGGTTTTTTCTCTGTCCTTCCCCCTGTTCTGTTAACTCTAAGCAGGCTGTGCATTAGGGAATTGCTTGCAGCTGCACCCCAGTGATTTACCATGTCACAGCTCTAATTCCTGGAGGGGCTGTACTTTGAGCTCTAAGTGCCAAGTTGATGGGCAGTAGTATAATTATTTAATATTTATGCTTCAGGAGAGCTGGAGGCTCCAGTCAGTTCAAGACTTTTGGACAGAGTAGTGAGGATAAGCAGAATCAAAGCCTCACTTTGTTGATAGAAAAAATAACGCTGTTCTTTTTATCTCCTTCTGTGAGCCAAATTTTTCATTCCTTGTGGAGTGTTATTACAGTTATCATGTATTTATGTCAACAAGTGTATTAAGAAACAGTTGTAATGCTGGGGTTTGAGAATATGTAAGTCATGCCTTTTTTTAAAACCAGTTGCAAGAAGTGAGATTCTTTAGTGAGATCCTCCAAAAATGCATGACGAGGCTCCTTAGGACTAAGCATCAGTGCCAGGACTCTTTGGGAGAGAAGCAGAGAGAGAAGACCCTGAGGAAGCAGCAGACAGTTACAGACACACTGGTAGCCTGGCCCAGACTTAAACCCCTGGTTTAAATCTACTACCAGGTGCCAGTAAAGGTAAGGGACTTAGAGAGATTCTTTGCAGCCGCTTCCAAACTCTGTTACCAGTGTTGTTAAGTGTTGCTCACTCCTTGCTTGTCATTGATGCTCTAAATAAAGGCTTACAGAGCTGTGGTTGAAAACAAGAAAGGTGATGTTTTTGAAGATAAATGCTTTGCTGTCTCCTTCTGCTTTAGGAGGGAGAGATCAGGCCACACTGTTTGGCTGAAATCAGTGTGTTCTTTAAGCCCCGAGAAGCCCGGGTCTATGAACGAGCAGTTTACTGCGACATCTCAGGTACAGCTCCTTCCCCTGCCTCTCTCACCCAGTGAAGGCGAGGTGCAAACAGTCTCCCAGATCACTGGGCTCCTGTGTAATCGCTGGGAAAGGTCTGTGGTCAGCAGGGCAGTGCTGTCCCTACAGTTCCAGGGGATCTCCCGTACAAGCTGGAGATGCCTGGCTCTGAATCACTGATCCCACAACAACCCAGGCAGTGCAGGGATAAACTTTCATGCCATAGCTTTGCCAGCATTTCCTCAAAGACCAAAGAGCTACAGAGCAGAACTGATTTAGTGAATGAGCACTAAACCCCTGTAGACCACTGACCTCCAGGATGGGTCCTTTTTACATGGATTCATCATCAGGCAGTAGGAGCCAAGTTAGGAATGTACTCCCTGACTCTGGATCCCCTCCCACTGCCCAGACACCGCCAGACGAGAGGTGGCTGAGCCCTGCTGAGCCCAGGGTGTCTGCAGAAGGACTGTCCCTGGCCAGCACCTGCTTCTCTCCCTGCATGAGAATTGTCATCTTGTGGCTCTCAGTCCGTGGTCCCTCCGGGTGATGTTGTATGGGCCTTGCTGTGCTCAGCAGGATGAGCACCCTCCCAGGAAAACAGAGTCCAAGCAGTCTGCTGGACAGGGTTAATGCTTGTCCTGTCTTCCAGAAGTGCTGTCCAGTCCTTTTGTGGGAGCAGCTGTCATTGCCCCACCGAGTGACCCCATCTCAGAGGTGGTGGCTTTGCTGTGCTGGCACAGGGCAGGGAATGCTCGGAGCGCACGGCGTGGTTCGGGTTACCTTGTCCTTCCTCTCTGTCTCTGCAAGGTGCTGCTTAGGTATTTTTCAGGGGTGGGAGATGGCTGCCAGATTTCCATTCAGGGAATATTCTGAGTTTGCCTATCTAAGAGGAAGAGGTGTGAGATTCAGGGTCCTCCAGCAGCTGGGCTCCCATTCTGGAGGCTCTTTTCTTGCCTTTGTGCTCCAAGTGATGGATACAAATGACTTGAAACAGCTTCTTATTTACACAGTAATTGTGCAGGGTTTACTCAGCAAATGCCATCTAAAATAATTACTCAGGACTTGTGCTAACAAACTGCCTTGCTGCCCATCAGCTGCAATTGTGGGAGCTATGGAAGGAAAGGATGGATTTAAAAAGTTGTTCCCAAGGGATTCCTTTTTCAGGGCTGTGCTCTTGGCTCTGGGATTTTGGCTCTGGTGATGGGGTTTTCCAGCACTTTGCTGCAGGAATCTCCTGGGGTTGTGCCAGGACAACTTTTTCATGACAGAGCAAGAGGAAAACTACTTGCATGCAAGCCTTGAGCTGGTCTGGGACTTAGAGGAACCAGAGCAAGTGATGTGTCTTGAGAAAAAGAAGCCTGTTCCTGAATGACCCTGAGAGGCCCTTAGGAGAGCTGAATTCTTCCACTGGTCCCTTGGAAGATCTCAAGGAGTCATTTAAATGATGCAGTTTCTTACAGATCAGAGCTGATCCAGTGGATTGTCAGAGTGGAAGTTGTCCCAGAGTCATGATCGCTGGGTGCAAAAGGAATTGAAGAAAGAAAACTGGCATCTTTAACTGGCAAGTTCTTTTATTTTGCTTCTTGATCCCTTCAAGAAATGTGACTGCCTTCCTCAGGCATTTGTCTGCTAGTCCCAAATCCCTTGGGATGAGAATTTGCAGATATTATGTGCCCCATGCTGGGGATATCTGGAAACATTTTCCCAGTGCAGTGAATTGTGCAGCTGGATCTCCTGCCCCACTGGAAAGGGGCTTTGCTGGCCTCCACTGGTACTGGAGGTGCCTCTGTAAATTACTTAGCAGATACTTCTGGTTTACAGAATTGATCAGCTCTGGGCAACTGGCAAAGCCAGCAATGAAGAAGTGGTTGGAAATATGCTCATAGCAAATACTGAAGCTCAAAATTAGCTTTCTTAATTGCTCAAAAATCCCAGATGATTACTCCTTTACGTTGTGATGTCCTGCATTGTGAAACTGTGGATCTCTGTTTATTGATGTGGTCAGATGAGAATTTTGTTCAAAGCCAGTCACAAAACATGGGGAGATTCTGTCAATAAGATGCTGAAAAGCAGAGAAGTTGATCTGATCTCAGAAAGCAGAGAAGGTGAGGACTTCGGCAACAAAGTCCTGTGCTGTTGTGTCACCTACACCCTGATTTACTTGCAAGACAGGCAGCAATGCCAAACTCTTTGCAAGCTTTGTGCCTTCACTAAATGGATTTCAAAGCTCCTCTAACTGCATGGGAAGGAAATCAGAGACCATTAAAACTCAGCATTGCTTTTTCATTGTGAAAACTGGTGGCCAAATTGGAAACTAGCCCAAGGGGTGGGTTAGAAATTGGAAGCCAGATCCAAGGCATATCTCCTGAGGGAAGAGAAGGGTCTGAATCTTCTCCTGGAACATCAGGAGCTGGTCCCAGGCAGCTCAGAGTCAGGGACTAGCATTAAGGCTGCCTGGAAAGCACAGGATAGCAGAGGGAATTACTGTACTGAAATAGAAATCTCTCCCCAGGCCGTGAGACCAGGCTGCCCCTGCTCCTCAGAGGGGAAGGCCTCGGGCCCCGGCTCCGCTTCACCTTTGAGGAACTGAACATCGGGGAGGTTTTGGTCAGAGCAGTCCACAGATATGAGGTGAGCAGCAGGGTTGGGGTGGATCCTGGTGGATCCTGGGGCAGCAGCGAGCCTTTTGGACCTGTGGAATTCCTGGCAACTTTGGCAGTTGTGATACTGGTCAAATTTGGGGGGTTTCTTGGAATTTGGATCTTTTTGATGGGGTCAGAAAGGTGTGTCTGTTGTTCATGAAACCCCAATCCCTTCTTTTCTTGATCTCCCTTGGAGATCAGCTGGGAGGCTTCCTGCAAAACCCCCTGACACATAAAAGCAGCACTGGGACAAAAAGCTGCATGTTCTCAGAGGCTTTTGTTCCAGTCCCAGACACAAATCACCTTTATGCTTGGGCTGTTCAAAAGCACCTGAAACAAACTGGCTGCATTTGAGTTCAAGTCCATTGCAGTTTTCAGTCAAGTGCCTCCTGCCTATTCCTGGGAGTCAAAGGAAAACTATCCATCCTCCTGGCTCAGCACTGGTCAAAGGGCTTGGGAGTGCTTTCCCTTGCTGACCAGTCTCTCACCACACTTCAGCTGTAGTGTATCTCTGGCTCTAGAAAGAACAAAGCATTCCTGGAAAGGAAGCAAAGTAATTTTCTATCTATTTGTCTCCACCCCAATGGTGTCAAGTCTGCAAAAAGAAATAGGAGAGAGCAACTAAAAGAGGTAGAAAATGAAACACTACATCATGCCAGACACTTCAAAAGCTTGTTTGTAGCAGGGAAGGACACACTGAGTTGTTTTCTTACCAAAAGATTATGCTCTCTATGCATTTTTGATGCTGATACCTTGTTTCTCTATATCAATTTATTATTTTCATTACATGAGAAAAGGTGAATGAGTAAATGATACTGTTAGTGCTGTGCTGTGCAGCTAGACTGCAGGTAAACCTCAGCTCAGGATCCTCATGTGAGGGCTTGTCCCAGCACATCTGAGCCATGGGCTGGTGAGATAACGTGGGATAGGCAGTAAAGGTGCTGCTGGATATTTTGGAGCTGGCTGTGTCTGGGCTGCTGCTGTTGGGAGGCACTGGATCAAGGCAGTAAAGAAATGAAAGGAATCTGGAGTTGATTTTACCAATAGGATAAGGGAAATGTATAAAAAATAACAAGAAGGTTATTACTTTGCTAGAGAAGAGTGGTGAGTAGGTCTGACCTCAGTAGAGAAACAATTGTGCTGGCTTTTTGTCTGCAGAAAAGTGCTGCTTTTTTTTTTTTTTTTTTTTTTAATGAAGAGGGAACACTTCACAATCAAATAATTTATTCTCTTCTGTCCCTCCCCCAAAATTGGTCACGGGGTGTTATTGCATAAGCAGCTTTCTCCTTGAGCAAGGGCAGGTTTTGCTTGTCGAGATGTGTAGAGCAGAGCCAGTGGCAGTCCTGTGAATAAAATAGGAAGCACAGTTCACTGTGGTCCCTGATTTTTAACTAAAAAGCAGAGTGGGCATTGATTGGCATCAACCATGACATAAATCTGTGAGTCTTGTGCAGCTTCAAGTGCTGATTTCAGTGGATGCTGGTGACTTTTGCGGTTTGGAGCCTGTCTGCTGAATGTGAGGTGGTGTGTTGGATTAAGGACACCCATCTTCAGTTCTTTCAGCCATTGCTCTTGGCTGTGACAGCTGGTGCACTGGTGACAAGCTGGTCCTTGAATCTCTCCTCGCTGTAGAACTGTTGCTGCAGTGGATGGTTGAGGGTCCCCTGGATTCTTGTCTCAAAAACCTGCCTGTAATGACTGTGTGTGTCAAGATCTCCTGAGAAAGATCCTCCATGGAAACTCCAGTTCCAGATAAGAAATATCAAAGCAGGGAATCTGTGGCTGGGAAGGCTGATTACAGTGAGTCCACTTTTGCAGGGACACATCTGTGTCCACCACCTTACAGATGGGGAAACTGAGGCACAGAGGCATCTCTGGTTGTTGTTTAGGGTCCTTCATTGGGTCAGCAGCAACTCGGGGCTGTGTTCTGCCTGCTATGGTGCCCTAAGCCCCATCAGCTGCTGACCACTTTGCTTTGGCTGCCTCCTGTCCACATGGAGCTGTGCTGAGCACAGAGTGCTGGGTTGATTTGAAACCCAGCATGGCTCTGGCACCAGCTTTTATCCACCCCAGCCCAACAGCACCCGAACCCTCTGCAATTCCCTTTAACAAAGCCGCTGCCTCCCCTGCCTTTGTCCTCGCAGGGGCTGTGTCATAGGACCGACTTTCCACTTCGATGTGCCCGCCCTCCACTTCGGTGACGTCTCCTTTGGTGAGTGTGCCCTGGGCTTGCACCACAGTGTGAGGGGTTTGTGTGTTGCTGAAATGGAGCACTTGAACACAAGAGCACCCGTCACTCGTGTTCCTCCACAACAGCCTCTTCAGGGTGTTAACTCCAGGGCTGCTGGTGCCTTAGGCAGAATTTTGCCATTGTGAGATCAAATAAAAGAATAAAACTCAGTATTTTCTGATGTCCCTCATAGTCTTCTCTGCTCCAACTTCCTGATCCTTGCCAGGAAATGACAGTGAAAGTCCTTGTCCCAGGAGGGCCTAGGGGATGAGACTGCAGGAGAAGGGAGCTTGAGCCATTACCAGTCTGTCGTGTTCCTGTTGCAAGGCAAGGGCATCATTTACCCACCTGACATTTAGTGCACAATGTTAATTAGTGCTGTGCGGGCACCTCATTATCGCTGGCCAGGTCAGATGCCCTAGCAATAGGTCTGCCTCAGGCACCTGTGTCTCCTACATTAGCCCAGCTCCTTCCCTACTAAAAGCTCAGCTCTGCTGAGAGAGCTGGTGGCTGAGCATCCAGAGCGTTGCCTTTGAAATGCAGATTCCAGTTCTCCATCTCAGGCTTACAAAAGGCTTTTTACTGAGATGATCTACAGTTTAAATGTGAAATCAATTGTGGATTGATTGAAGGGCCATTATCATTCTGCACCCAGGATGCCTCTGTGTTTTCATGCTGTTCCTGGACTTTTTAAGAAAACTCATTACCTTTCCTGAGCTGCTTCCTCCCTTCCCTGCATCACTGCTGAGCCACTTCTTGTTTTCTTTTGAATAAGTGAAACAATAAGAAAGGCACCAGGCAGGAATATGGTTCTGTAATAGGAGATTCATCCTGCTTAATCTGATTTGATTCCTAAGGCCTCTTTAGCTGAAGGCAGCTGTTGTATATTTGTTTATTTTAACTCTGCTGCTGACTGTTGTCTGCATCTGGTGACCTCAGTCGCATTTGGGATTTTGATGTCCTTTTTGTGCCCCTCCTGCCTCTCTGTTGTAGTCACTGCTGGAGCTGGCAGTGGTCACTGTTGATGGGCATGAAGAAGCTCTGGGCTGTGCCTGCAGTTGGTTTTTCCTCCCCATCTGTGTTCAAATGACTCTTGGTAAGCAGGCTGTAGGAGATGTCTCCTTCACACATAGCTGGCCAGCAAGGCCACATATCCCCTGCAGAGCAGGTTTTGGGCTGGTGTCCTGGCTCTGCAGGACATCCCCACGAGGTGTGGCTGTATCCCTGGCTTTCCATTATGGAAACCAAGTCTCAGAGCTGAACTGGTGTAAACCTTTGCAGGCAGCAATCACAGCCAGTGAGCAGCATGGGTATGATGTCCCTGTTTGTTGGGTGAGGTGGTTCCTAATTGCTGATCTCAAAGCAAGGCTCAGTTTGCCTCCAGTGGACTGGGCTGTGAGTTGTCACGAGCTCAGTCTGATTGTCCCAAATCAGGAGATGCCTTAAGGATCCTGCCCAGAGAAACTGCTTTAGGGTGCTTTGCATCATGTTCTAGTTCCTAATTCCATCCTCCCTTTCTTTTACTGTAGCTTCTCCTCGATGACAAATGACTGCTTTCATATCTTGAAAATGGCAGGAGTGTTGGTGGAGTTAACAGGGCATTTTACAGATTGAATTTTCAGAGAAAATGGTCAGTTTAGGTGCACACTCATCAGTGAGAAAGAACTGGTGCTGATTTGATGCAGCTGAGAGAGCTCCTCCCCAGCAGAGAGAAATTTGTGGTGTTCAGCAGGGCTAAGACTGGGCACTTCCAAGGCAGCAATCTGGGTTCAGCACCAAAGGGAACTGAGGTGAGCTGTAGTTCAGATAACAAAGAGCTAAAATCCAAGCACAGTTTTATCCTACCAGGATATTCACACAAGGAATCATGAGATATTGATGCCTAAATGGATATTTGTGTCATTTTCTTAGGCTTTCCTCACACCTTGAAGTGTTGCCTGTTTAACACCTCCCTGGCACCCATGGCCGTCAACCTCCACATTCCTGAGGACGGCTCAGGAGAGCCCAGCGTTTGCAGCTCTGCTCAGACATTCAAAATCACTCACCCGTCCTGGAGGAAGGGAGCTCAAGGTCTTATGAAGCCAAGGGAATTTAAAATAAGTCCCTGCAGAGGGACTGTCCGTGCCCTGGGATCCCAGGACATCAAGGTATGGGAAGAGTCCAGCCTGGGGGGCTGAAGCTTCACTGGAGTGTGGGAGGGCTTTAGCTCTGCCAGCTTTGAGCACCATGTGAGTGAGAGCTCTGCACTGGTGTGAGGCCTCTGTTAGCTGGGCTACTTGGGATAGTCCTGAAGGAGCACTGTTTTGTTTTCAAAATCACAAGCTGAAATCATGTACCAGATGGTCAAGTACAGAAGCCATTCTTGTGTTTTTGAGAGCAATTTCTTTGATTGAAAGCAGACAGAGGAAGGACGAGGACAGAAGGCGGCTGCTAAAGAGAGAGATATCATTGTATAAAGCAGTTTGCTTTTCTTCCTCATCTCATTTTTCCTCTCCTGGAGAGCAGATGGGTTCTATTCACTGCAGGGATCTTCAGTGGGGACAGAAAATACTCTGCAGCCATGAACTGCCCAGCATTTGCTGGACCACACTTGCCCTCAGCTCCCTGCTATAAAGCTGGACTCATTCTGTTCAAGACAACTGATTTCCTCTGCATTTATATCATTGTAGGCAGATGAAAACCTGGTCCCTTAATTTGAATACCGTGGTGAGTAGAGCATTATTCTTATGGTGCTGGAGGGGGGGATCTGTGAGAGGCTTGCAAATAGGCTTGGGAGGAGTTTTTTCTTCTCCATGTTGGGTGGGCTGAACTTCTGGAGCTGGTTAAAG
>VZTJ01004517.1:0-10314 GCA_013397795.1 Orthonyx spaldingii
GAGCTAGCGGTCAGCGACAACCAAAGTAAAATACAGTAATGATGGTAAATGATAATACTAATGACAATAAAAGGGAAGAACAAATGATGCACAATACAAGTGCTCATCCTCTGCTGACTGATGCCAGACCCCCCCTTCCTGAACCCTGATAGGCCCCCGTTCTGCATAACTCCCCCATTTATATACTGGGCACGATGCTCTGTGGTGTGGAATATCCCTTTGGCCAGTTCAGGTCACCTGGCTATGCTCCTTCCCATCTTCTTTTGTGTACTTCCTCTCTGGCAGAGCATGAGACAAAAAAACCCAAAAAACAAATAAACTTAACCCAACCAACCAAAAAAAACCCTACAAAACAACCCTAACCACTTCCCCCACCCCCCAAGAAAAAAGAAGCCCAAACCCAAAACCAAAAACCCAATAACAAAATCAAAGTCTTTCACTTAGGTAAACACAATTTAGCAAGAACCAAAACATCAGTTGTATCAATACCATTCTCATTACAAATCCAAACTAAAACCAGAACAATTACCTATATTGAACTGAGTCTTCACAGTTTGGGATGTCTGCACATTTGATGTCAGTGCTCCTCCGGGCAGTACAGGTCCTGAGTGACAGCAGGTGCAGTTTGTCCATGGATTCAGACTAGAGGTAATTTGTGTCTCTGGCATTATTGGTGTGCATGTCTATCTTTGAAGGAGATCTGGAAGGAAATTCCTAGCATCTGATTTTGTGGGGACATAAAGGCTTCTCCAGGAACACAGCAGTTCTCTTTTGGCACCTTAGATCAAGGTATGTGATACAGAAAAAGTCTGTAATGCACAGGTCAAGAAAAAAGGCACCATAGCCTTTTTGTTATGATTGCAAGGAGTCATTGTGGAAAGGAAAGGCTCATAACAGAGGTGCCATGGCCATGCCAGAGTCATAATCCAGCTGTATTAATTCCTTGTCAAATACTTTATGGAAAATTTTGTGCACTGTAGAGGGGGTTAGGCAGAATTTACACTTTAAAATGTATGTATTTCATAGCAAAACTTTTCAATGTTTTTGTATGTCTTGTTAGATGTGAGACTAACCTGGAAGGTCTTGATGCATAAAGAAGAAAATTAGGAATACTTCATATTAAAGCAAATTTTTTCTGGAGTGGTGCGGACTTTCATTCAAAAGTCATAAAAAACTGTGCATACATCTCTATATAATAGCTCCTCAATATTTCCTTTGTTATTAAAGGATTCCTGTCTTATTTGACAAATATTAATAACACACATAAAGAAGAATTAAACTAAATTTTGTTAAAAAAACTATAGTTGATTAGGTTATCCAGTTTCCAGTAAGGAATATTACGGTGCTGCTGCTGTTGTAAGGATGGAATGGTATCTCAGCTGGTCCTGGATTAGGACTGGTGCCTGCTGCCCATCTGACAGAAAAGTGATAAAGTAGCAACAGCTGCTGAGGGGCATGAAGAAGTTAATTTGAAGAGCTCTGCATGCCTGAAGCAACTGGTGTAGCTGCTTGATAATATTACACCTGCTACTCCATGGCCATAGGCAGAATGCCAGGAAGGAGACAGAGGAGGAAGGGAAACAGGGGTGAACCTCCCACTGTTATTGATGGGAAACAGAGAATAAAGGATGATGTTGAGTATTACCACTGGAACCATACAGAATGTCAATGCTAACAGTTTCCTAAATATGGACTAGTATGAGGTGTCTATATATTCAAAAGTGTTTCATGAAGGATTACAAATAACATTGAAAGAGTGATTTCAGAATGTGTTAATAAAACTGAAAAACATGAAGAAAATTTTGGGAACTCCTCCTGTTGCACAAACTTACCTTAAAAATCATCTTTACATCTTTTAAGAGAAAAAAAAGGACTCACAAAAATAGAAATTTGTATAATAGGAAAAAATAACTGATTTTTATCCCAGATTTGGTACTAGTTCCCTGTATTTCACTCTTTTGTTTTATTTCTGATCACAAGAAGTGTGAAGAAAACAAATACTGTTCAGAGGTTTTATAAAGATAACTGGTTCAATGTTGTAGGAAGCTTTTAAGGTGCTCTTTCAATGAAGAAGAAATTCGCTGGTTAAGTCACGGCTTCTACACATGATGTCAAGTCCCTCAAGAATTGAGTCGCTCAAGATTTGAATCAAACTTTACAATTTGTTTTTGAGTTGTTATTCAATAGCTTCAGCTAGACAGTTATGATTAAGCAATTGCATTGTGAACATTTCATGCTTGGCTAATCTTTTGTTTTAAGAAAAAAGAAGACAATCCCAAGATGAATGGATTGTCTGGATGAGAGCCACCGGGACTGAAGTCAGCAGAACTGAGCAGTAACTGGGGCAAAGGCAATTCTGGCAGAGGGAGATTGTGACCATCCACTCACTGACCACCTACTTAAAGCAGACCCCAGACTCAGCTGGAGGGAAGAACTGCACATGCAGACTAATTAGCATGAGGAGCAAGAGATACAACTCATAGGAATTTGAGTACTAATTAGTAAAAAGATTATGTAATCTGTAAGCAGTGAGTGCTGATACCTTTGTTTGTTAAAGTGCAGAGTCTTGATGATCAGGGAGACAGCCTTTTGTGGATTATCTCCCTACTTTTTGCAAACTAGAATAAAAAATTGAAATATGTCACCTTGGTGTGTGAATTAGTGCTGCACACCGGGGAATGAGCAGCACAACACAATGGTTCACATCATAATTTCTGCTATTTTGGGAGCAATAATGGGGAAAGACTCCATTTTGAGGCTGAGAACATCTTCCTGGGCTATCTTTGTTATGCTGTCGATGTGTTTATTTTCTAAGGCGACACCTGGGTTTGCAGACTGCCTGTTTTGCCTGATGACTTGGAAAGCACTTCAGAGCAGATTCATTCAGAGGGACTATATGCTTGATTTAATATATACATATTTTATAAAGGCAATTTTAAGTGCTTCAGGGGACAGATGGAGGCAAGATATCCAACACAATATGCTTATTCAGTGTTTTGAGAATGCAAAGTACACAAGAGCCAGACAGTTGAAAAAGATATTGTGCCCAGTGAAAACTGGTAAAATTGAAATGATTATAATAAAGACTAAGAAGCAACAGTATATGTATCAAACCTCCAAACAAACACCTTCAGAAACAAACTCTAAATAACTGAAGAAGAGATGAGCGATAGAGCATATCCATGGAAATCTCTGTATGCTTTCAGGTTTTGTGGATATCTTTGCCTGAAAATGTCTACCAGTGACATGTCTACCTTTTCTGTGTGTTTAATAATGCCGTATACAACTGTTTACAATATTCCTTTGGGGTTTATTGGCTGTAGAGAGAACAATTTTGACCACAGTACAGTCAAAGAGGGCAGACCAATGTATCTACTTATATGACTAAAACCTGTGTGCTGCTATGTCTTTGAAAGATCAGGTTTGGAAACCTCTTTCTGATTTTATCTAATGATAGGTTTGAACCAGGTTTACTAAATAACTTCAGTTCAAACACATACTTTTGGGTATCAATATATGAGCGTTTTAAATCAGCCTCGAAGTCAATAAATAGTTTCAACATGTCTAAATATTTTTAAACAGTTATTTTGTCTCTGTTGAACCTGGTAAGAGGTGCCATTTGGAAATATTTGTTTTCAAAAGTCCAAGATGCCATGCACCTGGACTCCTACTTGCCTAAGCTGTGTGCCCTATAATAGAGATCTGCTCTCTACACAGGCTTTGTATTTAGCAAACACACTAATCTTAATTACTGGGTGCAAGGTTGTCTCTTCCAGGATCACAGGTTCCTTCTTCCTGTTATGGAAAAGCTGCCCTCAAGTGCAGAAAAGCGTGCATGGAAGTTGCCCTGGATGGAGTGGGTTTGGGGCCAGAGGGAGCAGGCTCTTTCATGCACAGACCCAGTCCCTCTACCCTGTTCCTCATTCCTTCTTCTGTATAACTCCACTCAAGTAGGACTAGAAGGCATTTTTATGTTTACAGCATCTCTTGTGACTGGAAGAGAGGGGGAACAGGACCAAAAAGAACACACAGACCTTTTTCATGTGGTTTCCTATCAACACTAACATCCTTAAGTCCTATCAGCCCTCCCTATCTCATCTGATCATTCATTTATTTGTATTCTATGTCTCTCTCCCAAGATGTGTGATATCGAGCACCTTTTACAAGTTCCTGAGTGCCTGCTAAGCCTGCTGAGGACTACTGAATGCTTCGAAATTGCTTAACAACAAACAATGCTTAACGGATTGTTGTTCTTGCAACTACATTGTGTCCCCAATCCCAGCTGCTAGAAAATGTAGGCAAGAAGTGGAGTTTCCACTTTGCAGTCTTGGTGTGTAGGAGGTGAGACCATTAAGAAGAGACTTTAACAAGCCAAGTCATAATCTACCTCTCCTTTAAACTACACAGTGGAGAAGAGCCAGACTGTCTACTGAACTCTGATTTTTGGGGCTTCTAGTTAAAATCCTCTTTTGCCTGGGCCTAGGGTCATAAGAGTTAGAATGGGAGGCAAATTAGGTTTAAAATCATGTTTTCACCAGTGTTTAATGTAAAATCTGAATGTTCTCTCAGAGGAGGTTTGTAACTAATCAGTTAGTCTAGCTGGAAACTATGAAAAATAAATAATTTACTAGATATGCCACAACAAGGATTATAAACATGTAGACCGATATGAACAGTGACTGATATAGTATAACACTTGGACAAGCTGTGCCTTTGATTTTAGGAGCTGAGATTTTTTTAAAATCCTCATGCTTCTATAGAGGCATAAACCACTGCTATGTTCAATGCCTGCTAGCAGTTATTATATTGTGGTTTCTCAAATAAAGAAATATCAACAAAGATGAAAGACTACTAAAACTTTGCTGAGTAAAAACCAATTATAAACCAAGAAAACATGAAGAAATAAATCTGTAAGGTTTTTTTCCTGATCTAAGACTGCTGTAACTGATGGCCTGCTTTATAGCCTCAAACTTAAATACGTTTGTTTATGCAACCCACAAACTCGATTGTCTGCTTCAGTGCTGACTTGAAGCTAACTTTAAAGCTGCTTAATAAAGCTTATTAGTAAAACTCAGTCAAATGTTACTGTGCTGTTAAAACTGACTCTTTGAATCTTGGGTTAACTTTTCATGCTAAATACTTTTATGAAATCATTGAACCAAAGATATTAGGAGAAATTGACCTCCAATCCATAACCTGCAAGAACTGTACCCTTGCCATGGAAAAAGCAAAAATGCAGGCTACTTTTCTCTGCTTTGCACCTTACTATAATATACTTTAAAAGTAAATATATAAAAGAGATAGATACAGCTTTTACATATGGGATTGCAGATGTATCAAAGGGAATGTGGTAACTTGTTGAAGAATATCAAACTATATTTCTAAAAAGACACGGATGTGTGGGAACTGATGAAAACATGACATTAAGGATATGCTAGCATTTCCATTTACTTACATCCCTCCCATTAAAAGTGCCCTGAGCATGGTATATATTTAGATACAGTTCTTCTTTTAGTCACTTCAAAGTGGAGGAGAATCTGGATGCAAACGGTCTCAATAAATGATTTCACCAAGAGAGTTTCCTGTTCCTGAGATATATTTTCCTCACTGTATTTTATTTCATGATACCCCAAATTCATTTTGAAAACACTCTTTCTAGATCTTAGTGCTCTCAAGAATTGCCTCAAGTATTCTGTTGCACGAAAACATAGATTCCTAGTGTGTGGTCCTGGTACAAGTAATTATGCGGCTAACATTTTGAGGTGCATCTAATGATTGCACTGTGCAATTCAGGTGGACACAATTAATTTAATACTTGGGTTTTTTTCCATGGCTTGCCATTTCCAAGGGCTGCCAATGTTAGTCCAGTCCTCAGGAGAAACTTTGTAACTTCCAAACTTTAGGCTATTCTGCATTACACCAATAGGCCCTGACGAATGCATTTTTTTTGGCAACAAGGAAGTCATGGAATGAAAAATTGGCAGAAGTTTCTTCTGCCAACTTAAGGTTATCCTTTTCCAAGGAAGAATTCCATGTGAGTCTTTAAGATTAATTAGCTTAAGTTTTCCATTACTGCAACAGGTGAAGGCAGCTATAGATATACCAAGTATACAGCTGTATTTTTGCCTTACATACAAGGATGTTTAAAGTTTCTCCTTTCCTCTTTCTGGATACTCTAAGGAATATAAAAAAATCCTCAGTTCTACTGAAATGGACTTGTTTTAGATGTGTCACTATTTACAGAATAAGTAATACCAGAATGATGTCTCAGAATTTTTTCTTCCATGTAAATATTTCAATGCTCATTGCTTACTGTATTTAATTTTTATTCATGCTTTAAATAGAGTTGTAATCAAATTGGTTTGAAATGTTTCTTGTAAAATCATTGTATAAACCATATTTTTTAGGTAGAAGCATGTATGAAAATAAACACATTCATTTTCTGAATTATATGAGTTTACGATAGTATATAAAATCCTTCAGTTTTTTTAACATTATATGACACTTATCTGGGAGACTGGGATTATATATCAAGTAATAAAGTTTCTGTAGACACCTAATAAATCAAGCTTCAAAATAACATAATCTGGATTCTTACCCCAAGACTTAAAAACTCCTTCAGGGATACATTAAATAAGGTTTATGGGGATTCATCTTTTATGTTTGTATCTTTTATTTAAAAATCTTTTCTGAATTAGGTAGATCCTGGTGCAAGTAACACAAAATTTGTTACATCTTGATAGACATTGGTCCAGAAAATTAAAACATTGGATGATCCCAAGTTGCTAATAGTACCATTTCTCCACTTACACCTCCTGTTCTTGATGCAGTAACTTCAGAACTATCACCTTTCATGGGGAATTCAAGCAATGTCATACAATTCTAAATGACAGATTATTTTCCTTCAGCACGCTTGTCTTTCACTTTGACAAAACTGTGAATGCACAAGTATTTGAAATACAACAATCCAAATCAGTGGGGCCCAAGCTATGGCTTGAAGACCTAATTTGGTCTACCAGAATAATTTCTCTGGTCATGACTTGCTCCTTGCTAATACCTTCCCCCACATCTTTGCAACTCACACTCTGTTTAACAGCAAAGCACAGTTTATATCCCCCTTCCTTCAAGCGGATGTAAAGGAATCTATGGTAAGGAAGACTGCAGGCCAGATGGAGGCACTTCCAGTGAGCCTGCTGTGGCCTAAGAATGGTTACTCTTGACAGAAATTAGTCAATACTGCACTTCCCTCCAAAGGATCTTCACAGTAATGCTGGCAGAACTAACAGACATTTAGAAGTACATTGGCGTTATGGTTCTTAATATACTTTTCTCAAAAAAGTCCCGCTTCTCCCTCCCAAAGAGCAATTCAGAAATTACTATGGCAAGTTTTTAGGAGCTTCAGAATTCTTTTAGCTCCTGATTTGTGGCTTAATGTATCCTACTCCCCATCTTCAGGGTCCCTATTCAGTGTGGACCAGTTGCATGGACATCAATGAGTCACATCTTTCATTTCAACAAGATGACTCACATGCTTAGTTGGGTGTGTTTGCATGCTAATAGTCCTTAAAATAAAAAATGAGACAGAAGAATCATAGTTTCAAAACACAAAATAGCATTTCTCAGTGGCTTGTGCCAGGACAAGGAAATATCCTCGGCCTACATCGCAGGCCTGGAAAAAACACTTGTCTGGCAAAAATTCTTCAATATCCACTACCATCTACAATATTGTGAGAGCATCTTTCTACAGAAACACTTTTTCTTGAAGCAGAACATTACTCCAGCTGTTACCCCGTGCTTCTCAGGTTTTACATACATTCATTGAAAAATACCAAAATTAAATATAAAGAAAGGTAAGAAATCAGCTTAAATGATAGATGAGATAATGAGAATCTAAGAAATTAGATCAGTCTAAGGAAGTATAGGAGCAGTATTAGTTGATGTAATGCAATAACTTAAACCCATATGAACTAAACCTGTAATTTTTATTCCTATTACTTCAAATAACTTCCAAAGGTAACGAGGCCAGTTGTGCTTTAAAAAAGAACAGGTTAGACAGCATTTGCTGCAAATTATTCACTAAATCAACTTATTTACCTGGGGAAAAAGAAAAACAAGCAAAAAGCACTATCTTTTTTGGACCACAAAGTGTTTGTCCAGGAGCTGTGTGCTCAAGAGCTTGCCTAGTTTTTTAAGTGTAGTGATTGGAAAGATAACTGCTTTTCCTCACAGACATTGCCTTGCTTGTATCATCATTGCAACTGCATCATCCATGGTACAGGAATATCCCATGATTCACTGACTAGTAAGTCTGAAAGGCGGACCATTTTGTTCTGCATTTTGTCTAGTAGTGTGCCAATTTGGCACATTTTCAAGGGCGGGTGAGGTTGTTGTTTTTTTTTTTCCTTCAGATGGTAAGAGCGTGCTGGGAAGGCTCGCAGGAGCCAGCTGACATTGCCTCTCATCTCTGTAGCTGTATCCGCTCTGCGTGCGGGAGCAGCTACCAGCTCCACCCAAGTCCTGCTGAATTCCTGTGGCCTTGCTTGGATGTTTATCCAAAGATGGTCCATGACCATGCTCTGGGTCACTCAAAATCTGATTCTTTGTTCTCTTTCCTTCCTGAACTATTGCTCCAGGGTACAGAAGAATGCCAGGATTAGCTATTTTAGGGAGCCCAGGTGATGGATAAGGTCAAGGAGTTCCAGCCTGTATATTCCTAGGGACTAGAAAAGCATCTCTACGAACTAGTTAATTTTTTTTTAATAGGTTACAATGTAATATCAAAACTGCCACTTAGACCATTATGTTCTTCATACTCTTTTGTGGTCACTTTTCAAGTACATTTTCTGTGATTATAAATACAGAACCCTGTAGCTTTTAGAGCAACAGCCAGAAATTCATTCCAGCTCAGAGTACAAGGTTCTGCACTTTAAATACAGCAATGGAGGGGCACTGTAAAGCATGTAACTCTGTTAGACATTTCCACCCAGGCTTTTTCCTGTTTTATGAAAGTAACTGCATTGAACAAAAATATACACAAACTGAATCCACATCAAAGACATATGTGCTCTTAGCATAAAATCAGAAATTAATATTTTGTCTTCTTGTTCTTCTACTGAACTTCCAGCCACCTCCAGTTTGCTGAAATGCCTTACTGAATGTACAAGCATGCCCATCATCCTTTACAAGCTCTAATGCTTTCTTGACATTATTATTATTATAATTCTGGATGTACGCCCTGTCTGTGTTTGCATTGTAAGCAAAGAGAACATACAAAATCAAATGCTCACATTCAGATACAGGTAACAGCAAGAAAACAGATTATGCTGGAGACATTTATCTGCAATTTCCCTGCTGCACAGAGCACCCCAGCATTTTTTTATTCTGCTGTTGGCTCTCAAAGACATCTGTCATTTTCTTAGGCTGATTCGTTGGATTGCCCAGATTATATTGTTTTTTAACTGTATTTTGCAAATGCATAATTGCAGTACTTAAAGATATGTTATTCGTTTTAAGTTTTGTTTGTCTGTCTGTTGGTTTCCAATCGCCCTTTAACCTTTACAACCTACACGCATTCTCGTTTTATATACGCTTGCAAATTTCTCAGCAGGGCAATATACCTCCACTGGAGCACATTGTATGTTTAAGTGTTGTAAAGAAAACAAAACCTTTACTGCACCTTGCCATTAGTACCGCCAGAGCAAAAGCGACCCACGAAGCTATCGAGCCTCGGCGAGGCTCCCGAGAAAACACCCCTCTAAACAGAGCGCTCACTGCATATCCAGGCTGTTTCTTTCTTTCTAGCAATGGCTCAAAATTCAAGCTCAAACCACCCCAAAGTGGGTCCGAGCCTTCAGGAGTGTGAGCCAAGCTGATCTGACACGGAGGTGCCGCGGAACCCAGGCGCATCGGCTGACGCCCCTCGGCACAAATCCCGGCCCCTGGCTAGGAGAGGCTCGCCTCGCTGGTGGAGAGGGGAAACCCGAGGTGTTTGTGATACAAAGCCTTCACCAAAGAGAGGGAGAGTCGCCGACATGCCCAGGGAGCGCAAGAGGAACAGTACAGTCGGCGATGCTTGAATCCTGCGCTCCCCTGACGAAAATAACCCGCTTTCCAGCACAGCTCCTCCAACCCCTGCAGGTTAGGGCTCTGCCGGGAATGCAGGCTGCTGGCAGCGGGGCCGACGGGGGCGTGCGGCACTGGGAAGCTCGGGCGAGGCGGGCCCCGCAGGGGCACACCCGGCCGGCGCGGCGCTCCCGGGGCGGGGCGGGGCGGGAGGCGGAGCCTTGGCGCCGCCGCCGAGCCCCGCAGCGGGGC
>VZTJ01004517.1:10930-50531 GCA_013397795.1 Orthonyx spaldingii
CGGGGACACCGTCGGCTTCGTGCCGGCGGGGGGCGGCGGGCTGCTGCTGGGGCCCTGCGCGGAGCAGGACGGGCTGCCGCCCGCGGAGCTGCTGCTCTGCCAGCTGCCCGAGCCGGGAGGTGGCGGGCACGGGCTGGCCGAGGCCCGGGGCTGGCGCTGCTCCTGCTGCTTGCTGGGCACCTGCTGGTGCAAGAGCTGCCTCAGCCTGTGCGTCCTGGCCGCCGTCTGCTTCGCCTCGCTGGCCCTGGTGCGCCAGTACCTGCAGGACCTGCTGCTCTGGGCCGAGAGCCTGGACAGCCTGGCCGGCGTGCTGCTCTTCACCGTGGGCTTCATCGTCGTGTCCTTCCCGTGCGGCTGGGGCTACATCCTGCTCAACGTGGCCGCCGGCTACCTCTACGGCTTCGTGCTGGGCATGGGGCTGATGGTGTTCGGCGTTCTCGTCGGCACCTTTGTCGCCCACGTGGCCTGCAAGCGGCTGCTGGCCCGCTGGGCACGGACCAGGATCCAGGGCAGCGGGACGCTCAGTGCCATCGTCCGCGTCGTAGAGGGCGGCGGCGGCCTCAAGGTGGTGGTTCTGTCGCGGCTGACGCTGATCCCCTTCGGGCTGCAGAATGCCGTCTTCGCCGTGAGTACCTGCCTGGGCTGTGCGGCCACGGAAGAGAGGTGCTGGAAGGATGTTTTTTGGCATAGTGGCTGCTGTTACTGGTGGAGGTTGCCTTCTTTCCTGGGAACAAGCCCTGGTTTCTCTCTGTTTTAACAAAACAAACAGTAAAAACAACCCTCTCTGCCTGCTCTTCTATGCATGTAGAGGGACAACAGGCAGATTTTTGAGAAGCTTTGCTCACTGGCATTGTGTTAGAGTTGCTCTCTTGTCTTTGAAAACTGAATTCTGGTGTTAGAATCCCCAAGGTGCTGCGTAGCAAAATCTGTGGAGAGCTCAACAGTTATGAAGTGTCTGTGTTTTTTAAATGATCCACTTTAAAACCTGGCAAGAGTTGAGGAAAACTTGCCAGATCTTCCTAAACTACTTAATACAACTAATCACATTGGAAAGAAAGAAGTGGACAGATTAAACTTCTTTCTCGGTGTGGTTGGTGTTTGTAGCATGCATCTGGCAGATCCACACAGGGTGTTAAGTCCATGCACACAAGAGGAGCTGCAGGTTTTGGGCAGAGTAGTGCATAGCCTCAGACCTGAAAAGGAACTGTACACTAGAGTGGCACTGAAAGTTAGTTTAAACTTGAGGCTGGAAAAGGGTTAGTCTTGCATTTCTTTCTACTTTCAGGTGAAGATTGGTACATTCATTTGGTCTCTTTGATCATCTTAAAGGAAAAAGTAAAGAAGAGCAAGCAGAGTGTTCTTTTTGAGTATTGTCATGCTGCTGATGACAATTTCAGACCCTCATTGCTTCCCCGAGTGGTTTATCTGAAGGATCTGGTTTTGACTGTTATGCCTCAGTTGTATCTACTAACTTGGTGACATCAAAACAAAGCAAACTGGATTGTGAAATACTTTAAGTGTTACCAGTAACTTTTATGTTCTTTAACGTAAGTGACTGTCCCAAAACAGTTTTGGTCTGCCACTTTCTTAGAGCACACCTTCCTTTCCCTACAGTCCTGATCCTGTACCCTTCTGAAGCACTTGCATAATTTTGACAGAATCATCTGGCTGTAATTAGTAGGGTACTGAATACCAATTTTTTTAGAGTAAAATTTAATTCGTGTAATTTTAGGGTGTAACAGCCACACAAATATTTTAAATTGCAGTATGTAACATTCTATGTACTGGAGCATTCATCTCCAGAGCTGTAATCTTTGTCCATAAGAGCTCTAGCAAGTTATAATTTCTTTTTAAGCAGATCCTTTAACTGTTTCCGGGTTAAGAATGAGAAACTGAACAGCTGAACCTCTGCTGTTTGATTTGCTAACCTATATTACTGCAGGAAGAGACTTAGACCTGTCCAGCTGGGAGCAGAGTCCCTCCTGGAGCCCGAGGTCCTGTGTAGCAGATGAAGCTCCTGCTGTGCTGTGACTCTCCTAAAGTGGGGAGAGCTCTTGTGCTCTGGTTGTTCACAGCTTCGGGGTGTCACTTGAAGTAGTCAGCAGATAATATAGAGTAGTATTGGATCTGAAGAACAGACCAGAGAGTTGCCAAGTTAAAATTATTTCCTTCCTGGCATAACCATTCTATTGGAAACACAATTAGCAGAGTATTTGGGCCAGTTCAATATTAAAATGATGCTGTAAATTACTGTGGTTTGTATTCTCAGTGTTCTGCAGGCTAAATAATTTTCTTTCTGAGTGGATGGTTTCAGTGTTAAAATAATAGATTGGAAATGAGATGAAACCAGATTCTTGAGTTATGCCAAGTAACTTGGATGTTTTTTGCTAATTTTAGTTTGTTTACGTTTAATGCTTCAGATTTACTACTTTGTAGCATAGTCAAATAAAGCACAGTGTATACTCAATTTTTCACTGAGAACATTTAATGTGAGCCACTAGATCACTGAAGAGTGTTGCGTACAAATCTAGGAATTCAAGACAGTTTCTCAATTTGAATCAAGTTTAAGTTACATAAAAAGTACAATTTTCTACCTACACAGACCAATCTGTCATTTCCTTGAAATCTCATTTATTTGGGAGCTTAACACTCTTTTTAAGTGTAAAATACATTTCCTTATGCAAGCAACTTCAGCAATGAATTTGAAAAGGATTAATTTTGAAGAACAATGAACTTAAGAAAAAGTACACATCTTTAATTTTCCAGTGGTCTGGTCTATGCATGTTTTCTGTGTGGATATTTTTAAGTAAACTGGAGATACTGAGAATACTTAAATGAGAGAGAAAGAAGGAAGTGACACATGAGGTTCAGGGAAAGGCATAACCTTGATGTGAGCAGGGTCATCTGCAGGGCTGGGATTAAATGATTCCTACAAGCACTTGTTCAGTGGCATGTACCATCTGCTGAGGGTTTTCAGGAGGTTGACTTGTAGGGGGTGTAGAGAAAGATGGAAGAGCTGCTTAGGATTTGATTAGTGAGGGAGTCATTAATTGAAACAGCACAAGAAAAAAATGTAACACAAATTAGTAAGTGTCTCACCAGTCAGACATGAAGATCTTGCTTCTCAAAAGGTCGTTCTCCTGATGGTAGAGGGATGAGGTAATGCATTTGCTTGCCTTTCTGGAAGACTTAGCACTGGCTAACTGAAAGCATGTTTGTATTTCTCTTTAGAGTGAGTTTTGCTCAATTGTCACTCCTGATTCCAGGGTGGCCTGAGTGCTGGGGTGCGTTGATAGCTCTTACTGACGTGTTTGCCCACGCATAGCTCTCTCACCTTGGCAACTCTTGAGTGTTTTGGAGGCAGGTCTGTAAGGAGGCCTGGTATGCAGGTTATCATCTCCTTCCCACGAGTGTGTTTTTGGAGTGAGAGTTGTGCAAGCTGGTTATTTGTAGTGCCAGATGTAGGTTAGATGGGATTTCATATTTTTCCCCGCCTCCTTAAGGGGAATATTACGTGAAAGAAATTACCTGATTAAAAAACCTGAGTGTTCAAGTGTGCGTCTCTGGGTTCAGAAATGCATACAATGAAGTCAGAGTTGAAGAAACTGTACCTGCTATGCAAGAACATGCACACTGCTTACTCTGCTTGTTGGAAAGTTGACAGCTAGTTTGGTTTTTTAATTTACTGGTTTTTTTGAGGGGGTGATTTGGGTTTTTTTTTTTTGTTGAGGGGAGCATGTTTTTGGGAGGTTTTGTTCTGGCATTTTTTTTGAGGAAGAACGCACCAGAGTTATCCTTTGCTCTTGGCCATTAAGCCTACCTGATCTGAAACACAGGGATTTGTGAATTGAGGGAAGAGAAATTGTACTGCAGTCCCTGAAGGCATGGGAGCCCCCAGCAAAGTCCTGACAGAAGCATTTATTCTTTGGCAGTGCTGAACCAAAGGCGTCAGCTGCAAAGAATACACAAAAGTTCCATGGTGCAAAGCCTGTCCAAGGCTTAGTGGGAGACTTTCTGGCTATTGTTATCAGAGCAATTAGGTAGTTCTTAATTGTATTTAAATACAATTTAAATGCATTTCTGTTATGGGCCATAACACATTTGCATCCGTGCTTGGTTTGGGATTTCAGGATTAATTTTTGCTGGCTTGAGCTTTCACCAGAAACAGAGTCCTGGTGGGCAGCCTGGCCATGCAGATGCCAGTCTGGCAGGTTCATAGAACAGATAAAGTTCCTAGAAAGAAAAGTATGGAAAGCTGGAAGTTTTATTGACAATTTCTCAAGTTTCAAAGACAGGGATGCTGTCCACTTCCTGTGCGTTCTGGGGAAAGGGATACAACTGCAGCTCTAAACCTACAGTTTAGTTGCAAGGGCATCTCAAAAACTTTTTCACCCTCTCCTTAGCTTTCATTGCAGTGGGAAGCACAAGCTGCAATTCAGTGTATCCACTGGCAGTCTCCCCTTCATTTGGAAACAATCTCTCTCGTGGCTCAGGAGGTCCAGTTGTTTCAGGACACATCCAGGTGTGCAGACATGTTGCTCTGCAACTGAAGTGTCCTTAATACAGCTACAGAAATGAGAGAGGTGCCAGGAGTGTCAAAGCAATCTTTGGGAAGTTTCCCAGCTCCATTAGATGTAATGATAGTGTCCTACTTAGCAAATCTTGCCTCTGTGTTAGTGTTTCAGAAACTTTTAATAGCAACTCCTTCATTCCCTTGGCAATATGGGAAGTTTGGACTGTGCATTCTTATTACATGGCCCAGATTACAACAATGTTTAAAAAAGTCTTTTGAAAGTATTGGTCAAATGTGAAGTTCTGACATAATTATGTAACCCTTTTTCATTATAAATCTAAATTAATCTTGTATAGAAAAGGAAATATTTGTGGTGCTGGTATATATTTCAGTCTGTGGGAATTATAATATGCAGTGTGAAGTTTGGAAATGGCTTACTGGATCTTGTTCCAGTGAATTATTCTTAATTTTTATGCTTCACTGCATTCTGCTCCTCCATTGCCCTTTCTCTCAAAAACTTTCCACTGATGATGCTTAGAGCTCTGAGAATTCAGCACTATGACTTTCACAGTAACTAAAGTTTATTTTAAGAATAGCATGATGAAATGAGTAACATTGCTGCTATTCTTTGGTCTTCAACATTGTACAAAACTGGCAAGGTCAATAATTTCCATGTAGGCTCAGTGTTAGGGCTGTTCTTAATTAGGTCTCTGTTATTATCAACTGAATTGTTTGGAAAATTTGTTGGACTGCTTCTTTTCAAAATCATCATTTTCGTATTCATTTTTAACCCAGTTTCCTCTTGTTTTCTTTTTTCTTGTGTAAATATCTTTTGACCTCGTGACGCTTGCCTTTAATATTTCCCAGTGGCTGCTGATACTAATTTAGCTGGTACTGTGTACTTTGTTCCCATGTAAGCTCATATGTCCACCTATTGACATAGAATAGAAATTTCACAGCAAAGAGAAGAAAATACCAAACTATTATTGGTGTTTTCTCCAGAGAAATGAATAAAACCTATAGCTGTGTGTACTATTTTGTTCACTAATTGAAGTGGGATGCAAAATATCTTTGGTAGACAAGGATGCTGGTATATATCAGTAGAGATATAGATGGATATTGCTCATAGGGATCACTGAAAGACGTGTATCTTAAGCTCATAATGTGCCCTGCACAGACGAATTGTATCTGCCATTCTGGTTACCTGGATCATATTTAATACAGTGATATTTTGAACAATTACCTCTTACATTATTTACCATACACGTAAAATGCAAAGCAGATAGATTTTTGCGTTAGACCTTCACATTCGATAAAGTAATTTCTTCTTCCAAGTAAATTCTCATAAATCCGAGGGCTCTATTCACCAGGTAAAAATAAATATCTTCAGTGAACAGTGTAATTGCATCCCTAGTTAATGACTTTTGCACAGAGATGTTGTGTAATGTGAGGTGAAATGAAATCAAACCCAAGTAACTTTAAAAAGGCCAGATGAAAACTGGACACATACTGTTTTGTTGTATTATCTTCCCCCCGTGCGTGAATCAAAGTTTCAGTGAAGGAATGTAGGATATTCTTTCATGATTTTGCATGATGGTGGTGGGAAGTGGTAGTTTGGTTATTTGTACTTATAGATTGTGTTGGAGCTGAGTTTGACTTCTTACTCTTTTACTCAGATTACAGATTTGTCACTACCCAACTACCTGATGGCTTCTTCACTTGGGCTGCTTCCTACTCAGCTCCTGAATTCGTATTTGGGCACTACCTTGCGCACCATGGAGGATGTGATTGCAGAACAAAGTGTTAGTGGCTATTTTGTCTTTGGTTTACAGGTCAGTTAAAATAATTGCTTTCATAGACCTTGGTAATGGTACTGTCCATCTCTCTGTGATTTCTGTTGTCTGCTAAATACCCAGAAAAATGGGTTCCCAGTGTACTGATTTCTTTAGTTTTTGTTTTATTCTGTTAGAAAAGTGAAATTCTCTCCCACCTCACCATAACACAAAACAGATCTTACTCAGTGTTCTCTTTTTCTGACAGTTTTTGTCTTCTTCTCTTGCCTTCCAGGGTAATCTCCTGCTGAATTTTAGACTTGTCGAACACAGCACACAAACACAGCCCTACACAAAAGCTTATATGTATGTAGGCCCAGCACCTGTGTAGTGTTCACTGTTAGCACTCGGCATCCCCATTTTGCATAGGTATTCAGGATTAAAAATGCTGTAGAAATACCATTTTCCTAATGCCTAAATCAGAATATCCTGGTTTTACAATTGAGTAAATTAATGAGAAATATATCAGTACCTTTACATGACCCTAGCTCTTGAAATAATTTATCAGCAAAATTTGGTGTAAGCCTTAAGTGTGATACTATTATGAGCATAGCGATTATGGGTATTTCAGAATTATATGATATATTAAAACCTCCTCTGACAGTGACAGTACTTCAAGCTGGGTTTGACTAGCAGTTACCATGGTTTGCAGACTTCCAATAGGTACTGCAGTAATTTCTGTTCTTCAGTTTTTACAGTCATAAAGCTGATGTTTAACAATACTAACATAGAAAACTAAGTCTAGGACAATTTAAAACATGCCTTCCTCCCTTGGCCCAAAATTTGTGTGCTCGTAAATAGAACATGTAATTTATAGCTTTCATGAAACAGGGTTATGAATATTAAAAATGCCTTTGTAAGTGTGGGGCAGATAGTCTTGATAGGTCAAAGAGAAAATAAATGGTTTCTTGATCAGCTGCTATTTTAGTAATGAAATGTTGTTTCCAAGGTAGTAGTTTTTAGTGGTCTTTTCCTTTTTTTTCCATTTATACATTCATTTTTGTTAAAATTGACATTGACTCTCCTTTGCAGATTATATAGGTTGTAACATAACTGTTGCTCAGGTAAGCGGTAGGTGGATAGCCTGAATGTTTTAAAAGGAGTACGAACCTCCTTGGGACGTGACTGATTAATTGAAGGGGAGGTCTTTAGTGAAGGAATTATTTGCATTCTCCCACTGTCTCTCAGGCGTCTGCCGAGTGCTTTGCCTGGCTATGCTTTGATAGGACTTTGATTTAGTACATAGTTCTGAAAATCCTTCACATTTCATGGTTGTCTATGTAGTTTTTTTTTTTAATTATTTATCTCGGGAGCTAGGTTACTAGTAGTAATATTTCTAAACCCAATCAAATTTAAATATTTGGGTAAGCTTCTGGAATAGAATTTTTCATATCTATTCAAAACTTAGTGTCTGTACTATCGTGACACTTACATTGGCCAGCTTTTGAAATGTGTAATTTAAATTGGTGAGGAAGGTAATTTTCACCAGAAGGGTAGTCAAGCAGTGGAGCAGAGTGCCCAGAGAAGCGGTGAAATCTCTGTTCTTTTATACTTTTCAAGACCTGACTGAACAAAAGTTCTGAGCAGCTTGTTCTGATCTTACAGCCAGCCCTGCTCTGAGCAGCAGGTTGGGCTAGAGACTGCCAGGGTGCCTTCCAGCTGCAATTGTCCTGTGCTCATACTTGTCAGTTGTCTTACTCAGTGATATTCCAGCACGATCTGCCATGCTGACAGGTGTTTTAAGCAACAGCCCTCAGTGTTAAAGAAAACGTAACCCTACCAGTTAGTAAAGAAGTTCAGGTTTTGGACTCAGAACTCTAGGTTCTGTTGTAAGTAATACAACTTCTTTGGCTTTTTGAAAGGAAGCTGCAGATTCCAGCTAGTTAACATTCTTAAAAAAGGCAGAGGAACTTGGTTCTTTCAAAGGGACTCTCACTATGAAACACCTTGATTTTTATTTGAACATTTTATCTTTTTTTTTTCCTAAGGATGATCTCAGCTAAAACCTTGACTTGTGTTTTATTGAAGAGAGAAAGTGAAAGGATTGTTTTATAACAAGTATATGGGTTTCAACAGAAAGAAAGAAACTTATCTTTTCAATTTATACAAGTATTTTAAGTTCTACGTAATGTCTGTGTTCTGATATGCTGGTTACATTGTTAACGTACATGTTATATGTAGGTTTGGAGCTACTCACTGGTTCAGTTCACCTCCCTTCCAGCCTCTTGCCTGCGAAGCTTTCAGTGAACAGATGCCTTCATGAATCTTTGCACTGACAACGTGTTGTTTCATTCAGATCAGTTGCTTTGTATTCGTTCCTGCAGCCTATGCAGCCTACAACACTCTTGTTTTATTTGCAGATTGTCATAAGCATAGGACTCTCGTTTTATGTCGTTCACCGGGCTCAAGTGGAACTCAATGCAGCTATTGTAGCGTGTGAAATGGAAATGAAGACATCGCTTGTTAAGGACAGTCAGCCAAGCATCAATGGCTCAACCACATACTGCAACAAGAGGACAGCAGCATTCTCTGGAGGGGGTGTCAATATTGTGTGATTTCAAGTATTAATAACTAAGTAAGGTTTTGTGAACCTGAGCTATTGCCTGGAAATATCTATGGACAATTAAAATAGATTTTAAAAAAATTACAAATGATTACAGGTTGTACTGTGGCACAAACCAACTGACCAGCTCTTTAGTTGCATGTGGGGTGACTTCTAGCAAGACAAGGAAGATGGCAAAGTAACTTAAGATGTAAAAGCAAATTTGGCTGCACCTTTGGTCATTTACTATGCCTGTCATGGCCTGTAGTCTGCACTTTAGGTTTTTTTTCCTTTGCTCCTATAAACTGAGAAATGCTTTCTATAAACAAAAAAGTAGCACAGAGGTAAATATTTTTCTGCTTAGCATTATTTATAAGGCTGAATAATTATATACAGTAGAATTTTATTACTGATAAAGGTGAATGAGAAAGTATGCAATTCAATATATGTTATTCTTGAATGTGCTTTTGCTTTGGAATTGCTTCCAGAACTTGGAGTGTATTACTTAGCTAATGATGGGACCATTTGGCTTTTTCTTCATTTTTGATTTAAAAAGAAATAGAACCCTATATAAAGTTTTGGTTGAATGTATTTTTCTAAGTCATTACAAATGTTGCAGAGCCATGCAAATGTATTCACACAAGCTTAAATCCTACATTGTGGGACTGAAGTGCTCTTAAATTACATTTTAAGTTACACTGTGTAATATGCAAAGTACAAGGGAAAATGCAGAAGTTAGATTGCATTGACTATTTGAATGACATTCAATTGGTTTTGCCACCTTGGTGATTGTAACAAAGGGCTGTTACATGTTAGTCCTATATATGATATTTTTAATTGTTAAAAGGATGATGTTTTTCAGCTCACATGACTGCATGTGGTAAGGCTTCTAGAACAGGGAGATAAATCTCTGCTCTAAACAGAATGATGGGATATTAGCAGTACTAATTTTACAAGAAGGTGGCCTTTATTTTGTAAGTGAATCCCCTCTCCCTTTAAAAAGCTTTAAAAGTTCACTTTGGTTGGCACATCTTTTGTACTAGTTTTACATTTTTTAAAAGACGCAATCTATTACAAATTTCATCAGAGTGAAGAAATGAAAACTAGAGGTTCTCCTTGGAAAAAGAAAAAATCCAGTAATGGAGAGGACAGCAATGTCTTTGAGACTCAGGAATTCTGACTCCATTTTTGCAAGACAACACTGTATTGGATACTGCTCCTTTTACGCCTGCTGTGGACTGTTTTTCACTGCATTTGAATAGACTGGATAACCTGACAGTAAGCTGTGTGTGTGTCCAAGAGAAAAACAACAATAATGCCTGAACACAGTGTTCTGTATGTGTGAGTTTCATGTAGATATACCTACCAATGTTCAGTGGCTCAAACACACGCAAGTCATCTGATACAAAAATAATGTAAAGCACTGCTTATTTTGTAGCTCTTTTGTGTGAGTTTTTAAGGATGCTTTCAGTCTTCAAAATTTTGTGTTATTTTCTAACAGTACGACTGTGCCTCCTTTTTGTAAGGTTGTTTGTAGGGTCCAAGCGTTTTTCGAGTCTTCAAGGGGGTCTTCAAGGCCATTGGGAAGCAGAGATCTGAGAGCCTCTAACAGCCTTACGGAGAGGACGCGCGGCACTCGCGTATCCGAACATCTGCGCGTTCCTTCGTAGCGGGAGTTCTGGTTTGTTCCTTAAGTATGTATCCTTTGCAGATCGGTGTTCTTGGGTCCTGCGACCTAAAGAACTGAACTAGTTCAATGAAAACAACAAAGTTCAGATTGTCTTCTTTCTGTTGTTTTGGGGCTTTTTTTGGTTTGTTTGGTTTGGTTTCATTTGGTTTTGGGTTTAGTTTTGATTGGTTGGTTGGTTTTTGAAAAGGCAATCTGTATATACCTGGAAGTGTTCATTTACACATCTCTGCCTCTGACAGCTCCTGTTTGAAAACAAGAGAGCCAGATAACTTTTTGATGGCGTTATTTGTCATCGTAGTGTAATCGAGTCCTTTCTTAACTAAAGGGTTTTTTTTGTTTGTTTGTTTGTTTGTTTCTTGGAAAGAACAGTCCTTCAGTGAACTGATCTGAACTTTGCTCCATTTTGCCAAATGAACAATAGTATTTGGAAGAGGGTATCTCTTTATTTGCATTTTTTAACTAACTTAGGGTTGTGTTGATTATTCGAAACATTTCCCAAATACGTATTTTGAAGTGCTTTTATTTCCATGACATTTTGTAACCAGAGTAACTTCACTATGTGAACACTTTTGTAGTATGGAATTAGTTCTTAAGACTTTTGCATTTTGCTTGATACTTGTAATATTTGTGTACAAGTTAATGGGAAATGTGCATTAAAAGGAACTTTTCTGTACCATGCCAATCATAATTTTATACAATAAATTCACTCAAATTTCTTTAAAGGAATATGTATTAAATGTTTAAGTTGCTATGATGTAGTTGGAAAGAAGGTACAGTGGAGTCTCGTCTTTATGCATGCCTACAAAGATAATTGTCTGCATGGAAGGAGAAACAATTTAGACTTTAAGGATGAATTCCATGGGTGGGGAGTTACTGACAAGGGAAATAGACTTGATTTTTAGTTTTGTTTAATTAAATACATGCTTAATTCTATTAAATACTTTAAAGGTTTGGTATTTGCAGCTGCCTTTTGGCAGAAGAATAAGCATACATATACTTACGAGAAACATGCTACTAAACTGCAAGAGGATTGATATTTCTGAAATAACAGTAATAAAAGTGATGTGATTATTATTTTTTAAGATAGGCTTCCTACCTAGTGCAGTTAAAACCACAAAGGTATGCATCTAGTTTAAACGACATGTGGCAAGTCACCTTCAAGAATATTTTCTGAGTTGTCATGATGGTGACATTTCTGCATTTTGTATATGAGAGACTTAAAGGGCAGATCATATAGAAAGAATCTCAGCTGCATGGAACCAGTTTTCCTTCCTCCTTGAGGTAAGTGCCACTGTGCAGTAAATTTGTCAAAATTTAACTTTAGACTAAGCATCTGTGAGAAAAACCTTTTCTTGTCCAAGAGCTTTATATACTGTTTTCATACTGATTTCTGCACAGTAGCTTGAGCAAGCATTGCTGAGGTCAAGTTTGAAGAACGGAAAAGCTGCTGTTAGGTGGTGTGTGGCTTTTGTCACATACCGGATCCTTTGTGTTCATTTCAGCTTTTCACCTGAGGCTGATACAATTTGGATTTTGACTGAGATAACTGGAGACATTGATTGTCCTGCAAATAATCTAGGATATGATGAGTAAGATGAAATATAAAGTGTTCCCATTCATACTGTGGTCATTTTTAACAACAGAAGTAAAGAACTTGAGTAGCTCCGTGACAAGCTTCCTCACAGTAATTCAAAGTTGGTACTAGGCCTGTCTGCATAAGATGATGGTTTGGGCATGAGGGGACAGGAATCGATTGCAGAGTGGGAGCTGATGCAAATTCTGGCTCTGCTGTGCAAAGCAGCTTGTCTCTGTCATCTCCAGTCCTGGAGAATTAAGTGATGTGCCTGGCAGCACAGGGGTGATGAGTCTAACAAATTCGCTCTTCATGGACATTAGCATTTGTCTTGCACTACCCTGCTGTATTGATTTTTAATTTATATTAATTTATTAGTGATAAGTAGCAAGAAGCTGAGTCTGCAGTGTCAATCCTGTCCCTTTCCTGCTACAATAGATCATCCTGGTGTATTGCTAAACTTAATGAACTTAGGACTTCATTAAAATGTAATGTTAAGTCCTCCTTGCTATCCAAGTGACTAATGTGTAGTTGGTTGGCTCTGGATTCTCGATTCATTTGGAAAATTAGCTGAGCCAGATTTGCTGTTGTGAGAGTGAAAAGTCCTCTAACTTTCCTTCTAATTATTTAGAACTTCAGATGCATTGCTAAAGAAATTAGCAGAACAGGCTTAATACCTTGGGAGTTTTGCTTTGTTTTAGAACAAAAGTCATTAGCAAGACAGCAGAAGGGCTTGTTCTGCCTGATCCTGAGATCTGAATATTGGGTGTCATTCTTTTTGGGAGACAGCATTTCCAAGATGTAGCACGCATAAGCTTACGTCAGTCAAGGTAATTAAGTACTGACTTTGGTGAAGAGGATGTAAAACTTGGATCATCCAGTCAGTGTGACAAGTCTTTTTTCATCATACAGTCTCCAGCCTAGCACAATTTGGCATTGGTGACTGCAGTGCATTGCTTCCCATCCCTCCTCTGCAGGAGGAGGAATTTACAGAGCTGCAAGTTGTTCAAGCTGAAGGGGAGGAAATAATCATCTGAGCACAGTGGAAACGGTTTGAGGAGTTAGAATAACCATAACATTGCTAGAACTTTGAATACACCTAAATACCTTGGTTTTGTAATTGCCTTTGACAAATCCTTTGACAACTTCTGCTTCTTTCCAGGGCAGGGCAGCCGGTAGCCTCACCTAGAGGCAGGTCAGCATTTTCTCTGCTAGAGAATTCTAGCATGGTTTGACTTTTAGACCTCTTAAATTTTGAAATAATCTTCTGCTGACTTTTCTGTAAATGAGAATGATTTAGTTTGTCCCAATAACAGGGTAAGATCACCTGGGATACAAGTCTGTGTACCAAGTGGTGTTCATGTATGTGTGTGAGCTCCCTTTACTGAATGTGAGGTGTTTCCCTCTGTTCCCAGTGAGCTACAACTGTTTCCCTTAAAGTCTGTGGGTAGGTGGGTGGGAGGAAGGACGGAAAGGCCTGTGGTGATGAACTATTCTAATAACAAATTTTCACTGTGCTTTAGAAACTTGATTGCTTAAGATCACAAATACTCTCCATTTAATGTGAGAAATGGTAGGTGGTGAGGGGCACAGACTAATGAATTCTCTGATTTTTGTGAGGGAGTAGCAATTTGCTTGAATAGATGATGAAATACCCAGATGATAGAGGGTTGTTTTTTTGGTTGAATTTTTGAGGGTGGAGGGGGGTTGGGGGTGGTACTACTGGAAGCAAATAATGCTGAAAGGGCAACAGTATGAAGCTTTAAACCTTGACTTTTTATGACTGTTTCAGATGTCTTTTACAGCTCTAGGGGATAGTGCCTCAGAAACAGCTGGAGTATATGCTCAAAGAGTGTTTCTCAGATTCTGGAGAGCTGCTGGATGCACACCTCTGCCTCCAGGGCCTGCTTTTTTAATTTGAGCTGGAGAGGTCCAAACCGGAAGCAGTGGCTAGATCTCATCAGAAGTGGAACATTTATTGCTGCCCTTTTGATATCTTACCCAGCAGCAGCACACAGCAGATGGTTTGCCTGCATGAAAGGCTTCCTTTTTGCCTTGCTCTGCTTTGCCTGGCACAGGTGGTGGCTGGGGGAGGAAGAGCTGTGCACTTGCCATTTGCTTTTCCACCAGCTGGGGAGGCAGAGATTGCTGAGCTGAAGCCAGAGGTTGCTCTGTCTTTCATGCTCAAACCAGTATGAGTAGCTTCCTTTCCCTGTGATTTAAAAAAAAAAGGAAAAAAAATGACAAAACCAAACAAAAATAAATGATAATAAAAAAAGCCCCCAAACACTGCCACCCAGGTAATCTTCAGAACTGGTAAAATTCGTACCAGTAAATTACTATTCTATCTATTCTCCCGTGGATGTAAATTGAGGTACAAAATGTTTTTTCTTTTTGGACAGCTGTAGTAATCGCTTCCATTCTCAGCAACTCCTGCATGAGATGAGGTTCTCCAGTCAGTAAGCTTCTGAGGGACCAGTGCTGTGGTAGCCCTGCAGGGATTTCCTTGCAGCTGACATTGGACCGAATCACTGATTTCCAACCATTCTCTTGTGACGCTGAATTTTAGGGTTTCACAACTCCGGAAACCATAGCCATCTGCACACCTGCAGCTCCAGGGTCATATAAATTGGTGCTTTACAAGCATTTTGCATTGCATTTGTGTTGTGTTTTGTGGGAAGGCTGCAGTGGTTGTAACATGATGTGTGTCTTTCCAGGTTTTAGCCAGAGCACAGTTGATTTTTGTGCAGTGAGTTGAAGTATATTTCTCTGACTACAGCCTGCCTCTTTCTCCCTGCCCCTACAGCAGCCACAGCAGTTTATCATTTGTTGGATGGTTAATCATTTGGTTTGTAGGCAAATAGAGGACTCTGCTATGTATAAATGCTGGTCCATCATTGAGCAGATTTTTTTTTCTGTGTCTGTCTCCTTTCAGCTGAGGAATCTATCTTTTTTTCCAACTACACCACTTAGTCTAATGACAGATATTCCCTTCTTGCAATCATGCTTCCTTAAATTAAGTTGGGTATGGTAGTGTTCTCTCAAACAAGCTTGGAGGTGGGAAAATGGCAGGGTCTGGAGAAATAACTCTGGATTCCTCAGAGCCCTGGCATTTGCAATGGAGAAAAGTCTTGTGATAATGAGTTTAAAAAATGTTTCCATAAAGAAGCAGTTTGAGAATTGAAAATTTAGAGGAGGAAGGGGAAAGTTGCAATTAGTGAAAAGAGTATTAGTATACTTAGCAGGAGGTAAAAACCCTGGCAGCTATAATTAGAGGACCTTATTCTCTCCTTTTCAGTGAGTCATTTCATAAAGAATAGATTAAATGTATTTTTTAAATCCTTTTTACTTGTTAAAACCCAAATAGGAAAAGGAAGGGGAGTCACAGAAGAATGTATTAACAATACAGAAAATGCAGACCCATAAAGATTACTGAATATTAACCTTGAGACAAGGCAGAAATTTGCTTTTCTAAGTGGCAGATGTGTTGATACAAATCTACTTTTCTTCATTATATCTACTCTGATAAACAGTAAAGGTAAAGGAAAAGTAGCCATGTAGTGAAGCTTAGGTAGATTTGTATCACATGGATTGTATGCTCTTGGGAGAAAGTCCTTGAGTATTCAGTTTTTGGAGTTATGTGTAGCGCAGAAGTCTCCGGTGTTCTCCTTCTGTGCTCCGTGCTGTGTATGAGCCACTTCAGTGTCTCAGAATTGGCCAAATGTGTCGCTGCAATAATGTGGCATAAGCCTGAGCAAATAATCCCTCCCTCTTAGCAGCAGCTCTAACCAGGTCGGAACTTGATAAAGGAAATCTGGGAGATGCACCTGCACTTTCTGATAATGGATATCATCATCCTTAACGATACTTACAATATTTGAGGTACCTCTGATGGAAGCCCTGTACAGGTGTAATGTGTGATTACATTTGCCTAAGAGATTAGTTTTCTCCTAAAAAAAACCCACCAAAAAACCTCTTATATTCCTCAATATTTAAGGATTATCATATCCAAGTTGAGAACTTCTGTCTTGAACAAATGAGATCATTTTGATGAGCTGAATTCCCCAGAAGAGCGGTTTGTCTCCAGGTCGTAGCATTATAGAGTAATGAAGATTGAAAAGAATGTCATCTAGTCTAGCCCTTGCTGAGGTCATATCCAGTTAGATCAGCTCTCCTGAGGGCAATATCTGGTTGAGGCTTAAATATCTCCAAGGGTGGAGGATCCACAGGCCTGGGTGATCTGGTTCAATATTTGACCAACCGTATGGTGAAAGAATTTTTCCTTGGTTGGAATTTCTCGTATTGCAGTTTGTGTCCATTGCTTCTGTCACGCAACACCTCTGGGAAGATTCTGGCTCTGTCTTCTCTTCCTGCCTGTGAAGTAGTCAAAGATAGCAGTTGACTGGATGCTGGGGGCTACAACTCCCTCAGAGGCACTTCTGCTATGCAAGAGCCCAGCAGGAATAAGCAGGAGATGCTGGTGGGAGGCTGGTGCTGGGGGGTCTGTATGGCAATGAGGAAGTTTGGGCAGAGAGCAGAGGTGCAAAAGGTCATGTTCTTACATTCAGGCCTGCAGGTCTAAGAAATGCACAATTCCTTGGATTTGTTGTTTCTCTGTGGTTGTAATGAAATTCATGCACTGTACATATTTATCTTGCAAAAGAGTTATTTGTGCGTGAAGATCATGGATGAGGAGAAAGGCATCTCCAAACGCTGACCTGCTTAAGTTACAGCTAGAGAACAAAGAAGAATATGAAATCCCAAGTGACATCTCAGAATAATTTTGTTTTTATTCTGCTGCTGAATATGCATTTTTGCCTTTTCGTGCAGTAGCTTCTTAGACATGTCCCAAAAACTTGAATTTTTGGATTGTTCTATTTAAATGCTTAAATTAAGTATCTATATCATATATTATTTGATTCCAAGATTTTCTTTTAAATGCCATGGTAATTATTAAAGTGTTCGTTTCAAGGTATCAGCTTACAGTAAAATTGGTAAAATTATACCAGAATATCAGCTATTCAGAGCAGAGTGTTTTTCTTCCTAGTGGTATCTACAATAATGACAATTAAGACAAATGTCCAAACACTTGCAAATAAATATTTTAAGTACTGTGAAATCACTGTGAGTAATTTTCAGATTTATGCAGTCATGGCAACTGTTCTATTTTTCCTATTTTATAATGGCAGTGGGTATCTAACAGTATCAGGGCAACAGTAAATGCTGCCAACACAAGAGAAGGAAATAATTTGTCTAAACTTCTCAAAGAAGTCCTGTTATGCATAAAAAGTATTAGATACCTAGAAATTACTTTCTCTAAAGTAGTTTTGTGCCTAAAAGATGTCTGATGCCATCCACTAAGGGTCTCCAAAGCATTTCAGCACCCAATTCCACGGAACACTTCTGATGTTTTCCAGCGCTTCTAAGGGGCGATTTGTGTCTTTGCCTTGTGACCTACTGCATCTGTATCACTCAGTCCAGTGTTCAGAGAGGCACAAGAGGATCAGAATGGGAGTGCCCTGGTATCTTCCACAAAGCAGCAATTCCCTGATCCTTTTCCCCAGATTTCTGAACTTGACAGCTTTGGGGATCTTCACTCGTGATGAATCAAGATGCTGTGATAAATGTGTCATGCCTCTTGGAGAGGTACTGTCTCTTGCTGAGTTGCCTCAGGCATGCTTACGTCTGGTTTGGAACAAAAGAATTAGAATTTTATATACTTCCTTGAAATCTTGCTGAACCCTAGTCTACCTAGATGTTGTCATTGAATGTAAGACTGCAGAACAAACTCAGAAGTACTCTAAAATAAATCACAAGTGAAGGCTGTGACTGTATCGAAACATTGGACAGTGAACCAGACCTGCTCCCTACCAGCATCTTAAATTACTCAGCCTAAATCATGTGGAGGTTGTTAGCTGGAGCTGCAATCTAATTCAAAGCAAAAGCACTGCTTGCTATATATGGTTTCACTTTGCTCTAGAGATCACTCAGCATATGTCTGAGATGATCCTGAAGAAAGTAGTGCTGACACATTTTGCTTGTACTCTTTGTACTATGTACAGGAAGAGAGAGGAGGCGTGGAACAAAGAGGTCAGGAAACTGGTTTTTCATATATATATATTTATAATGTATATATATATATGAGACTGCAGATTAAATTGGCTCACAGCTTTGTGATCTCAGGCACATTGGACTTCACAGTACATTTCTTCTTAATCTGAACAAAGAATCTCAGCAATAGTGCAATTTTAATCTATTAAACAATTTTGCACACAGGGCTTTGTGGGACGCTGTGTCTGTGTGCTTGCAGGTCAGAAACCACTTCTCAAAATCTTGTCATTGCAAAACCAGCCTGGAAGTCTGCTCCCTGAGAGCGATTTTGTGAAACAAACTCTGAGATGCTGCACTAGTTCATTGCAGGGAGGAACACCAAGAAGCCATACTTCTAATTCAGAAGTCTGCAACATGCATGACCATTCTGCAGCTGCCATTTGGAAAGGCTGAAATTTTGCAATAAGAAATTAGGAGCAATAAGAAAGGTCTATTTCTTGTGTCAATATTATTACAATATTAACATCACATGGATTCCAAGAACTCTGTGTTATATTTAGATTTGTGTCCTCTGACCTATGCTTAACAGTTTGGAGATTTAATAATAAATGAAAATACAGATGGCACCCACTCTGTAACTAGATGGATTATCTCATTTTAAGATACTGGAACTGGAGAAGGTAAAAGCAAAACCAGTTGTATTTTATAATTTCTGTATCATTTAGTCTTATATAAATTTAAGGTTTTATATCCATATGTTCATATATAGATGCATTAAATCTCTTGCTCTTAATTGAATAATCTCCAACTTTCTTAAAGGCTTCAGAATCTGCTTAGATGAAGAAATTAACATGCTAAATATTTCAGACTGGGGGGATGAGAGAGGACTCCCCCACTGTATGTGGCATCCTCCCCTTGTTCTGGTTAACCAAAAAAACCCCTCATTTTCCAAGTGTATTCATGTGCTCAAGGGTTTTAGATCTTACAAATCTAATAGAATGCAGGAAAACTGCTTAAAAGTTTATCTTTACAATCATCTTCATAGGTGGCAAATAATACCAACACATATTTAGTCAATATTATTAATTAATAAAAAAGAATAATAGAAAATAATCCTCTGTCTCTTCCCTCATCTATCCTCTCCTTTGAATACATGGATGAAATTCCAAGTAGCATTTCTGGAAAATTTCAAAGTTTCAATTAAACATAATTGAGGTCTGAACTCAGCAGAGAGGTCTGTATAGCAAGGTGAGTTCCTGCATCTTCACAGAACAATGGCTTAATAAAGTAGTGCAGTATCCCCCCAAGAAAAGTCTTGTCTTAAATGCTACATTACATTAAATATTTTTACTCGTTTTGCTATCAGAATAATACTCAGTGGAGAAAACTGCTTACAAAATTATAAAAATATGTGGTGTCACATTGTAGGCTGCAGAAAGTGAATCCCGCAGTCCACTTCTTGAAGAACAGTTTGTTACAGTCTAGATCAGAATAAATTAAAGAAAAATGCTCACTGCAAATATAAGGAAGTTTTTAGGTGGCATGGAAGCCAGCAGGCAACTTTTTGTACAGCACTCATTTTGAGCATCTTTCTTTCTTTCCTCCTTTCCTATTCTCAAAATGGATTCTTCGTATTGACAAGGTTTTTTGGTGGGTTTTTTGGAAAGGGACAGTGATTTCTGAGGATTAGGAATCTTTTCAACTCCTGTGACAGCAGGACTTGTTCCCATCTCTTCAGTGGAGCTGCTTCTCCTCTGGCAGTTTGTTTTGCTTTTGTAATGCTGTTTGCCTGGCTTTTCACTTGCAGCAGGAGAAAAGGCAAAGATCTGCTCTGCTGCCACATGCACATTTGTCTGTAACAAGAAAACAAGCTGATTCAAGACTGACATGGGGATTTTTTAAAGGGACTGCTTTGGGATAGAAAACTGCTTTATATTCTATCTGTATTCTTTATATTAGCTTGACCTATTTGTGTGCACATCAGTAATCATCTCTCTTTAGAATTAAAAATAAAACTCTGCATCTTGTTAGGGGCTTCCTCATATTGATAACCAAGTTTGGCTAATTAAAAGGAGACATTGATTAGTGTGCTCAGGTAGGGGAGTTATAGTCCACAGTTTGTAGTCTCCCTGACCATCTCTTCCCAAACAGGGATTTGTGCAGGAAAACAAATGATTATTGACCTTGTGGTCCATAGCAGATGCAAGAAGTAAGGGAAATCACAGCAAAACTTTATTTTCTGCTCTTTGATCTTTTCCAGTAATGATTTATTTTCACCAGAGCTATCTCAAGAGGAGCTGTACAGTTTGGCAAGTAGGCTGGTAGGTCATAGTTAGCAGAGAATTAAGCTGCAACTGTACTAATAAATTATGCCTGGAACTCTTTGTTGGCACTGAGACAGAGTATTGTGAACAGTCCATGTCTGTAGAGCTAAACTCTCTCTTCCTGTGACAGTATGGAGATACCCAAACTGGATGAGTTCCCCAGCCATACTAACTCCCAAATCCAACTTGAAAGCTTTTCCAGAGAGTGCCAGTTAGCTTAGAACTGTTTTAGTAGTTCAACAGTGTAGTTGAGGAGTGAATGTTGAGCAACTCCCTATTGCTTCTTAACCTTTATATTTTGCGAACAAGTGTATTTCTTGCTTTACAGAAGTCATGGGATATTCCTAAAAGGACTGTTTCCATTACAATGTGTCACATGAACCTGCAGACATTCTCCAGCCGTGGAGTAGTTGAGGGAAAACTTTCCTGCTCTCTGGAGCATTATCCAGTTTTTGTCACCAGGTATTTCAGTTCCTTTTCCCTTCAGGCTGAACATCTCAATGCCAAGTCCTTAGCCCTCTTGAGTGCCCAGAGGTGTCCTGCCAGAATACAGACTCTCTCCTCTGGGGACAAAGATGAATGCTCTGACAAACTGATCAGAAAAAGGCAGATCCAAGGTGAAGCCTGGTCAAATTGCCTACGAAAGAGCTTGCAGCATGTGTGTGATGCCTGGTAGAGCAGGATACATGAAAAACAAGTACAATTTCCTTCCATGGCAGTTGTGGGCTAAAGCAATAACACTGCATTCACGGTGAGTGGTACCACCACTCTGTTACAAACCAGCTTAAACACAGAAGAGCAAGGGAAACTAAACTTCTGTGAATAATATGGATTGGACCCAGAAAGGTAGAAATATACCCAAAAAAATGTGAATAAACCAAACAAGGTTAGATGTTGGTGCTAAAAAAATGATATATTTTATTTAATAGTAAAAGAGGCAAAGAGGAAGGAAGGGAGGGAGGGAGGAAGGGAGGNAAGAGTTGTGCTTGGGATGTGGGGAGACAGGAGGAGAGTGACAGGGGTTAAGTAGAAATATATCACCCTTCCAGGGGTCTCAATGATGTCTCGTGGCTTCCCTCCATCTGGTCTTCTTGGTGGTGAGGGTCCCCCGCCACCGTGTTGCACCGAAAAGTATAGAATCCAGTGGATTAATACATGTTTGGGCCAGGTGGGAATGCCCATGAGCCTCACGTGCAGGGGGTCAGTTTGCCACTGTTCCTTACAACACTGTGGATCTGTTGCATCATCTGCAGTGCTCTGGTGTAGGGTCTGGGAGCCCCTTTGGGGGGTCATTTCATGGGCCATGACTCTGCTGTCCTTCATGTGGATGCAGCTTTTCCCAGGGTGAAAGGGCCCCACAGCTGAGCTCCTCTGCACAGCAGAGGATGGGCGTTCACTGCCTCTGACCAGAGGTTTTTTCATCACACACCCAAAACCTCTCCTCTTTCCCCCACCCTTTGGTGTGAGGGTCTGTGTGAGCCTGGCAGCTGATAGTCCTGGGGCTGTGGTCTCCACCTTGAGGGTGCTAAGCTTGATCCCTCTGTGAATGTATTCTTCTCCCCCAGCACGTGAGTCACTATCTTATTTCATAGTTTGGGACTTCAGTCAGAAGGCCTCTTCAGGATGTGGTGGTCTTCTCTGCAGCTTTTATACAGTTTTGCTATAATAAGCAAAAGTCCTTCATGAAGATGTTTAAGCCATTAATTATAACATTTGGTCTCTGACACACTCCCATGATAACTCTCATGATAAAGCCACACTCAGATACTCTTATTACTGCTAACTCTTTATGTCTCAAAAGTTCTTACTGCTCAGGGTCCTTCAAAAATTCACATTCCCACAGAACTAAGATGAGTTTATTTAAAAACAAGGAGGCTAATCCTTCTGGGGAAAGAAGGGCAGACCTAGCGTAAATGCTGTACTGAAAGCAGGATATCTGAGGTTGAGTCTCTCATGTTTTGGGGGAAGTGTCTCTCAGCTTTTGTTCCTCATCTGTAGATAGAGATTACTTCTGTTTTCTTATGTGCTTATGCTGTATGCTTGTGGCAGCACGGTCTTGCTCACAGCATAAGCATCTACAGACCCACTCTGGAGGGATTCTGTAGCTGTGGGAGGACTCCAGACACTGTAAGAATTATGAAAAGTAATAATAAGTATACAGAGATCTCAAGATGATGGGGATTTGGTAATTTTCAATTCCTTAGAACACTCTCCCTAGAGGAATAAGGATTGTATTTATGCTTCATTCCTTCAGTGTGCAAGGAACCTTCTCTGGTTTTAAGTAAGGAAGGGATTAATACTAGATGTTAACCTATGACAAAATTGCTTGTAATGGCAGGAGACTAAACTCATGTAAAAGGATGGGGGAGTCCATGTTTAGTGATTTGGCCCTCTGTGTTTGTACATAGAATGTAATCACTGACCTACAGCTCTGCAGCACTGCAATCCTGCAGAAGTATAGTATTTGTACTGCCTCAAGAAGGAGACACCAGCTCCAAATGCATGCTATGAAATTTTCAGCATGTCTTGCTTACCACAGGGAGTTTGAAAGGCGTGCTGCTAACACTGAGGTAACAGTGTCTCGTTTGCTTTCACACTCAATACGGTCTGTGCCAGATGAGGATGCCACATGGACAGCTGATGTCTGTCAGTAGTGGCTTGGGGACCTAGAGTGCTGAGTAAAGGTAATTGAAAGAGTAATTAGATTCTAATTAGTAGCTGTTAAGGCATCTGCTTTCTCTAGCTTGCTTTTCCTTGCAGTATTGTACAGTCTTCCTGTGTGACAACCCACAAACATATTTAATAAGTGTTGTGTGTTTCAGATGACAAAGCTTCACAGTTCCACATTTTGTTGACTTTTTAAAAAAAAAGTATTTTGAGTTTTGGCTCACATAATGAACAGTGTCAGCCATGTGTACGGCAGAATGCCTATCGATGGTACTAACACCTCTCACATTGTGCTGTTGTTTCAAATAGTCACAGGAATATGAAGGGGAAATGCAAACAGCTGCCCCAGCCTGCCTGATTTCCTGCTGTCAAAGCTCACAGTGTGTATGCTGTGGCACAAGGGGCATGTGGTGCTATCTGCAGGCCTAGTTCTGTATTATCTCTCCAGCCGTTTTCTGACCTTTCTGTACATGCCATGATACTAATTGTTCCTGTAAGACATTGGGTGATTTCAAATATCTCTAGACTTAATGGAGGTGAAGCAACCACTTTGGGAGGTCAGATCCACAGTTACAATATTACCTGGACATGTCCTGTACATACATTGCAAACTCCAGTGCCTGAAGAAATAGGGTGTCTTTGTGCTCATATCTGAGAAATTTCTTGTGTAAAACACATACCCTTCACAAAGCCATGAATATTTTTGTTTTCCAAATGTCTAAAACTGCTTGAGGTTCCAACTTCCAGTGCCTATACTGATTTATAGGGTGCCTCTGAAATCCTCAGGATTATCAGTCTACCTGTCTACTTTTCTGGCTGCAGGTTAGGGGCCTTAGGTTAGTCCTAGTCAAACTAAGCCTGTGCTAAGAAGGGGTGTGCCTAACCCTTGTGTTGTTTCTGGGCAGTACATAGCATGTTCTAGGGTCTGACTTGTTGCCCTGGGCTCACCTGGGCTCCGTGTGTGTGTGTGCGCGCGTGTGTGTGTGTGCGCGCCTTCCATGAGTGCACACTGCAGTGACCCTCCAAACCATTACTCTGGCTGAGCTCACCTAACTTTAATTGTCTGGTTGTTTTGGTTCCCAGCAGAGTCCCAGCAGTGGAAATGAAACTACAGTTCATCTGATTGTATAAAAGGTGTCTCCTTCAGGAGGTAATGAGGCAGCTCCTGAACTGTTCTTGCTGTTCCTGCCTAACTTTGTGCTCTCTGCAGGACTGTGGAAGGATCCTATGGTGACTTGGCTCAGATGTCTACTAGACATAACTCACACCTGATTCAGTGAATCCCATCATTTGATGTCTGGAGCTTTAAGATCTGTAAACTTTTTAATCAACATCAAAGATGTGAGATCTTGTTTCTGGGCTCACCTGCTGACAACACAGAGTAAATGTGCCACAGGAAATGGAACCAGTCCTGTTTCCTCTTTAATCTGACTGATTCAACCTAATTTCTACCTACATTCCCAAACCCTGCCTTTTCTGCCAACAGCCTTCAGCAATTTGAAAGACAAGGTTAGACTCTGCCACCATCATAAGCAGGAACTCTTTGATGTTCTAAGTAAATACATTGTGCTGTTTACGTTTCACTAGTCTAGTCTAAACAGACCCATGTCTTTAACAGAGCAAGCTTTCCTGAAACTTTGCTAATGCACATATATTGCTTGGCAATTTGTACACTCTCATACACACAGACTTTCTAGTCACTCGGGAGAAATTACCCAGGAATTAAGCACATATGGAAAAAAAGCTCTCAGATGTAAAAAGGAGAGCAGGAATAAAAAAATAATAATTTAACAAAAAAAAGGTATTCTTCTATGCATTTTCAAGAGGATCGTAATGCCTTTCTTCCATGTGACAAGTAGTAAATTTCTTTTTTGTCATTAGGAGACTTTTAATTTTCTCCTTCTATTTCCATAAATACAGGCTTATTCTGTTAGCTGCAGTGACAAAATAAATATTGTAGCTAAATGTATGGTTTGCCAAGAAGTTGTTCTTGCAGGAGAAAACATTTTGTAGAGTCTCTCAGGTCTCTTCCATTGCTTGGACAACTTATCAGTTCATTGTTTATCAACTGCTTCTAAATCTCTGCAGGTCACATTCTTGTAATAATTTTAGCTTCAGATACATACAACCTGTAATGTTTGGCTCTGTTGGTATTCATAAAATAAACATGTCTGTGAATGTTCTCCAACACTGAGACCAACTAGCACAGAATAGCTCATGTTCAACTGTTAAACTAGTTTGCCTCCCAAAAAGGATGATTGCATGTAAGCTGCCTGCAGGGAATAATCATGATAGAAGCTACCTTCTGAGATGTGCTTGTACATTGTTTGTGAAGGTGCTAGTTGGTCCGAGTCAAAATAATGCTTGTGACTTATCTAATGGTTTAACATTCAGAAAATTGAATTTTATTGGCTGGAAATTTTTCTTGGTGCTGTTTAATAATTTCCAGTAGGCATATAACTTTTGTTACTGTCAGTTTCAAATTTTTTTTTTCAAACTACAGAACTTTTCCACTAGCAAGGTGGTACCTATGTTTGGCCTGAATTTTGGGTTTTTAAAAAAACTTAACTGTACATTGGATACAGTTTTGGATAGTATTGTGAGAGCTTTTCCCTACTCTCAGCTGGAAATATTTCTGGCTCTGGGTGGTTTTTTTTGGGGGGTTCCTTTTTTGTTTGGATGGGGGTGTTTTGTGGTGTGTTTGTTTGTTTGTTTGTTTGTGTGTTTGGGTTTTTTTTGTTTTGGTTTTGGGGTTTTTTCAGTTTGTTTTGTTTTGGGGGTTTTTGTTTGTTAGGGGTTTGTTTTGGGTTTTTTTGTTGTAGGAGGTTTTTTGTTTTATGAGTTGTCTGTTTTGTTGTTTCTTTCTTTCTTTTTTAAGGTCACTTTTAGCACTTCTTATTCAAAATGGCATAGGTCAAACAAATATGAAGCCTCTTCATTATCTTATGTTTACATATGACTTATGCTTATTGCTTTGAAAAGCATAAGATAACTTTCACTGTGGATTAAAACAACATATCAGAACTTAATTTCAAGATCATGAGACTTACTCTCTCAAAAATCTTACCCATGAATATTTATACACACTGTAGGAATCCAGTGCCCTGATTTGTCCATTTCACGTGTTTTCCATGTCAGTAATATAACTTTTTCTCAAGTTTAGTCTTTAAGTATGTAACTTTTGTCTTTTACTTCAGGACACAACTTTAAAATTGCTTTTTTTTTCTGTTTTGAACATTTTCTGTTCATCTCTTGTGAGGCTCCAGCAAGTACAGCTTCACTGTTTGCATTCTCCAGTCAGCATGATTTCAGTAAGGCTATTGCAATGCTGTTGGGATAAATGTCAAAGATTTTCTTGCAGGGAGCAGCAAAACAAAGTACTGTTTCTGTCTTTGGGTGGTTTCCAAGTCAGAATATCTGTGAGTACTTCTCACTATGAATATGCCATATGCCTGGGAGAAGGAATAGGATTTTTAAAATTACTTCACCTGGAGATCAAAACAAGTGTTTCTATCTTGCTCATATTAGTGTTAAAAGTTTTGAAACCAAAATTTCAATTAGCAAAGTATCTGTTGTCCTCAGTAGATTTTCTTGGTTAATATATGAAATAGTAAGAGCCCAAGGCTCAGATTTTAAATGGTGTCTAGTTTCCTATATATGACTCAACTGTACTGTGAGTCAGGATCTGGAATACCTGTGAATACATGGATCTTCACCAGGATGAGGAAGAAAAAGCTCAAGCATTGCTGCAACATGAATACTTGTCATGATTTAATGCCAGCAAGTAGCCAAGTTCCATCCAGAAGCTCCCACGCTCCCACCACAATAGGGGTGAGAATCACAGAGTCACAGAATAAGCTGAGTTGGAAGGGACCCACAAGGATCATGAAGTTCAGTTCCTGGCCCCGCACAGGATACCCCAAGAGTCACACCACATGCCTGAGAGCATTGTCCAAAGGCTTCTTGAACTCTGCCAGGCTTGGTGCTGTGACCACTTCCCTAGGGACCTGTTCCAGTGACCAACTACCCTCTGGGTGAAGAACCTCTTCCTGATAGCCAACCTAAAGCTCCCCTGACACAAGTTCAAGCCATTCCTTTGGGTTTTGTCCCTGGTCTCCAGAGAGAAGAGATCAGTGTTTTCCTCTTGCTCTTCCCCTGACGAGGAAGTTGCAGACTGAAATAAGATCTCCCCTCAGTCTCCTCCAGGCTGAACAGATCAAGTAAGCTCAGCTGCTCTTCATTCAGTTTTCCCTCAGGGCCCTTCACCATCTTTGTTGCTCTCCTTTGGATACTCTCTAGTAGCTTAATGTCTTATATTGTGTTGACCAAAACTGCATAGAATATTCTAGGTGAGGGTAAAAGTATGAATTGAGGTAAGGACAGACTAAGAGGTAAAGCTCAAGTTGTGCACAAAAGCAAAGCAAAACAAGAAATTCATTCCCCACTTCCCATGGGCCTGCAGATGTTCAGCCATTTCCAGGAAAGCAGAGCTCCATCATGTGTAACAGTGACTTGGAAAGACAAATGTACAACATCATATATGGTATGGGATATCCCTTTGGTCAGTTGGGGTCAGTTGTCCTGTCAGTGTCCTCTCTCAAACTCGTGCTGACCACCAGCCTACTCGCTGTCAGGGCAGCATGAGAAGCAAAAAAAGCCTTAATGCTGTGTAAGCACCACTCAGCCATAACTAAAGCATTGGTGTGCTGTCAACACTGCTTTTATCACAAATCCAAAACACAGCCCCGATACCAGCTGCTAGGAAGAAAATTAACTCCGTCCCAGACAAACCCTTCTTAAATCTTAATATTCTGCATAGGTAATAGCATGAATGTTCATAATGTGTTCTATATATTAGCAGTAATGCAGAACAAAACTTGCTCAACTGAGTTTTTAACTCTGCCTATGGATCAAGGCATTCTGGTGTTATATAGTTTTCTCAATGCCATAATGTAATGGTCATCATCTAGGGATCAAATAAGGATGGGGAGTATGACATCTTCTTTTATTACCTCTTAGAATAATCCTTTGGTAGTCTGACTCAAGGAGGCTCAAAAGAAAACCATAACAGATTTAGGTAGGCAAGGCATTAGGCAGCTCAGTGACAAATATATTCGTATCTATGCAAGTCAGACAAGATAGGAGAAAAAAGTTTTCATATATGGACACTGGTTTGACTTTTGGAGTGAGGTCTAAGTCAAAACATGAGCTTTTTTCATGTAGTGATTCAGAGATCCACTGTTTCTATCAAACTTGGAATCTATGATTGATATATTTTTGTCTGGACGTTTTCAGAGTGGTCATATTCAGTTTTTTGATTTTCAGACTGAAAACTTTTGGATCATTATGTAGTAAATTTAAACACATTTGCCTTCCCTTAATTAAAGGTCATGCATTTTTCAGTATGGTACTTGTATGTCACAAAAACATTGTTCCAGCTCATTGCCTCCTAGCACCTTTGGAATCAGGGTGTTAGTACAGACATCTTTTTTATCTGATCAGTCTGGTCCAGTTTCTTTAAACTACAGACTGTGCAACTTGTAAAAGCAGTTCCAGTCTTTAAGAGAACTTTTTAAGTTCTTATACATTTTTCCCATGGTTTTTGGTATAGTGATCAATTTAGGACACTAAGATAAACAGGAGACCCAAAAGCTTCTTTTCTCATCTGCCGTAATAAGTCTTTGGGGGGTCTAAAATAGGAGTATGAGTTAAGAGTACTTTTAAAGTAATTTAGCTTTTACTCATAAGAGCAAAAATTCTTTTCTTTCTGACCTCCAGTGGGAACATGCTGACTTAGAACTGTATTGCACTTGGTTTTGTCCCATCTCAGTATCAAAGCCTGAGAGAACAATAAGATGAGCACTGGGTAGGACTTCCATCATGCAATTTTATTCTACACAGAACTAAATTGACTACTCAATAGGAGAAGGTGCTTGACCTTAAACATATTCTTAAGACTGCTTTTTAAAAAGAAAATAATTTCTCCTCTGACCTATGTTTATGAAAGTCTTCATGTTGCTGCATTCTCTTCTCTGCTGCATGAATAAATATGGGCAATGTTTAAACACTTTAAACCAACCATTGATATCTTTCCTGACAGAATAACTACATCCCTGAGAACAGTTTGTGCTGCCTATATATTCTGTGGAATTAAAGCTTGAAGTTATTTTCTAAATATCAATCTCCACAAAATGGAAAAACAGACCTAAAATGAGCAGAGAATTAGGACAGATAGGAAAATGTCAGTAAGAATTATATTGTTGATTTTTTCATTTCCTCTGCACTTGCCATTTTTTCAAAACTTTAATGTATGTTTCTTGTTACCTGGAAGACAGTAAATTAAATTTATCAGTGTAAATGTTTCATAAGCAAAATCTCAAGGTTTGCTTTCCAAGTAGTTTCACAGTCCAGTGAGTTGCAGAACATTTACAATGCCTGGCTCCTAACACCGATGCTGCAAAAATGTGCTGAAGCAATACCTGGTTGACATTTGTATGAATTGTATTCCTGTTCATTTTTCCAGGTTGAGTTACCTGCTGTCATCTCAAAGAAATATGGAAAAATGGGAGCTGTGTAGTGAGAAACACTTCTTCTTACCTTTGCATTCAAGCTCTTTCAGTAATCTGCAAAAATGACAAGCTGAAGGTCACCATTTAGCAGTCCATGTAGGATGATACATTTTGACAGTAATTAGAACAGTAATATTACAACTGGGGTGTAAAACTGGACTAAATATTGTTTTGCTTAATTGCTATATTTATTCTGACCTGCCTGATGGAACATATGCAACACTAAATTAAATCTCACCTGGGATGAAATCTTCAGCTTAGTTTAGGATCTCTTTAATTCTGTTCAGATGTATTGCATGAACATCTCTAGCAGAAAAAAATCTTAGAAATACATCTGAAAGGCAGTTCTTGTGCTGAAAGAGTTTAGACAGTTTGAAATACCGGGGAATCAAGGAAATAAGCTAGATCACCTCTTAGGTTTCTTCCATCTTTACTTTCCAACTCTCTATTAATGATTAATCATTTCATAAGGCACAAATTACTTTTGAGAAAATAATTTTTCTTTCAGTTCTTGCCCTTTTTTTTCTTACAGAATTTTGTTTATAATTTGCTCTTTTCTAAAACTGTTGTCTGCTTTATTTTTTTTTCCCAAAGGGTCTTTTGTATTTCCTTTGTCAGGTTGTCCTCCTGTTCCTCTATTGCAATTCATTTTGCATGGCCTATAGTGCTGTTGGCTGCATAAATCCTGTGATGTTTTCGCTGACTGCCAGGAGAATAGCTAGTAGCAAAACAGAAAAAGACAGTAGTGAGGAGGTAGGTTTGTGCAGGTATTTCTAAGACCTTATTGTCATATTTTTGCTAGCAAAAGAAATTACTTTTTCAGAAATAAAATAACTCACATACCATTAAAAATGAGCTTGCTGACTCCATGGAAGAATATTTACTTCTTTGCCCAGCTGCTGGAGTTTAGCTGCTATTGTTATGCAGATGCATATTTACAGTTGATGAGGTAGGACCAGGAGATTTGTCAAGGAAATTGGAGGAACAGAATAAAACTCTAAATGCCAAGATGAATGTGTTTTGCTTTCCCATTCTTTAACCCATGTGAGTCATATTTCAAAATTGTTACAGCAAGGTTTATCTATTTCATCCCATTTTGACCTTGAGTTCTTTTTGGTCAAACAATCTTCTTGGATAAGATTTTTATCTCTACTTCTTTAGTCCTTAAAGATGCATAAAACAGCCAACAAACAAAAAGCATGAAGGTGCTCCAGAAACTTTGTTCCAACTCTAAAGGGGTGAGAGGGAGGTGTTTCCCCTGATGCAAGCACTGCAGAGGACAGCTTTATAGCTTGTCTTCCAGGTATGCCCCTGCAAGCCCTTGTGTCTGGGGGGAGGCAGGTGGCACAGCACACCTCCCAGAGCTTTCTGCTTTCTGGGCTATACTTGCTGTGTCTGCTTGCAGGTAATTTAACTCCATGCCTGTGAGAACTGAAATAGCAGCAGCTGTTCTAACTTTTCCACATGAACAGAGCGTGATCAAAAGTTATATTTGTCATCCTTAAACTAGTCTGGGGAATGCCAAGATTACAGTGTTGAATATTCATCCCACACATATATATATAGTTATGCGTACTGGAGAATATGAGTGCAAGCATTACATCTGGAGACTTGTATATTTGGATACAAGGCAGATTAGGCTGGTTTTGGAGGGAATATGCAAGTGCACATTGCTGTTATAATAAGGCTTGCTAGAACAAGGGCCTCATTTCATTCCTATAAAAGGCCAGCATTCCCTCAGAATGACTCAGTGTTACCTCAGACACAAAGATGCTGGTGAAGGTAAGATACGGTAGACTTCTCTTCAAAGTGAACATATGGCAGGGACATAAGCACTTCTATGTATTTAACTTTGGCTCCTCTTCTGGATTGCATTTTGGAAAGGTGTGCCCCTCTCTTTATTAACATAAGGAGAAGACCGACCTCCTAGAGCAGGTCATAGGTTCTGAGTTACCTAAAGCTGGGTAGTGGCAAGGCTCCCTCTCACTTGCATTGTCATTATCCATCAACCTGGCAAGAAGACTGCAGGGCCCTTGGCACCGCTGGGACCGTGCAGCAGTCTAAGTACTGCGCAGTAATTATTCTGCTGGCAGAATGAAACTCAACCACTGATGGCAGAGTTTGAAGGTCTAGTGCAAAATAACTTTGGAGAGAGAAGCCGGGAGGGGCTGAGTATCACTGGTCATCCAGGACAGCGTGCCCTGGTCATCACCTTTCAGACAAGACCAGATAGACTGCTGCTTATGATAGTCATCAAATCTTTGCATAGCTTACCCTGGAAGCATGAATCTTGAAACTGGCTTTTTGCCACAGAGGACAAAGCAAGAGATGTGCCCCAAAGCCACACAGAGAACTGAAGACCTGCTCTGCACTGGTGTGAGGAGTGCTCTGGGAGCACCCTGAGGCTGGGAAGCACCAGGTGACAGAATCAGTGCCATCATATCATTGAAACTGCTGCTCTAAGCAACTATAATCAGAAACAAAATAGGTCACTATACATCACAGAGAAACTATAACCATTATTGCTTGAATCGCTATGTATGTTTCTATTCACTGATTGCATTCTGCTTACAGAAATTCCCCTTGCAGCTGTCACTAGATAGGATCCTTTGCATCACGACACATTCTGCTGCATAAACTTAGTCAGTCCCTGTAAATGACTGCTGTGTCTGTCTTAGCTGAGTGACTTGACAATGAAAATAGAAGAAAGCCAAAAATTCCATTAGCACAACAAAGGGTAATGCTCAGCAAATGCTGAGTTATACAACTGAGCTCATGTATGCATATTATAACTCTCATAAATTATTCTTTATGTCAAATACTGCAACAGAAATTATCCCCGCAACAAGAGAAGCTACACTTGCAGTAACTCTTGTAGAGGGTCTGGGATATGGTGTTTTCACAAAATCAATAATTTCCATCCTTATTTCCTTAATGTACATGAGAGTTTTTGCACTTTATCTGTGTTATACTTCAAGTACCAGAGGTGCTGTGGTAGTAAAGGTTAGCAGGATGCTGGTGGTGCCCCAGACTGTGTTCCTCTGAACTGTTGTGCAAGTTCTGCACAGTGTATTCAAATGTGCAATGTAGTGGACCCATTCACTGGGTTTGATTTTGAGTTATTTGTAGGTACATTATCCAGTCTTTCAGGCAAAAAAAAAAAAATTAACTGAGTAAATCAGAAGAATTGGTTTCTCTAATTTCTTGCAGATATATAAGGGCAATGATAGACCAGTTTTACCATGTAGTTTTACCTGACCTACATAAGCCAAGGACTTCAGCAGTTTTTATTGTTTGCCCATGCTTTGTGGGCTCCAAAGGGAGCTCTGAGTTCCCTTTAAATTCACCTTCTCTCAGTGAACATGAATAAAAAGACATATATCAGAGTATTCCTTCAAATGCACATCTTCTCTTCTTTTTGAGTTTCAAGTGAGCACAGTCCATAGCTGCAGGGAGTAATCACTATGTCACCAAGAAGTCTTCTGGCTTTACAGCTTCTGGGCATCTGGTACAATTATCTTCGGTTCTCTAGATTTCTAACTGTGCAAGTATTGCCCTCCCTCTCTGCCTTCCAAAGTGCTAAGTCTCAATTGTGTGCTCAAAACAAGAAGGTCCACAGTGGAGCAAAGATGCACTTGCAGACTGTGGAGGACCCCATGTCAGAGAAGGTGGATTCCTGAAGGTGGCTGTGATGATTTGCTGTAGAATTAAGGCAGTTTTGTTTTGGGTTTTTGTGTTTTGTTTTGTTTTTTTGTTTTTTTGTTTTTTTGTTTTTTTGTTTTTTTGTTTTTTTGTTTTTTTGTTTTTTTGTTTTTTTGTTTTTTTGTTTTTTTGTTTTTTTGTTTTTTTGTTTTTTTGTTTTTTTTTTTTTTTGTTTTGTTTTTTGTTTGTTTGGTTTGGTTTTTTTTCTCAGTGGAATTTTAGCTACAAGGGGAGTTGTGCAGCTGAATAAATAAAGTTTCTATGTATTATATCACAGAACGGCATATCTCTGGAGTAAAGGATAAATTGCAACGAAGATAATCTGTGACCTCCAAAAGCAAAAAAACAACCTAATGTGTATTTCAGACAGCAGTAATTGCATGTGAAATAGGAGATTCACATTTCAGCTTAAATTCAGAATGTTCAGGTGACTTTTTTTCTGTGCTATCACTCAAGATAATAATCCAAATATCTGGGTGTTTTTAATTTGGCTGAAAGTTGGAAGTATTTTGTAGTTCCAGGAGAAAGAATGTGTTCGTATAGATAAAGGAAAAGATGCTCATGCTGCTTCCTAGGCACACCAGGAGGGCTTGGACTGTAGGGGGTTGAAGCAGCTCACTGATGCCACCGAGCTGAGGCTGGTTTCCTGATAGATACTTGAAAATTTCCACTAAAATGGAAACAAAAATTCCCTTCAAACTATTTTCTCAATCATGGAGCATGCCTATGGGAAATTATTTTCCAGTTCTTTAGAAGAAGATAAGAGAAATGTCAAAGCTGTAGACATTTTTATTGCTCTCCAAAGATTCCAGACTAATTTAGGAATTGTTTTTTTTGTTGTTTTTTCTTATGTAATTGTAAGAATATATTTCCTGAATATAGTTCACCCCATTATTCACAGCCAGTTACACTGTGATTGTGCAGCACGTTAGCATGCTGGAAATTGTGCAGGGTATTTTACTGTCCCAGGGCCTGGGCTACTTAAGCCATGGAGACATAAATCTACACCATTCCAAATGCTTTGGAGGGTCCTAAGAGAGATGAAGTCAGAAATATTCTTGTTCAGCAACAGTGCCCTGCTGCAGTTTGGGCAGTAAGTGCTGAAGGCAGGCCCTGAGGCTGGGTCAGCATCTAGAGATGCAGAGGATTAGCTGTTCTTGCTTTGGAGATTTGACCAAAAACACTGCTCCTGGATGCTACAGTGGAAACTTTACATTGTCCTTTCAGGTGTGTATTTCCTTGGCAAAGGCCTGTACGCTCAAAGTCAGCTTCCACCTTCAGCAAGACTGGGTTTTTCATTCAGTAGCGACAAACTTCCCATTATGCTTGCTTCCCTCTACTGGCTCAGAGAATGCTCTTCCTCACAGTTAGGTAGCTGTTAATCATCTATGAATTGATCCAATCAAGTCAATGAATGACATTGTTGTATGTGATGGAGGACAAAGAGAGGTTTGGAAATGTTGCTGTTTGTATCCCTGATTCCTTCTGATGCCTTCATTTAGATACTGCAGGAGAATGCTCTGGCTCAGTTGGTGAAGCTGTGACTTCCCAGCACAGTTCTCCAGGACCTCACTAAGGAGGGCTTCATCTCCTTCCATTCCTATCCTAGATGCATTTTAAAGAATTTCCTGAGTCTCCTGCCCTCACTTTTGATCAATAATACCTACAGACGGCAGTACTAAATGCTCTCGGAGGAGGCCAGGGTTGAGCATGGGTATTCTGCCATGTCTTGGCCTAAAGCCAGGCTATGTTCAGTCCAGAACGCTGACTCTAGATCGGAGTGGTTTTGAGTAGCTTGTGCTGACTGGATCTGTTTGGGATCTGTTGGAGGGCAGGGTTAGCTCTATGTGTCCAGATACGTGGCATTTTCTCTTTGGTTGTTTTCATTGCAAGTTTCAGAGAGGATGAGAGAATTCTGCTGAACAAGTTAAGGTCATTAGTCCAAGGCCTCCTGATATCTTGAAGGAAGTTTGTTAAATCATCCCAATACAGAGCCAGGGACTGGGCTAACAGATAAACTGTGATCTGATGCTTCACTTTGGACGTAGGGACCCTCTGCACACACAATGCACAAGCACATCATGCAAGTGCCAGACGCCTTGTGACACACAGGGGTGGTAAAGTGAGCTGTTCTTTGCCTCATAAAAGCATTTCACATCGAGGTATGAAGGATATAGCACATGCTAAAAAGTGTAAAGGCCCGCTCAGTCTGCAGCTTGCAAAGTTTATTTGCAGACCTATAGAGGAAATACTATACCTCCCACATTGCACAATATTTGCACATGCACAAACAAATATTTGCAGATGTGTGATCTTCAGTAACGTGACATTTTATATATATGTGGGCGCACATCAGAAAGTGCACATGTGAATGCTTAAGGCTTTTGGGCAATACTAAAGATCAAAGAAGGAAACAACACGTGATATGCGCTCCAACAAGGCCATTCTGGCACATGCAATGAATTTGAATTGCTGAGAATAGAAAATGTACCCAAGAAATGCTTTCAGATAAAGAGCAACACTACACATTTTATTAATTAAATGGTGATACACCAAAGCAGAACACGAGGAAGAGATAAACAATACAAGGTTGTAGAGATTCTTCAGACAAAACAAACAAAATCCTGAAAGTAAGAAAGTAAGAGCCAGGAAGTACTAAATAGTTTTCTCTGGGAAAATGCATAGTCCCCATCACTAGCAAGTTTTTGAGAACAAGCTTAACAAACAACTGGAAGAGTGGATGATATCGGACAACTCTATTCATGTAACTGTTCCTGCTCTGGGCAGAGAAGGAGACCAGTCCAGATTACCTGTGAGAGTTGTACCAGCCCTATTTTTAAAGCCTATAAAGTGTTCTCTTTACCACCCACCTTGTCAGCACTATAAGCAAGTCATGACTCACATTTATTGGTGTAACTAACATCTGTGAACAAAGTTGGCTGGCTGTGTAACAGCCCGTTGAATTGTTTTTGTTTAGCACAGATATTTTACCTAAAAGCACCCAAATACACTGCTGTGGAGAGGAGCTGGTCAGTCACCTACTCTGGTCTTGCCCTGTGAGCAGCACAGGTCTGTGGAGTGGATCAGATGTGTGTCAGGTTGGTTTTTTTCCTCTGTCCCATAAAAATCCTATTATACCCTTGTCATTGTCTCAAATTATTGTATGCTATGACACAGTATGAATGCAGGAAACCTTATCATTATTTATTTGTAGTGTTTGAATCCAATAGCCCATGGTAGAAGAGAGCCCTCCTGTGCCAAAAGGCAGTGGAAACGCTCATCACAGATGACAGTTCCTGTGTAAAATACATGTCAGGATGTGGAGGAAAATTTTCAGCAACCAAATGCAACAACCTGTGGCAGGAAGCAATGTTGAGATAACTACCTGTGCTTAGTGCTGTTCCAAGTTTAGAAGATTTAGGTATCTCTGCTACTACAAATTAAACAAGAGGGTTAAACTGACCTGCCACCTCTGCTAACTTAGGCCCAAAGGAACAGTCCTAAGTATAGACTTTGGTTTTGACCGGTTCACAAATTTAGATTTGCTTGAAGTAAAACATAAGCAGATAAAATGGCTAAGATGAAATCATTTTAAAGAGTGAATTGTTAGACCTTACAGCGGAGATATATATCTAGTAAGTACCGTTGTGAACCCAATGGACTTTTTCCCTGGAAGTCTAATTATATTAATTTCCCATTAGCTGCTTGAGCAGCTGAGTAACAGCTGTAGCATGTGCATAGCAGAAAGAGGATGTTCTGCAAACCTGGGAAGCTACTTCCACTGCAATCAATGGGACTCCTTGTGTGAGTAACTCTCTGCGGGAGTAGGTCTTTGGTATCAGAGCAGAGACACCAAAAACCATCAGTTTGTCGAAGAGAAGGGGAGGGCTAGATGTGCTCATTGCTCCTGACAGCTTTGTTCTTAGTGGCAACTCATTTCTGATCATAAGAGGAATAAGGGTAGAAGACTAAATGAAGAAACAACTACTTTTGGTGAGAAAACTTTGTCCTGAGCTTGCCAGTGGCTAACTGCCATTGAAAGGACCTAAAAGTGGACAGTGGAAGGATGGCAACAGATGTAAAACATTTTACCAGGCTGAGTATTATTGAGTTTCTCTGCTCTGGAGGCTGCAGAGCTTCCCATTTCTGAGATATTTATTTAACTGGACAAGGTTATACATGGATACACAGCAGTTACAACCTGCCTCAGCTGCAGTAGGGACAGTTCAGATTCCTTGTGGAGATTTTAAATAACTTTTTGGGGAATGTTTTGCTTCATCTGTAACAGCTGGCTGGAGAGGTTCAGTGATTTATTTTCAATCACACCTTCTGAATCTGAGGTTTTATGAAAGTTATGAGTGCTTTTTTCTTAGGGTTCTAAGCAATTTTGGCCTTTTTTGTGTGTTTGGTTTTTTGTTTTGATTTGTTGGGGTTGTTTTGTTTTGTTGGGATTTTTGTTTGTTTTGGTTTTGCTTTTTTAAATCTACATTGTTCATAGAAGTGATATACTTAGTGGCTTAGTGTCATCATTTAACCCCAGCTGGCAACTAAATTTGCTCCCTTCCCCGTGGTGGGATGGGGAAGAGAATCTCAGAAGTAGAAGTGAGAAAACTTCTGGGTTGAGATGACGACAGTCTAACAGGTCAAGTAAAAGCCACATACTGAAGCAAAGCAAAACAGGGAATTCATTCATCACTTTCCATGGGCAGGCAGAGATTCTCAGCCATCTCCAGGAGAGCAGAGCTCTGCTACACATAACAGTGAATTGGGATAGTTTTGGTCCGTTGGGGTCACCTGTCCCAGCTGTGTCCCCTCCCAACACTTTGTGCACCCCCAGCCTTCTCACTGGCCAGGCAGCGTGAGAAGCAGAAAATTCCGTGTTGCTGTGTAAGCACTTCTCAGCAATAACAAAAACATCTTTGCATTGTCAACACTATTTTCACCACAAATCCTAAACACAGCCCTGTACTTGTTACTGTGAATAAAATTAACTCTATCTTAGCCAAAACCAGCATGCTCAGGAGTACAGGTCGGTGCTGTGTGGATTAACTTGCATGTTGGCAATGCATTTACGCAGCAAACTGGCATCTGTCAGTAAAGGCGGATTAGGAGGGCAATGCAAACTCAACATAGGCTAGCATTAAAGAAGTAGATGAAAAAAGAGGTTGCTACCTCTTTATTTATGTGGCATGAAAGGTTTCATCTTCAAGGTTGGAATAGAAGCTGAGGGGTTGTTAACCCAAACAGATGAAGTTGTATGGCTGTTCAGTGATACAAAACAGAGAAAAAACCATTGTGTCTGTGCTTACTTGCTGGGATTTAAGGGTATGCACTCAAATATCTCCCTGTGGAAGAGGAGAGAGAGGCTGGTGCATGACCACCACACACCAGCCTGCCACTTCTAATACAGAGCTGGGAGCTGGCTGGTTATGCACCCAGACACTGAAAGAGATGTTGGGTTCTGTAGCCTGAGCAGAAAGAAGAGCAGACTTCCTCCTTTTCCTGTCTTGTGCTGTATGTAGTCTGCAAAGACTGGGTCATCTAATGTGGCATACCTGGGACAGTTGACTTAATACAGCAGTGGGGGACAAGGTGAGCCCCTTTTTGCACAGTTTGGAATTGAATGAGACTGGGACAAAGGAGGAAAAGTCCAATACTGAAATTGTTCTTTTTTCTTCAAGTAAAGTGTTAATGTTAGCAATGTCATCAATTTAACTGTTGGTTTCCCAACTGTTCATTGGGTCCGAAGTACAAGAAGCAGAACCAGTCATTGTATCACTTTTTATATATGCATTAATCATTATTATTCAGCATAATAGCAATTTAATAATTTTAAGTGCTTGAAACCTGATGTTGATATTGCAGCATGCATTTTTTAGTGATAGAATGTCCTCGTTTTGAAACTGAGTCAATCTCAAAATTAAATACAGACTTAGAGAGCAGTACCTCAAATTGGCACACGATGGCAGGATGATGACATTTTAAAGCAAATATCCCGAAGCACATTGTTGGTAGTCATAGAAACTAGTTTGAAATGTAGTCTTCAAGTATGTTTTGCAGAGGCAAATATTTTTCATTTTGTATTTTGAGAGGCAGGTGATATTGCCTTTTTTTTTTTTTTTTTTTTTTTTTTTTTTT
>VZTJ01004517.1:56652-67652 GCA_013397795.1 Orthonyx spaldingii
ATATATATATATATAAGTAAAGAACTGTTATTCCTTTTCCCACAACATTACCTGAAAGCCCCTTTGATTTCAAAATTATACTAATTCGGAGAAAAGGGGATTACATTTCCTATTCCAAGGAAGGCTCCTGCCTTCCTTAGCAGACACCTGTCCTCAAACTAGGACAAATACACATTTAATAGAACACACATTGCAGTTCAAAATCTCCCGTTTGTTCCTGCACAGCTGAGACAGTGATGCTGTTCCTGGTCCCAAAAGCCATTACTGATGTAAGAAATGTGCTCAGCCCTGGCCTATATGATGTTGCTGTTTCATCTGGAGGCACCTTTCTCTCCAAGCCATATAAATCTAATGCTATTGCTCTCTTCAATCTTTAGCTACTGCCTAACACTTATGACTGAAATGTCTCCTGTATGTTGTCTGTGAAACCAGTTTGTGCAGCAATTGGTCTCCTTTCAGAAGAGTACTATATAAATGTAAACCATTAATGTTGTCATCACCCAAGGACAGAAAAGGATGACAATATTTTTCAGTGTTGGTGTAACTACACCATTCTGTAAGCCTATGGAAATATTATCAGTTTGGCATAATGGTTGTTACTGTTTTAAGCAAGAACAGATACACATAGTTTATGCTTCTATTAGTTCCATTTTTAAGAGAATGCTACTAAATTTAAGGAAATTTTAGATTGGAGGGAGTGAAATAATAGGTTGATTTAAAAAAGAACAATGACATAGAATAAAAAATTAAAATAATGGAATCATAGAATGGCTTGAGTTGGAAAGGACATTAAAGATCATCTAGTTCCAACGCCCATGCCATGAACAGGGACACCTTTCACCGGAACAAGTTGTTCAGAGCTCCATCCAATCTGGTCGTTAAACACCTCTCCTCACAAGGGGAAGTGGAGGGGTGGGCACTGATCTCTCTTATTACAAGAGACAGGAGTTAAGGGAATGGCATGAAACTGAGTCAGGGGAGGTTTAGGTTGGATATCAGGAAAAGGTTTATCACCCATAGGGTGGTTGGGCACTGGAACAGCTCCCCAGGAAAGTGGTCACAACACCAGCCTGAGAGAGTTTAAGAAGCATTTGAACAATGCTCTTGGACACACAGTGTGACTCTTGGGGTATCCTGCACAGGGCCAGGAATCGGATACCGTGATCCTGATGAGTCCCTTCCAACTCAGTATATTCAATGGTTCTATGATTCTATGATTCTATTTCTAGTGATGGGACATCCACACCTTCTCTGGGAAAGCAGTTCTGTTATCTCAACATCCTTACAGTAAAGTTTTTTTCCTAATATCTAATCTAACTGTAATCTCTTTCAATTTGAAATCATACCCCCTTGTCCTGTCACTACATGCCCTTGTATGTCCCTCTCCATCTTTCTTGTAGGCTCCCTTCAGGTACTGGAAGGCTGCAATTAGGTCTCCCTGANAAATCATTCCCCCTTGTCCTGTCACTACATGCCCTTGTATGTCCCTCTCCATCTTTCTTGTAGGCTCCCTTCAGGTACTGGAAGGCTGCAATTAGGTCTCCCTGAAGACTTCTCTTTTTCAGACTGAAAAAACCTAATTCTCTCAGTCTCAAAGAAGAGGTGCTCTGTTCTTCTGATCATCTTGGTGACCCTCCCCTGGACTTGCTCCAACAAGTCAATGTTCTTCCTGTGCTGGGCCCCCAGAGCTGGACGCTGCACTTGATGCGGGGTCTCACCAGAGCAGAGCAGAGAGGCAGAATCCCCTCCCTCACCCTGCTGCCCACGCTGCTTTGGATGCAGCCTAGGACACATTTGGCTTTCTGGGGTGCAAGAGCACGCTGCCAGATCATGTCCAGCCTCTCATTCACCAGCACCCCCAAGTCATCCTGGACTTGCTCTGGTCTCTTCAGGCCTCCCACAGGGAGTTGTCCCAACCACTAACAGACTACACAGAGAGACTACATTCTTAAAGTAACAAACAGCAATAAAAGTGTACCTGCCTCTACCTTTTTCCTCTGCTTCTACATTTTTCATCCTGAGATCCCAGGAACTTGAAACCGTAATAGAAACAGCTCATGAAAAATCTATCAAGTCTCTCTACTTCTACAATAGGATTATTCATCCCCAGGTGGATTCCCCATCTGGCAATAAGTGGCCAAAATGCTGAGACCACCATTGTCTCACTTGTAAATTGTTTCACAGTTTAACCAGTCATACTATTGAGAAGATAGGCCTCCAGCTCAATCCAAATTGTCAGCAATCATATTGCTTCCTTTCCCTTGTTATCCTGAGTAGTTCCTCCCCACCCATGTGTTTAACCTCTCCGAAATATTTGAGGATGGCAATCAGATCCCTCTGAGTCACTGCTTAGCTAAGCTGTATGCATTTTGAGCTTCCTTCTTTTCCCATGTAAATCTTTTCAGACATTTAACCATTTTCCTCCTCTTTCTTGTGACATCCTCAACATTTACTGAAGTCATTAGAAAAATTGCCACTGGCTGAGCATGGGAATCACTGGCAAGTCTTACGCAGACGGTCTCTTCAGTGTCCTGTGTGTGGCTGGAGCTATGCTATGAAGAAAATGTTTTAGCTAAATAATGAAGTGAATTCTTAGCCCCATTAAAAGCCAATGCCTACATTCTTACTAGCTGCAGCATGGCCCAAGTTAACTACCTGGAGTATCACAAACAGTGAACTGGAATAATGTGTATTTCAGACTTCAGTGGTTGAACCATAATTTTATTAGATTACTGGTCTGAGGAACTGTGTGTGATTAGATACACAACGAACCTTTTCTCCTTTCAATTTATTTGCATTTTGATCTGAAACAACACTTTGAAAATTATAAATATTCTATGGAATAGAAATGTTTTAACATTTTTCCTTAGGAGAACTAATGTAAAACAACATTTTTGAAAACTTCTGTGAGTAGGGAACTGACTGTTGGCCAAAGAAGGAGCCCAGGAAGCCGGACAGCTTGTCAGGACTTTTGACTGCTCCCTTTCCAATGAGGCTGGTAACCAAAAAGCTGTCCATCCTTAGAGCTAAGGAGCCTGGAAGGCAAGACAGGTCACACCAGCCTCCCTGCCTGCTTTCCATCAACAGTTTTGTCAGGTCCCCACAGAATGTTGTTATTAAATCAAGTCAGTATTAACAGCCAGAAAATATCTGTCAGAATATATTTTTAACAAGTTGAACTTTAATTCTTCAGCTGTCCTTTACAGGCAATTTTTCGTTTCTCTTTCCATTAAAATGTTTTCAGTTTGACATACCAAAATAATATTTACTCAGAAAAAACCACAAAAACCAAAAACAAACAAACAAACAAAAAACAATCCAAAACTTGTACTATAACAAATATAAAAACACTTACTACCTTTTGCTCCTCCAAAACTAATTTTAAAGGAAGAGACAATAGTGCTTAAGCGCCTAAACCAATTAGAGAGCTTATAGGGCAGTGTAACCTAGTCAGATTAAAACAAAACAACAAAACCAAAAACCCAAAAAACCCACAAAACAACAGAAACAACCACCAACCAAACAAAAAAACCCCAAAATGAAAAAAAAACCCACACACAACCCACAAAAAAGCCAAATTCACAAACCCAGCAAAGAATAAAACACATAAGTCAACTGTTTTGTTATCTGTGATTGTTATTGAAGCAGAATAAGGAGAAGTAACACTGCCAAGACTGTGTCAGGTAAAATTACTGCAGGAAACTGCAGTAGTGCACGTTCAGAACCTCTGGCCCCATTATGCTTGCAAGGTAGAAGCAACAGATAAAGCACTTGGAGAAGACATTAGTACAAATTAGCAGATCTAATTGGCCTACATTGCACAGCAGTCCTAGCTCTCATAAAAGGAACAAATGTCTTGTATATTTATGCTTTGCTTTTGTTAAAGAACATCGGCGAAGTTCTTGTTCCTAGTTTTGCTCAGAATTTCTCACAGATCTGGGGTGAGAGTCCTGCCTATGACTGGCTGGGACTAAGGGTAATTGGTGTTGTAGGAAGACAAGAGGAAGAGGACAGTGTCCCAACGTAATGGGGCCAACACAATAGAGAGATGAGGAAAATCTCTTATTTGTTTTCTTGGTCATGAGTCAACAGAATTAAATTTTGCTTTTTAGTGTTATGTAGTGAATATAGCATTAACGAAATATTGTAGCTGCAGCATATTAGTTATGTATGTCTAGATTTGTTTTCATGCTTCCTTCCCTGTGTAGCTTACAATATTCTGTCTCCTTATGCTGGTTGTGGCTGGGATAGAGGCTACATCTGGGATCATGGATAAGTCCACACCGGAGCAGGTACATCTCAAAGCACCTGTGGCTGTGGTTACATTTGTACCCCAGCAGGAGTACCGCCAAAGGGATTGTGGCCCAAGGATAAGTCTATGCTGAGGAAGATACACCTTGAAGCACCCTCCTGCAGAATGGATTTATCCACACCCTGAAGCATCAGTACTTGTCCAGGAAACCAGGCTGGAGCACCTCAAAACATCTGAGTTGCACGTTATAGAATTTACTGTGGTGGGAACAACCTGAACCAATGGAGCACAAGTCTTACAAGAAGGTACAAGTGCAGTGGTGACCTGACCTGAGCTGCTTTTGCGCCCAGTACCTCCCCGTAACACACCACCTCTCCTGCCATCATTGTGCCTATAACTATGAAGCTAGAAGTCATGGACTAAATTAACTCAAATGGGCATTTTGTGGATATTAGTGGACATTTTGCAGGTGGCCCATAGACTGAGGCAATGATGTGTGCATATTATATCAAATGATGGCAAGGGAAGTGGTGGTTGACAAGGATGCGTGGACCTGCACATGATATAAATAGTATGGAATAAGGGGTGGAGAATGTTCTGGTTTTGACTGGAATAGAGTTTATTGTTCCTGTAGTAGCTTATATGGAGTAATGTTTTGGATTTTTGCTGGAATTGTGTTGATAATAAGTGTTGATAATGCAGTGATGTTTTAGCTATGGCTGATCAATGTTTACACAGAGTCAAGAACTTTTCTGCTTCTTACAATGCCCTGACAACGAGGAGGCTGGGGTGAACATGGAGCTGGAGGGGACACAGCTGGGACACCTGACCCCAAATGACCAAAGAGAGATCCCAGAACATGTGATGTCACGCTCAGAAATAAAAGCTGGGGAAACAAGAAGAGGGGACATTCAGAGTTAGCAGCATTTTACCTTCCCATGTGTAATGTAACCCTGCTTTTCTGGAGATGGCTGAACGTCTGCCTGCTGAAGGAAAGTAATGAATGAATTCCTTGTTTTGCTTGACTTGTGTGCACTAATTTTGCTTTACCTATTCATCTGTCTTTATTTCAACTCATAAGTTTTCTCACTATTATTCTTCCAATTCTCTCCTCCATCCCACTGGGTAAAAGTGAGTGAGTGGCTGGGTAGTGCTTAGTTGCCAGCTGGAGTTAAACCATGACAGTTCCACCCACTTCCATCACCCCAATTTAGAAACCTCTTAATTAGCAAGAGTAGCAGGAAAGACTTTGGAGTGCACTCAAAGAAGAGTACAGGTGCTGTTGTCAAAAGGCAAGACCAGAGGCTGTAGCTATGGAAAGATGACTCCATCGTGAGGCATGGAGTCATTTCAGCTAAAGCAAAGGGAGGAGGGACAAATGGAAAGGGAAGATCAGAACAAGTCCCAGGCTATGGGTTTCTGTGAGCGTTTGTAGAGGCTGCAGCCTAAGAAATTCTCCATCAGAGCCTTTTCCAGACTATGTTGTGTTGTTACTTGATGATTTTGCATGTTTTATAGTGCTTCAATAATGTGGTGTCCAGCTTGGCAAACAAATGAAAACTGATATTGACAGTGCTGTCACAAGCACCAGTAAATTGTCTGGCCTAAATCTTCATAAAGCCCTTTGTCAGCACTTTGAGGCTGTAGAAGAGTTGGGTCTTTGCATCATCTGTGGGTGGGAACAGAAAGGGGAGCGCTCTGTCCATCAGTTAGGCACAGCATGTAAAAAATGCAAACAGGTCAACACATAAATATGTGTTTATGTAATACTCAAAGAAATATTTCCTGGATTGGCAGAACTTTCTGCAGGTATGACTTATCACTCAGTAATGGTCTTCAGTGCTGCAGGCATCACCCATGTGAAAGGGGTCTGCTTATGTGGAAGAGTTACTGTGGAAAAAGTCAGGAAACAGAGGTCCTGCCCTTGAGTGCTGCTATGGTGAAAGTGGTAGGTCCTTCTAGCATATGTGTATTGTAGAATCACTCCTCTAAAGGCTGGCAGCTCTGCCAAATCTAGCATTGTGGTCAGTCTGTGGTTATCCTAGTAGAAACTGAGTTGGCCTCAGGCTATTCAGTTAGGTATGAGCTGGCTGGCCCTGGGCATTTAATGGCAGTCAGGGACCCTGACCCTTCCATTATTCCAATTTCAAACCCACAGACCATATATCTACCTCTGGGTTCCTAAACACCAGTTTGATTCGTATGTTTTGACTCAACATATGAAAGTCATCTGGAGAGAAAGAAGAGAGAGGCTAAAAATGTGAAAGGTGCAAAAATTCGTGCAAAATTCCTAAAATCTGGCAAGTTTTAGGAAGGGAAATAGAAGACACATTGCTGTTTATTTTACTCTTCTCCCCATTGCATGTGAGTTTTCTTTTTTTTTCTATGCTATAAATGGGTGATACCAATCCAGTTTCTATACATAGACTCATTTAGACATTTTTCATTTTGTTTGCTTACCTAGGGCTACAGTAATGGAGATCCAGCTGTGCATGGACCTCAGTAGGACACTCTCATCCAAATGATTTCAAATTGCAATATCAGTGAATGTTTTGTCCTCAGGGCACCAATGCCATTTCCTGAGAATGGATACTTACTGCTCACAAACTCTGGACATCTTTAAACTGTTGAATCCTACTGCTATAAAATCCCCTAACTGCTAGTGTATACACACATCTCCCTAAATCTGTTGAGACTGGATTCAGACTAACAGATACTTCCATTTATAAGTACACGTTAAGGAAACCCTAATTTCAGAAGCAGGTGTATACTGCTCCTGAAGTTTCCTGCTTTTTTCTTTTCTGAATAAACCTGAAGTGCCTGAGTGTCTAATAAACATAGGGAAAATTGGAAATTAATTGTAATCTGTACATGTTTTTGAGATAACCAATATAAAACTGTATTAATTTATTTGTCCATTAGCAAAACCATCTTCCTTTTCTTATACTTTCAGAACATCATAGTTACTGAAGTATGTCTATACACTCTGAATAATCTGAGCAAGTATTTTTTCTACATGGTCATAAAGATATTCAAGAAGTCTCAGCAGCTGTGTATGCAGGTAGCTGAGTGAAGCTGACATTTAAAGTACTGCGAATTACATAACAGCTACTAATATAAAAAAAAGATTATAACTATGATGAATGAAGAGCTGTAAATTAACATTTAGAAATTCAACAAAACCGAGGTTTCTATGTGAATGAGTATGAAAGTTGAAGTGAGATATTTTTAAAAGCTTTTATTGTACGTCAGCAGAGTGTGTGTCAGAAAGAAATTATTTTGAGAATGCTTTAACATCACAGTTGCAGTAATTAGCCTTTAGGTATGTAGAAAGAACTGCCGTGGTTTTTTGTTTTGGTTTTTTTTTTTCTTAATGGGAAAGTTTTCAGAGCTTCCTTTTTGCTACTTCTAGAAACATACCCTCAAGACAAGAGAAGGGAAGATCATGGCTCACTTGAATATTTTTATGAACCAGTCAGTTTCTTGAAGTCCTTTAATGAAAAAACAAGGTTGTGATGTGCCTCATAACTGTAAATTTTTGTGAGGTAATCATGGGTGGTTGTAGTAGAGAACCTCATATTTTGAAAGGGCAGAGTCAAGAACTATTTCTGAAGGTAGAAGTTATGGAGGTTTACAGAAATACAAGCTACTATAAAATAAAATTAATATAAAATAAAGTTTAAACTAGAAGACTAAAGGAGTGAAGTTATATCTACTGTGCTGATTGTGGTAACTTCAAACTTTGTCCTGGAAGACCTGGTCATTGCCAGAAGTATTTTGGTGAAGCAAAGAAAGTTTGCTACCTGAGGAATCAGCTGATGTGGGGATGTCTAAACGTGACTCAGCCTTTGGTTTCTAACTTCAATTCCAAAGCAATACTTACACCAGCACATGGTTGTCTAGGGGCAACCATGAAGCAGACTGAGCTCCAGGCTGTAAAGTATAAATCACTACAGCTGAGGTGAACCAGAGTGAGTGGGCAGATGTTTATGTAATGCTGTGTCGGGTGCAAGTCATAACTGGAGAAGCACACAGTCTTTGCTTACTTTCTATAAATGCAGTAGAAAAAAACCCATTGAGTCTCTGTAGGTGCACAGCAGCAATGGGGTGACCATCGCTACCTCTTTCATCTGAAGACTTTGAAATTATTATTCTAGTTATCATTCACAGATCCCCTTGACCTTTTTTGTGGGTAGGGGACGTAGGTCAGGGTTATCTCCTCATTGGTACATTCCTGTAAAAAAATCATTTCTGTCCTTTTGTTTAACTTTGTTGGTAATGTAGTACTTGTTAGCAGAGGAGATTCTTCATTATTGGGCTGACTGTATCTGAGGGTCTCATATTTCTCATGTGGTGAAAAAAGTTGGAAAAGAAAGGGTGGACAAACTCTCTGGTACACTGTGCAGTTTCATTGACTAAGCCATGGTTAATATCTCTTACATGAGACACAAAAGCACCAGTTTTTGAAAAATCAGAAGCATTGCTGTCCACATAGAGCTTCTCTCTTCTCCACTCCACTGCAATGATAACGAAGATTAAATAATGTGGAGGGAGGCCTCCAGGGCAACAGACAAGAAAGCTCCAAATATTACTATACAATGGCAAAAAAAAAAATTCTACCTGTAAACAAAAAAAAACCCTGGAAAAGTGGAGTGACTAAGAAAAAGTCACAAGCCAAGAACTGAGAAATAGAGGCATGTTTTTACTTGTCACCCTGGAGAGATAATGAGTGAGCCAGTATGCATCTTCACTCCTTGGTACATAAGACGAACTTCCTCCAAAGCTAAGTTAGGTTTAATAATAACAACCTTTCCCACTGCAGGGGAGAGAAGAAGCAAAGGGAGACAAGCAGATAAATTCCTTACTGTCTACTGAACTGCACTGTGACTGATTTATTCTGATACTTAAAGAAAGTCCATGAACCCTGGATACTGCTACTAAAACAGTAGATAACTAGGATAAACTTGTAGACAGTAAAGCAGATTCCACAGGCTCCATGGCAGACAAGGCTGGAAGAAGTGGAGAGGTTGGTATGATTGGTGCTCCTTTGGTAAGGGAGAGAGAGAGTGAACTGGGAGACTGAGGAGATATCAGTGGGAAAAATTCTCTGGTCTTTGTGTGGTTTTGGGTGTATGTACCACCTACCTGAGTGTAAAAGTGAGACCTGAAGGAGTCATGTCCAGATGCCAGTCCCTCAGGCTAGTAGGTGTCCAAGAAGGGACACTCCTCAAGGATGATGATACAAGAAATCCAAGGGAAAAGAAGTCAAGAACATAAAATTTTGTCACCCTTCAAAGCTTAGTGATACTAAATGTTATCAGCTGGTGATTCACTTAATCTCAGCGAAAAAGATAACCTGTTATATGTTAGTATTGAAAATTAACGTAATCTTCCATCAAGGCAGAGGGAATGTGCTAGATGTGGGGTTTTTTCATGTTGGGTACTCTGAATTCTGTCAAAAAGAGTCCATAGGAAATATCCTCTTATTTCAACTATTATCTTTGGCTGAGCAATGACTCGCTCTAAACTGAAATCTAACAGTGGCAAGATAGCTGTTCTCTTTCAAACTAAAAGTAGAGTCCTGGCAGGTTCGCTGCAGCTTCTTTCTTCTATTAAAGGCACAAAATGTCATAAATAGCTGCAAGTGTGCCATTGTCCTGTGCTGCCATTGCTTAATTTGACATATTTAATGTAATATTTCTGAAGTAGGCTGGTTGTCTCTTACTGCTAGCTTATTGTTCCTGCAGTCTATTTCCATAGCCTTCTTCAGATCCTTAGGGTTATCTGTGATGTGATAATGTGTTTAGAAATGTGACTTCCCTTCTCTGTGTTAGGCAAAGAGTCCTTTGCAAATTCATGTGGGTGAGTTCATCCTAGAACACAATATTCTGTCCTAGTTTAGCAATGGCCTTTCATAGCAGGAGGAGCAGCAGAAGGGAAATAACAACTGCTCTGCTCTGGTCAGTGGGATGTGTAAGAGCAAGACCCAGTACTCTGCTTTTGGGGTGTGTGGCATGCTTCCTTCAGATATTCTTCAGAAAGGGGCCTGTATCACAGGAATGACCCAAATGCTTAAATTTTATCTGTGATACATGAATTGTTCTGAGAAGACTCTGCATGTAGTAGATCTTTTGGGGGGATAACAGGAATATTTGGAGGATATACGTTTCCACTTTTCTTTCCTCCCTTTCTAGCAAACAACATTTTCTCAGCATTCAGCATTTAGAGGAGTAACTTGGTAAAAGAGCGTTTCTTTTATATTCAGTTTCTTGCTGGTTCTTAAATGTCAGGTGCACATAACATGCACACATTTTGGGGTTTTTTGTTGTTTTTTTTTAAGAACTGACAGACATAATTACATCCCCTACATAAACCAAACCAAACCAAACCAAACCAAACCAAACCAAACCAAACCAAACCAAACCAAACCAAGCTTTCTTTCCTCACCAATTTCCCCTAAAACTCAACTATCCATTGTAGCAGTGGAAGCAACCACAGAAGAATGAATCTAGTTTGAGAGAACTGAGAAAGAATTCAGTTCTATTTACTTCAGGAATGTTTGATAACATTTCAGAATCTTCTTGTGTCCTAGTTTGAAGACAGGTGTTTGCTAAGGAAGGCAGGAGCCTCCCTTGGAATAGGAAATGTAATCCCCTTCCCTCCAAATTAGTATGATTTTGAAATAAAGGGGGCTTTCAGGCAATGTTGTGGGAAAAGGAATAACAGTTCTTTACTAATATATATATAT
>VZTJ01004517.1:67839-82289 GCA_013397795.1 Orthonyx spaldingii
AGCAGCACAGGGCAGCCTGACTCCCAAGCCACGGCTGGCAGGGGCTGGCTCTGGGAGAGGCAGGCAGGCAGCAGGAGCCAGGAAAAAACTCCACAGTGGTGACAAGCAATGGCAGCTTCCCTCTCTTCTGAATGCCGAGAGGCAAAGAGCCCGAGCTACTGCTCCCCTTCCCTTTTCCCAGTCCAGCTGTCCCGAGACCTCTGCCTCCTTCAAGAGGGAATGTCCAAATAAGGGAATAGCTACTTACAAGTTTTTTTTACTGGACTGGTCTTTCTATTGTTTTTCCTAAGTACCCAGTCGTTATGGTGTCTTAGCAACGTATGGGCAAAAATTCTCTAAGATAAGAGAAACAAAAAGAAGGATTCCAAACCCCAACATCTTGTGAGGAAAATTTCTGAAGAGCAGTATCACAAAGACTATTCTACCTGAAGGAAATAGTCTTTTTAACTAGTTGCAATGGCTATTAACATAACAATGGCTGTGCCTAAAATGGGTGATTATTTAAGAAATGAGCTGGAAAGCAGATCTGAGTCAGTAAGAGCTGATGCTTCTTCTCTTCTTGAAAACTATACTGGTAACTAAGAAGGTGTATAAACTTTTGAGGAACCCTGCCAAAAATACCATTCATCCATTGTTCTCATTGGATAAGCCATGAGAGAATAGATAAGGTGTGATCAAATGACTATTAACTATGCAGAATGGAAGGAATTGCTGGCTGTGCGATCAAAGAAACACCTTAAATTATCAGTGTGCTACATTTAAGTTATTACAAGCATCCAGTATCTTGTGAAAAGAAACTTGTGTATGCTTAGATGATAATGGGGAAAGAACTCATCAATAAACAGCCTGTAAGAGAAGCTACACTACAGCCGCAGTGAGGAACTGGGAATTATTCAGAGGAACTGACACCAGTTACTCTGCAGAAGTATAGAAACAAATAGCTGCCAATCTAGGTGAATAAAGAAAATATGGATCCCTGGAGGTGCTTAGAAACCGTGATTGTACTGTTTAATGGATATAGGTTACTACTAAAGCTATGACAAGAGAGATCATTTTGAAAGATATTTTCTTTAAGGCATGGGAAAAAGATTTGGGGTCTTCCTTAATTCTTATAATAAACTGAGTGCCAAGAATAGAAATTTAACCTGACACGTTTTGAAAGTGATCGTATTTATAGGTCAGTGATTTAAAGACTTAAAAAGCTAAGTCTCAAATGCTCAAAGATATGGAGTTAGATGCCTAAGTACCCTTGAGGATGTTGATTCTATTGTTCAACTAAATTACATAAGCTCATGTAAGCATAGCTAAAATGCATATATGACATACAAGTTCTTTGCAGTATTTTTAACTGAAAGAACATTTCTTCAAAAGAAAGTCCTTCAGACCACATATTTCAAGATTAATTTAATCTTTCAACGTCAATCTATAAGGTTGTGGGGATAAAAAAGTGGTCATATCAGTATTCCTTAACTAAGAATTGTAATTTCATTCTCATCCTGTTGTTCTGTGGCTGGTTTTTTATCTCTTATCAAATAAAATAGCAGATCACTCTGTACGAAATTAAAGCTTGAAAGAGGTCAGCCTCCTAAGCAGAATGTCATAAACCTATGGAATTTGGAAATTGAAGGATTATTAGGGATATGAACAATATGAATTGAGTAGATCATACCAGTTATGGGGCTGAATTCATTACAGCCACCAGAACCTCTTCTGTGAATTGAAGGTATTTCTCAATGACATATATATTTGGGCAGTTTCCATGCACTTCCACTGAAGGCTGCCTATGGCTGTCTGGATGGGAAAGCAATATACATTGCTCACAGGAACACTTGTGATGTTCCTATGTTTGCCTTATTGAATCTACACAGGACAGACTCTGCATTAACAGCTAGAACTATGTTTTCCATGTTATTGTAATCCCAGTTCCCAATGTTGATGAGTTTTAATGTTACATTGGAAGGCACAAAGAGATGGCAAGCATTGCCAGTTTTACGTTTCCTTTCTGTGAACTGGGATCCCATTTTGAGATGAAAGAAATTACTAAAAGCAACCAAAGAAGTTTAAGGAAGTCAGTCTGCTAATGATTGTTACTGCTCAGCATATCTTCTCTCAGCTGCTGGGTGAAATGTTGCTCATTAACCCCCAGCAAAGCCGAAGAAAGCCCCAGGCTGCTGCTGCCTGTTCAGAGGCAGGCAGTCACCACAGACATTGGAGCATCATGCTGCTTCTCCTTCAGGGACACCTTCCACTACACCAGATTGCTCAAAGTCCCATCCAACCTGGCCTTGAACATTCCCAGGGATGGGGCATCCACAGCTTCTCTGGACAACCTCTTCCAGTGCCCCACTACCCTCACAGCAAAGAATGGCTTCCTAATATCTATTCTGAACCTACCCTCCTTCAGTTTGAAGCCATTCCCTCTTGTCCTTCCACTACATGCCCTTATTAAAAGTCCCTCTCCAGCCTTCTTGTAGGCCACCTTTAAGTACTGTAAGTCTGCTGTAAGATCTATGTTCATATTATTCTTCTCCAGACTGAGCCATCCCAAGTCCTTATAGTTATTTGTTTTCAATAAAGCAACTGGGGTAATTCTGGCACCTGAAGAAGTTGACTCCTTTACTTAAATGAATAATTTAGGAATACTTGCAATATGATATAAAATGAATTATGCTGATTTACTCAAATGTTGGAATCTGGCAGCATAGTTCTAGTTTCCAAATATCCCAGACTATTAATTCTAAATCTAAATTTCATATTTTTATATATCATACGCTGTATTTCATTGCTTCCATGCTGTGGTATTGCGAACTCATTTTCTGTACTTTGATAATATTTTGAAGCAGCCGTTTCAAAATCACCCTCAAGTCAATTTTATGAAATCACTATTGCATATTTCTTCAGTGAGTAGAAACACCTGCATAACTTTATCCAGACTTCAGTAATGTGTGTGAGGTGTAAAACATTGGTGCTATTTGTGTAGTTCCAGATATTCAGAAAATTTTCTAACTTCATAAAATCCTGCTCTCAGAAGTTTATTACCTTTAGAGGAATAGCATGTTAATGTTGCAATTTTGTCTTTTTTATGAGTGGAGTAAAATATTTGTAAACTATTGCTGTACTGTATACGAAATTTTCCATGTTGCTCTAGAACTTGTACCATTCATATCCCACTCAATATTTTAAAAGCAGTACACAGTAAACTGAAAATCTGGAAAGTGTTAGCTCATGAGAAGCACCCACTTTTTTGTCAGTTAGGTGGATAATTAACTTAGTTTGGTACAAGTGGGAAATTAATAAAGAAAAAAAGAGAAAAAGAGTGCTTCAAAAAAGACTGAGAAAAACTTCAGGTAGGGATTTGGGTTTGATTGATGGAAGAGCTGCAAAATAGGTCATCTTATCAAGATCAGTTTTCAGCTTGTCATATGTGTGATGAGCATTTGTGTTTCTTAACCAAATAATAAAAAAATTGAAAATCCTCTCAGACTGGAAGAAATAGCTTATGAAGTTATTTCTGGGTCACTCCAGGAAACAGAATAATATTGAGCTTAGAAATAGTTGCATGATAACAAGAGATATCTATGTCTAAGATTTATATATGTTTGCCTTCTGTTTTCATATGATCAAACAAAAATGGGGACTGCATAAGCTGCATAACTAGTTTTTTATCATTGATAAAAAATGGATAAAAATTGATAAAAAATTATTTTGGTTACCTTTCAAAGATTTAAGGAAGAAAAGCTGCAAGGCATAAAATATTTAAATGATTTTATAGGAAAATACAAAAATATAATTCAAAGAATACTGTAAACTTAGAACAGGGATCATGTTATTTAACTCAAGGGGAATGCAAACAGAGCCACCCAATGCCATTGCATTGACATCCCCACGACACTTGCAGAGCTTTGGAAATGTTATGCAGGACTTACAGTAGGACTTCACACATCTGAGGGTGTAGCTGGAAGCCAAATGGCATAGCTGGTAATGTCAAATGTGCTTGTAGAGAGCCCTGCTGAGATCGCTTTGATGCCTAGCAGTTAGATGCCTCAGCCTGATATCATCGGTCTTAGGGTCTCTTTAGGGTCAGTATGGAGAAATTGAGATATCCCAAGTTCAGATTTTCTAATCCTAAAGTATGTCAGTTGTATTTCCATCTGAGCCTGCCTGTTTGATGATAAGGACAATCCTAGAGTGACTAATTCAGACACTTAGACGTGTGAAGCTCAATTAATTTCCCCGCGCTGAATCAGTGAGTGATGTGAAGTGTCCCAGACACCCAGCTGCTACCCTACAAGAGTCCCTCCCTTGGTCCTGCCAGCCAGCCCCATGAAGTGTCCTTGGTCCTATGACAACTTTAAACCTTTAGTTTAAGTGAAATTTATCCTGGCCCTAAGAGGTTCTTTTAACAAAGAGAAGTATTTTATAGCCCTAATTCCTCACTACCAACACAGTTGATACCCCATTCAAAAGAGACAGGGTCCAAAATGGAAGATATTGCAATGACTTCTTGAAATGGTGTAAAGTGAGTGAGAACTTGTTGATGCTCCAAATAGCACTGGGCTTCAAAACAGGAGTGTCTGTAGCTTGCTTTAGTCACGCTTACTCACATAATTTAACAAAACTATGTGGAAGTCCCTTGTTAACGTTTCATGAGACTCAAGGTGTACAATGCTGGCAAGCTGATCAGAGAGCTTTTCTTTTGTGTTTGCCTTAAAGAACAAAGCTGTTATGTCACTGAACACCTAGGCTTAACTCCATTTAGAGTGGTAGGGGACATAGGAGGAAAGGAAAGGGTCAAACTTTTCATGAGTGCTGAAACTAGTCATCACAAGTTTTACTCCATGAAATGGTTCTCCTCAGCCTCTGCATGACTGTTGCAGACCATGGAAGCCTAGCTGCCACACTGGGAGAAAAGAAATATTGAGAAAGATGTTAGCAGGAAAGAAGCAAGCCTAGTGAAGAAAGTATTGTGGCCAATGTAATACAGCTCATCTTGACTGAATCTGTATTGTCAGCAAGGCTGGGGTTCTGGAGGGTGCAGAGTTCAGCCAAGTTTTACACAGTGTGAGCCATGTAAAGCTCTCACCCCGGTAAGACTGTTCACTCCCTGGAAGGTAAATAGTGAACTGCAAACATTTCCTCCCATGCAGTTGGATGTGTCTCCTTTCAGCAGACAATGTGCACTCTGTCAGGGGTGTTTGCTGAACCTTTTGAAAGAGAAGGCAACAAGGAAAGCAAACGGGTCAAAATGGTCAATGAACTGGGATGGCAGACTGGGTTTGGCTTATTGGCCATTCTTTGGTCATCTCTGGTCTAAACTACATCTACAAAACTATCACTGCTCTTTTAGTTCCCTTGCTGAAAATCCTCCAATTTTCACCCTTTATTTAGGAGAAATTTATAGGATTTCATTCAAATGAATGCTCATTCTTTCCACATCTGTTGCTCAGGAAAAGAGCATATGAAATTGCATAAGAACACTTCCTGTTTAATGCCTCAATATAGGAAGAAAGTGAAATAGAATAAAATTCCAAAGCTAAACTTCAGACCAGGCAATTTCTAATGTTTTAGTTTATTTCTTTATTGTGTTTCTCTCTTCTGCAGGATCTTAGACCTAACTTCAGCAAAACACACACACTCTCCTTTCAGGGACTAGTTGTGGTTTCACTGCCTGTTTTGGCTTGTCACCTTGCCAGTCTCAAGCATGGAATGCATCTATGAACTTTCTCTAGGGAATTATGGCCAGGACCCAGTAATTTGCCAGAGCCCTGCTATCAAAACAACACATTATACATTCTTTGCCCCAATGGCACAAAATATTTGCACCAAAGGATAAAACCAATCAAACTGGCTGTGAGTCTAGGCTGGATTTTTAGTTTCAGCTTGTCCTGGTGGGGAGGAAGAGACTGTGCAAGTCATAGCTGGCTCAATATAATATTGGATTCAGTTCCATCCAACAGTCCTCAGCAGACAAGAAGAGCACTTGCAGGTAAATGTTTTTACTCCCACACACATATCACACCCCTAAGGCACAACACACTGTCGCTCTGTGGGAATGATGCATTGCATGTCTGGTTGGCTTATAGAAGCTGGGAGTGGATGAAAAATAATTAGAGCAGATGGTGTCTCTGGAAGCTGCCAGCATGTAAGAAATCTCTAATGACCACACTAAGATTTTTCAAAATCCTCTGATTTAGTCTAAATTGGGTGGATTTTCATAGGATTAAAAAAGAGCACATTCCTGACACCATGAGGATTCTTGTCAAATCTCAAGTGAGTATTTCAGTCTACAGACAACCTTGACATTTTCAGTAAACAGTCATGAATTTTAAAAACCTAACCTAAGCCTAACATATTTCTTCTAACTACAGCAATGATTCCATCCTTTTAATGGAAACCTTTCCAACAAAATCAAGACTGTGGCAGGACCTGGTGCAAAACTTTTGAGTTTGAACAGTTAAAATGTGACAGGCTTACACTATGAAGAAAACCAGGTGAAAACTATCAGCAGCATTTGTAAAAGTACTTCATAGCTGTTTAAAAATGTTAAGTGGTATATTTTTTAATTAGGAAAAGGAATATATTTCAGCATCTGGGAAAGCATTTAAGATATTATGAAACAACTGTTGAATTTTTGTGTGGATTAGTAAAATACAGATGAGTTTATTACTGTTGAATTCCCTTCTTCAGCAAATGATATCCATTAGGAGTAAGATCTGAAATGCCCAGTAGCCACTTCTCATTCAGACTTCCAATATTGTTGCACACAAAACTCTATGAGGTTAAATAATAGAAAAAAAATGTTCATATTATTTTAAAAAGTCACTTTAATCTCATTTGCAAAGTTTTTGATTGTTCTCCACATAGGCTGTTATAAGGTTAACCTTGGATAAGCCTTTGGGATTTAAAACAAATTATACTCAAAAGTTATCAGGAATAATTTCTGTAGATATCAAATCAAGAAAATAAATTAATTATTTGCTTTTATCAGGAAGCAATATGTCTACCTACACCACCTGCAGAAAATGAAATGTCTTTGTCTCCTATCTCTTCAAGGTTTTCCTTTCATTGGCTGTTGATTACATGACCTCTGGCAATAAAGTATTTAATAGTATTATTTCCATCTGTCCACCTGGATCAGATTTGTAGTGACATGTTGGAGTTTGGGGTTTTTTTGGCCACAATTTAAATAATGACCTAATTTTTCATACAGTGCACACTAAATTTTTAACTATTTGGAAATCTCAAATATCATTTTAAAAACTGATCTTATTTTATTGCTTCTACTAAAAGTCAACATAATGTCAACATAAACAATTTGATAACATTTTTACTTCCTATCAAAAGGGCTGTAGAGTTCAGAAAAGGGATTAGCTTGTATCTTCTTTTCTGCAAATTTGTTTTGCAGAAAAGAACCAAAGCTCCTGAGTAATTCTGGAACACTACAAATTCAGACCTGCAATGAGCCTCAAAAGATGATATATCCCACCTTCTTTCCCCAGGACAGTTCATTTATCTCTGAATTAGTGGCAGGCAAGTGGTTGTGCAACACTTTATTAAAACTATTTCTGATGGAGATTTCACAGGCTCTGCAAGCCATAATTCCAGCATTTCACCATCCCAAAAACTGAAAAGCTTTTCACTGTGGTTTATCTAAATCCATTGATTGATATCAATTGATAAACAGAGTAAGCCTTTATTCTGTTAGGGTGGGGTTTTTTTATAATATTTTCATTAATATGTTAGAATGCAGTTCTGGTAGAAGTAAAAAGGGGTTTCAGGGCCTTTTGTCTTAATATCTTCTTCTCAGAAAATGATCTTTTCTTAGTAGACTTGAAATTTATAACTTTTTGTCTATGTGACTGTTTACAGTGTGTTACTATGATAAGAATTGAAGGAAATAATGTCCTTGTTGGTCAGATAGCTACATATAGTAGGTCAAGTAACAATTCTGAGGTTTTGTGATCCAGTGGAGGTACTAACTGTGTCCTAGTCATGTATTGGTCTTCTCGTTACTGTCCTGTAACTTTTTGGTGACCTGCAAAAAGCAGTCTTGTCTCAGTCAAGATAAGGTCTCAGAGACTTGTGTAGCTAATCTGATCATATTAGGAAACATAATTTTTCTAAGTATTGAGGTGAGACATTTTACTTGCAACACTGTAATTATAACTGGAGGTTTTATTCATTATTTATTAATATAAAATATGGCTCCTCAGTCAAAACATTGTCTCTATAACACACACTTGCCATTTTCAGTATTTTTGCCATTAAACACGTGCTGAATTTTCATGACAGTGGGGTTGCTCATGTGCTTGGGAAACTTTTCCGAACCAATCAATTTCTCACTGACAATTTACATGTGTCTGTCGTGGTTTGACCCCAGCCAGCAACTAAGAGCAGTGAGCCTCTTGCTCACTTCCCCTTGGCAGAATGGGTGAGAGAATTGGAAGAGTAAAAGCAAGAAAACCTGTGGGTTGAGATATACTGGCAGTTTAAGAAGTAGAGCAAAAGCCACATGCGCAAGTAAAAGAAAAAAGGAAAAAGAATTCATTTACCATTTCCCAGGGGCAGCCTGGTGTTCAGCCATCTCCAGGAAAGCAGAGCTCCATCAAGCATAACAGTGATTTGGGTAGGGAAACACCATCACTCTGAATGTCCCTATCTTCCTTCTTCCCCCAGGTTTTACTGCTGAGCATGATACCATATCCTTTTGGTCACTTGGGATCAGTTGTGCCGACTGTGTCCCCTCCCAGCTCCTTGTGTACTCCCATCCTCCTCGCTGGTAGGGTGGTGTAAGAAGCAGAAAAGGCCCTGATTCTGTGCAAGAACCACTTAACAATAACGAAAATATCCCTGGATTATCAACTCTGTTTTCACCACAACATAGCCCTATACTCACTACCAACCAGCACAGTGACTTATTGGCTTCTTAACTTATAAGGTTTCTTGCAAAGTTAGTTGAAGGAGACTATGTATGTGGCCATAGAGCGAAGCTCATATATTCCGGGTGGCAAGTCCTTTAATCTGATTTCTGACATGTTCCTGAAACATTCCAAGTAAGCCTACTTTTCTTCCTTAGACCTACGGAATTCAGCTCAAAATGCATTATTCTGTCCTGAAATCATGTGTTTTATATTCAGATGGAGAGGGATAGGAGGCACTAAACAATTTTCACTTTCCTTCTTCAAATAGTCCGTTGCTTTGTACCTTGAACCTCTCTGAGAAATGGAGTTCTTACACAAAATCAGAGTATTAGCTTTTGAGGATAATCATGCTATTTCTATTAATGCCTATTTCTTCCAATGCACACTTTCCTGGATTGTGCAGTTCTTAAGGGAAGAATTTCAGGAGCAATACAAGGGTTTTTTTCCCTCAAAAACCAGTGATGTTATTAAAGAACAGACAAGTTGCCATACAAGGCCATGTATTTGCTGTAAGGTGCAATTATTCTGGTGTCAGTCATAGATAGTTCAAAGGAAAACATACAAGTTTTGTCATAAACAGAGGTGGTAAATCCTGCTTTGTCCTGATATAGAAGAATTAAAAGTTTGGTTTAAGAGCTGCACCATGAAGGTTAATATTTCTTCCAGAAGTGCATTGGTATTACCTATTAAAACCCTGTCTGTTAGCAATATGAAATGTTCAAGCTTCTTCCAAATGTAATTAAGTTCCTGTATTGAGCAACTTCCTTCAGGTACAAGTTTCATGGATTATACTTTTACTGTGGGTAAAAGCATTTTCTCATACCAGTTTTGATTATGCCACAGTGGAAAATGATTTCCAAATGCAGGAAAAAATGCAGGTCTAAAGAGCTCTCATCCTCAGCTAATAAAAGAGATGATAAACAAGACACTGCAAATTTCTGTTGTCTGAGCAAAAGTGAATCACTTTGAAAAGGTTGCAGTTACGTAGAGAAGTAGAGGACAGGAACAGGCCAATACAATGACTCAGAAAATGCAAAATTAATCATTATATGGGAAAACAGTAGAAATAAGAAAGGTGAGCTCCTGTTTTGACGTGAAATTGTAGAAGTTATAGCTCACTTTCTTGTTCTTGAAACAATTAAAATGTGCCCTTGAATATGCAGTCAGAACTGAGAAGAGAATTACTATGGCTGGCCAGAGTGCCTGTTTTATATTTCCCCAGAATTTGTTATTATGTCCTTAAAACTGTGGTAGAGAGGAGGCAATTTGACGAAAGGAATTTAATGTAATACTAGAGATTTGGAAAGCAGAGCATGATTATCTGTATCCAGCAGACAGTGGAGCTCCTGCAGATTGACAGCAATGCAGTTAAGTATCAGAACTTAGCCTGGTCCTCTGTGTGAGCAATGTTGCTTAAAATATGTAACACAGTGATGGTTTGTAAGGAAGGCATTAGTTTGCTTTTTTCTCCTTGACGCTTGAAAAAGGAAAAATAATGATGGGTTAAGAGACAAAAGCAAAATGAGTGAATTCAAATCACCAGTATAAGTGCATTTAAGAATACATGTCATGTTCTTCTTGCATCTGTGGGAGAAACCAGAAATAATTATTTTAAGTGACGTGTAAGAGTATCATGAATTACCCAACATTTCACAACAGTTACTTGTGCTTTCTCTTACTAACAGTTAGCAAAGCTCTTGTCAATGAGGCTTTTCATGTGGAATCAGGGTTGAAAGTATCGCATAATGGTTTGAAGAATGTGTTTTAAGAGATTGGGTTTCAGGTAGCTAATGTGATGTTAAATATTTTTTCAGCAACTTTTACATTACAGATTATGTATGTGAGTGAAGTCAATGGGACTTCACATGCCAAAGAGATCTGTGACCATAAACCTAAGGGAAGATCAAGTGAAAATAACAATAACCAGGAATATGCTATAAATATTTTTATAGTTTCTGATCTTTCTTTAAAATACCATATCTTATAGTTGACCCTGCTTTGAACAAGTGGCCTTTGAACAAGTGGTTGGATTACAGACCTCCTGAGACCCTTTCTAACTTGAATGACCTAAGAACTAATGAGCCCAAAATGTTCAAGAATTTTTCTTTTCATATGTGCTACTTTACATCCGTCAGAAATGTTGTCTTATATTACTCTGAAATGTCATTTTTCAATAAGATTCACGTGGAAAATTGTTAACTCATATCCTCTGTTTATTTTTTAACTGATTGCAAATATATGTAATCATGTACAAAATGTTGTGGATTATAACCAAGGCCAGCTGGATGATACGTTGCTTCCATATAACACTATTACATATTCAACTAATATGCTTAGAATGCAAGCTACTTATGTCATTACATCTTTTAATTAATATTTCTATTTATAGGGAGATCACAGATAATGTATGAATGTTTCAGTCTCCATGAATGGCTCTCTGGGATGATGTAACACAATGATAAATGACAACACAGTTAGCCAGACACTGTGCTGACCTTTATTCAACTTTTCTTGCATGCTGGCAAGTTCAGTAAAATTTATATGAAATACTACCTCTATCAAGTACCACTTCTATGAAAGAACTTGGTGAGTACCACTTGCCACTCAAACACAGCACCCTGGAGAGTATTCTGAATAGTGTACTGTAATACATTTTAAACTCAAAATCCAAAACAATTGTCAGGACAGTTCTTAGCTTCTTAAAATTCCACAACTCTAAAAATTCCAAGAGAGCACTGATCTCTGAAACCTATAAGTACAGTTTCACATTCTCTGCATTATTTTGTCTTATTTATCTGTTGTGCCCAAAAGAATGCTAGTTCTGACTTCTATACCCACAGGGTATATTGAAAGTGTAGCTAACTTTCATTTGTGATTTCTGTGCCTTCTGTCATTGACCCTAACTGGAGTTGCAACTTGTTTCTCATGGCAAATTTTTTAGATTTTTTTATTTGATGCCTTATTTCAAGTCTTTAGAGTGACATATATATAAGCACTGCTGTTTGCCTCTGGGGAACTACCCTAATTGATGCTGACTGAAATTTTAATCCTTCAAAAGCTAAGGGAGTTCAGAGTTATTTTATTACAGTTCTATTTATGTATTTAGAGAGTAAACAACTGCTGAAAGAATTGTTGAGAAATTAAAGCAACCACAGTAATAGATAATTTTAGTTTCTCAGTGGAATAAATTACTTCTTGCCCAATTATTTTTACACTGCCTGTCTTTACAACTTTTCATAATAACATCTGAAAAGAAAATCAAAAATTAAGAAATAAGAAACATAATAATATTCATAAAATGCTGTGGGTCCCCCCCCGTGGCAGGTCTTTTTTGTGTGAGGAATCTTTATGGAATTAAATAATTTCTATGTGAAAGATGTTCCAGCCTCATATTCACTAAAATGTTCTTTTGATTATTTAATTACTTTTTATGCAGTGTAGAAAAAATGCAGAAGATATGTTTTCTTATAAGAACTTCTCTTCACAGCAACTACTACTGCAACTCCACTGGACATATTCTGGGGGGTAGATATAAGTCTGTACAAGGGGACTGAAAAGGAAACTAATAAGCTTTATTGATTTGTCCTATTGCTGCTCTGAGGAATGCAACTGGGAATCTCAAAAGTTTCCAGTCCTTTTCAGCTCCAATAAGTCAATCTCTGGTCTCCAGAGAAAAAGCCAGCGATTTTTTTCTAGTGATCCTTGTGTGTGAATAGAAACCAGTTTTGAAGAAAAACAGGAATATTATCTTGGGCTAGGAGTAAAACAGAAAATATCTTTATCAAGGTGTTAATTTCATTTCTTTTCATTACTTTTAATTCTATTTTCATACTATTCAATATCCAGGAACAAGTATTCAACTTTTCAGGCATTTTCTATCACAATTCGGGTCACAATATGGACGAAAATTGACACTAGTAAGACATACATTAACAAATACAGTGAGTCAGCTTCCACTATTCTGTGTGCAAGTGACACCTACCATGTTAGCAATATCTGTTTAGCTACATTTTTACAACAGTTTCAGTGCTTAAGGGGAAAAATTCTTGGAAGAAACAGTTGCTTTTTATCAGCATTAAAAAAAACCCCCAACAAACCACAAAGACTCCAACACACACATGCAGAGAAAAGGAAGAAAGAAAGAAATCTCAAAGGAAGAAAAACCTGAAATAAAGTAAGGTTAAATAAAGAAACAGGTGAGCATTGGATAACATTTTCCCAGCAAGTTCCCCCCAAAAGCACCAAAGAATCCTGCATCCCGTTCTGCAATTTTTGACACAGCTTTGATGGTGACTGTTGGAAAGCGGGTGACTCTGCTTTATTCAGACTGTGGAATACTTTTTGTCTGGGTGCTAAAGGTGCATACCAGGATGGTGAATCTGCATCTTGAAATTCCCTTGGGGAGAGGATAGAAATGAGTCAGGCTTACACTTTTTCGGGAAATTTGCTATAGCCAGCAGACTATTATATAACAGAAAACATGGCTATCTCACTCTTTAAAAAATGTATATTATTTAATATACACTTACATAACAATAACATATTATCTAGGTCTATATTTAGCACATTCAAAATCAACAGAGTTCAGTTTAGCTCTTTAAAAGAATGATTTAGCCCTTTCTTGAAGGGATTCACAGCTGTGCCTATTAAAGGGACAGAAGTGCTTCTTCCTTGAACTACAGGACTTGTCTGTAGCAACATCATCCTGGCACTACATGCTCATTTTGAATTAGAGTTCTTCTGGTTCAGGGTCCTGGATCTTTGGGCTCTTATGCTGAGCCAACTTCCTCCTACTATATCATGTTCTGTGGGAAAAGCTGTGAGGTAGGCTCCTCTCTGGACATTTTCTGCACATTAGATACTGCAGCACCTGACCTAGAAAGCTCTTTGTTCTTTAGTGGATCTATGGGAACTTGGAAGATTATCCACAGGGATACAGAACAGGAGGGGAATGGGAACAAAATTAATTATGACTGTGCTCAATTCCTGTGCAGCACTGTGACAAGTGGAGTGTTGAACTGGATTACACAGAATAGCCTCATCTGTCTCTGTAATTGGTATCTATTGAATTGTTTGAGACTGAACTTATATAAAATGGAACCTTATGATCTTCTCCTATTTTGTATGCACTTCTCTTCATGTTCAAAACTGAAGCAACCAGGAGGCTGCCCTGGGCTGAGAACCAATCAGTATTCTGCAACAATCTTTCTGAGAAAGGAAATCGTTCTGTAGCTATGACTCTAACTTTATCACATATCCAGCTGGGAAAGGATGAGGGACTCACCTGGATCCTTCTCAAAGAGAAGGTTCTTTATAAGAAGAGAGACAATAAAATGCAAGAAGAGAAAGCCAACAGTTACGCGCTTGCAATGTTAGACATAACTTTCAGTTTCTGTACTGTTTCAGAACTGAGAATCCTTTGCCTCATCTAACACCCCTCTGGAAAGAACATTACATAGTCAGAAATACCATTTTTCAGATGCTGAGGCATTGTTATATTTGCTGAGGACATAATTTCTTTTTTTTTTT
>VZTJ01004517.1:82343-210918 GCA_013397795.1 Orthonyx spaldingii
CTAGGACAGCTTTGCCTGCTTACCAAATGGATGATGCTATGGTGAAATTTATGTATGGCTTTGTTCACCTGCTTCTCAGGGAGCCCCAAAGCAAAGCAGGTATTTTCAGCAGACTGGAATTTGTTTATCATTTTGCTTCACAGTGAGAAGAGAGCTATTGCTGAACAAAACACTTCTGGCTGCCTAATCGAGTGACTGATTTGCTGTCTGTCATTACTCACAGCGTAACAGACTTTGGGATAGGGTAATGGGGTTGCTCTTCTCCTTGGCAAGATAAATGACTCTGAAGGATGAGATAATATCTGTACTGAAAAAAATGACTTTTTTTCTTCTTCCATAACTGTCCAAAAGTAGGCACTGTCCCATTACTGGGAAGGCTTCTAGCCCCATCTATTGTCAGCCTTGCTAGATACGCTGTGTGAGACTAAAGTCAAAGACTTAGCCAAGCTTTCTCTTGGTCTGAAGTTTCTTGTTGTATGACTGCTCGGGTTGATTTTATTTTCTTTTAAATTTCAGCCAAAGTATTTAATCTGTTTTAGTGATTTAGAATATTTTTTTTTTTTAAAAAAAGGGGGGCTGATTTATCACAAGTGGAAAATAAAAAAAGTAGTTCTATCTTCTCTCTGCCATAGAACCAGGGAATAAAATTTGGGAGAGCAGCACCTGCTTTGGAGATTTTTTCAGCCAGCACTACAGTTGAGCTGAAGCTACAAACAGAAACACAAGAACTTATGCTGTAAAAAAAAAAAAGATATTTTTCTTACTTGTTGTAATAGCAGGTTGGAGATATGTTAAACTGGGTACCCTGGATCAATTGATAATTTTCTGTTTGATCTCTGTGCCCGTATTGGGTCTGGCTGGGATGGAGTTAATTTTCCCCACAGCAGCCCTCACAGTGCTGTGCTTCTCATTTGTAGCTGGAAGGGTGTTGATGATACTCCAATATTTTGGCTACTGCTGAGCGGTGATGGCACAGCATCAGTGCTGTCTCCCCAACATTCCACTCCCCATCACTGGGCAAGATCCTGGAAGGGGACACAGCTGGGATAGCTGCCCCAAACTGACCAAAGGGACACAATGTTTGTCTAAGCAACCACTACAGGTACTGAAGTCCTGCTTCCTGGGAAGTGGCTGGACATTTTTTGCTGCTGAGAAGTAGAAAACAAAAACTTTGTCGTTTTCCTCTGCATGTGCATGCACAACCTTTCACTTTTGCTCAACCTATGAGTTTTTTTCCATCTATTCTCCCTCCCCTGTCCAGCTGAGGAGGGGGAGTGACAGAGTGGTGTGGTGGGAGTGCCATCTTTGCAATTAGTGGCATAGCAAAACTGGGCTAACAACACTTTCATCCATCACAGGGCGTGGATAACTGGACTCTCCCATCTTTTGAAAATCCCTCTCTTTCTGGAAGAGAGAAGAGAAGGGGAGAGATAGGTCAGGAGAATGTGTTTATATTACATTCTCTTACATAAGCACAGGCACAGTGGGGCAAATTTTAATCCTGCTATTTCCGCAGCTTTTAATAACTGATTTGCAAAGTTATTATAAGTGCTTTCAGTGTGGGGGTTTTTGTGTGAGTTTTCTGCTGACAAACCCAGAGCATCACAAAAGTTATCTAAGTGTGTGCAAGGGCAGTAGCAATGCCCCATAGACCTCATATTTTAACAAAGCCACAGCAGTGACTGATGAAAAGGTGAGGAAATGCCTGTATTATGGGAAGAAAAGTGGAGTGTTCAGCTTTAGGACATGATAGGTTTTCTGTCAAGGATAAATAAAAGAAAATTGTTTACTTTCTATATTGTTTCTTTAGAAGGTAATTTTCAGTTGAGGATTAATATAAAAAAAAAAACAAACATAAAAATGTTGAAGAAACATAACAACAGATAGCAATGACTGCTTAGTACAAGTGCACTACTAATAAACTGGCTTGAGGCAGCCACAAAGTAAATTTTGAAGGTTTGAATAGTGAGATAAACCACTGTTCTGGGCTCCTATTCAATCAGGTCTGAAGGACTTTTTCACTGGAAGCAAACCTCCTCTCCAGGGGTGCCATGGCTTACTTACAGCTCCAACTACTTCATAATCTTCCATATCAAACCTCTCAACAGGAGCTTTGAACTGTTTGCCTCCTTGGAGAAGATTTAGCCATCTCTGAAAGACCACATGTCCTTGATGAAATCAGCTGCACTTCCTACTCCAGACCTGGATGAAAGTGCAAACCTTCAACAAGTGACAGAGGATTTTCCTTTATTCCTAAAGGCAAAATCACCCAATACTTCAGAGAAGACACTACTAATAGGCACACGGCTAAAATTTTGTATGGAGCATTAGATAAGGTCAGAGCCAAATGTTACCTTCATTTTCACCACAAGACAACATTCATCCTATCACCTGAAGTTAAAAAGCAAAATGGCAGTCTATATTCTCTATTTATTTGCTTTCATATTTTCTTCTTTTTCACTCCTCTAAATGTCTGATTTAAATCTCTAAAACCTTAACACTTCTAAATTCATTGCTCCCAGCTTTGAATATCGTGACTCTTTCTTACCAGTGATGTCCAAATGTGTGCTAGGCATGTAACCAAATGTATGTCTCCTCTATTTGGGAAAAAATTCAGCTTGGAAGACTGAGCATAGAGCATATGCTGTGAGAATTTAGTCACATCTACAAGGTGCAGTGGGGGCCAACTTAGAAATTCCCAATGTAAGCAATGGAGTAATGTGGCTTCCTGCTCTGGAGGTAAGACTTAACAGCTTGTCTGCACTCCACTACTTGTAGAATGACTGTTACTCATACAGTGAAGACACTACAAGTGTTCTTGAAGTTGCAACATTATAATTAATGCTCTATCATTGTAAATGCTGAAATGCGTTTAACAAAAGTTTTCTTAAGAGAATAACCAGGGAGAAAACCTTTTGATGCAGTCTAACATTTGGTGTTGATCTTTCCTATTTTCAAGTTACTTTTCTTTAGCAAGTTTTCATTTCATGTAATTTGAGTTAGTCAAAATCAGATGAAACAAGTAATTTCCAGTGAAATGCAGTATTTTCAGTCACCCAATATATTGTTTCCTGATTGTTATCTTGTATACAAGGTACATTTTGTTTGTGGATTTATTTATTACTTTCATTCTCTTTAAGAACACAAAGTGTTTTCTCAGTCTAGGGCACAAAATGAAAAAACTTGCATTACGAGAGCAGGAACTATACTTTTCATTTTGCAGATTGTGCTCAAAACATATTGTGTTCCAAAAGGACACAGAAGAAGAGGTGCCTGGGGATTATCCGACTGTCTGGGAGGTTTGGGGGCAAGGTTAGTTGCCTTGGCTGGGATGAGGGCAGCAGCTGTGGCACGGTCAGAGGAGGTGGCTGTCAGACCTGTAACTTGTGGGATGTGCCTTTTTGGCCTGGTGTGCCCCAGTGGCACCTGCAGGGAGCTCTGTGCACGGGTGTGGTGCAGGACCTCCTGCAGTAGCACACCTCTGGTGCACACGGGTCAAGGCTCATGCATGGAGTACAAGAATCACAAATTGGCATCCTGTATTGTCTTGCCACTTATTCACCTGCTCCTTCATCCCATCTTACTACAACTAATTCGCATGAGCTGAACATCTGTCCTTCTTTGTGGTCTGACACGCAGGTCTCAGCTGGCTGGTGGGTCCCTGTGGGCCTCTGCTGAGCTGGGTGAGGCACAATAAAGTCTCAGAGCAGTCAAGAAGCTGAAACAAAGCCCCGAGGCAGCAGGGAGCAAGAGTGAAATCTGGCACCTCTGAGTGTCACCACCCATGTCTCGACCTTATCCTACTTCTCCACAAACATCACGATGCAACTGCGTAGCAGAGGGTATAAAGCATCACACTGCCAGCACAGTGTCCTCCTCAGCTGTGGTTTTGTGGTGCCCACTACATCACAAAGCTACTCTGGGGATTGAAACAGGCTTGCAAAACTGCCCCTTTAATCCCAGTGCTTGTGTCAGACTCCCTGAGCCTGCAGTTCTATACTGTCTTTTCACTATACACACTTTTCAGTGCTACAGCCCTGTTCCCTAAATCTGTTTTCCCTCTCATTCTGCCACTACAGAATTCCATAGGATTATTAATGCTACACAAACTCATTTTTTTCCACTTGAAACTACCCTATAACTCCACTGTTTGACTGATTAGTATCTGAACTGGCAGAGTCTTGCTCCCTCAAAGTATGAGAGTGTTTGAACTGTCAGTGAACTGATCTAAAGTATTGCTTATACAAAGCTGTGGTTGTAACACAGCACTTCATGGATCACCCACTGAACTTCCCTGCTGGCCATACAAAAAGGAAGGATGTCGTTCCCTGTCTCCTCCTCTCCCTGCTGCTGTGGAGGGCACCGGGGCACACAGACCAGTTGATGTGTTCCATGTCACCTCCAAAGCCACATCCATCCTTGTGAATGGGAGTATGGTCTTCCACCACAGACCAGTGCTATCCCTGTCACACACCAGAGCATGGAGTAATGGTTGGGACTGAGAACTTAAGATGAAAGAGAGGTTGCTTGAAAGTGGAGTGGGTCTGGTTCTTGGTTTGGGCTTTGGTGCTACTGACTCAATTTGGTGAAATGTTGTGTACATACTATGCAAATAAAGACATTATAAATTATGTTTACTTTAGATGAGTGATGGAGTTGTTTATCCTGGAAATGGGAGGACTCTGGGAGCACCTCACTGTGGCCTTTCAGTACATAAAGAGGACTTAGAAGAAAGATGAAGAGAGAGTTTTTACCATGTTTTGTAGTGACAGGACAGGGGGCAACAGTTTTACACTGAAAGACTGTAGGTTTAGGAAGGAAATAAAGAAGAAATTCTTCACTATAAGAATGATGAGGCACTGGCACAGATTGCCCAGAGAAGCTGTGGATGTCCCATCCCTAGGAGTGTTCAAGGTTGGATGAGCCTTTGAGCAACCTGGTGCAATGAAAGGTGTCCTTGTCCATGATACGGAATTTGGAACTAGATCTTTAGGACATCTTTCAATTCAAACCATGGTATGATTCTATGATATTAAAAATCAACTTAGTTAACCTCTGTATCATGCTCAGGAAATGTCTTATTATTGTTTTGAATTCTTTACAGCATCGTAGCAATCCAGGGAGAGAAGTTTTACACAGAGTTTCTGACTTCCAGATCTACTCTGGTTTTGTCTTTTTTTCTTTTTAAGGCCCAGGGCCTTCAGCTGGCACAACTGAAGACATATTTTCTGTGAGGTTTAATCCAATCAGAGCTTTGCATATCAAGAGGGAAGTGTGAGGAAAAGAAAGTTTGAAGAGGTATATGGATGTATTGGAAGACAAAAATTACTAAAAGATAAAAGCTATTAGAAACTACCAGAAAAGTCACAGTTACCTCTCAAGTACACAGCCACGGTTTTAGGATTGTGTTTCTAGAATTTATGGTTTGGTTTATGGGACTAATACAGACTGTTTTGGAATTAAGGGAGCAATGAGTCTTGTTTTGCTGTTAGGTTTCCACTGGGGATTTCCACTGCTATTGATTGTCCCAGATACTCAGCCTTTATTTTCAAGCTGGATATTATACAGCAGCACTTGCAGTCTGCCTGTCAGATAAAAATCCCCTAAGATCACTGAAACTTTTCTTCAAAACACAGCCACAGTAGGCCTGGGAGATGTGCTGTCCACAGGGAGTTTTCTGCCTCTGAACACAGATCTGTTCAACTGCTAGAGTGACTCTGTGAAATCAATTGTATAATTATTTACATAAAACAGCTTTCAAATAAACTATTCCAGGATACTCTGCAGAATTAAATAGTACAACTACATATGAAGAAGCTCTGCTGCTGGACAGTCTTGTGAACCAGGTATTGATTTCGCTGGTGAACAGTTGGCAGTCCAAAACATATCAATATGTATACAGGTTAAAAACACAGAGTAGAGTTTTGGTGTCTGCCTACAAGATGGAAAGTTGTGTCACTGAACCCCAGTGTCACAAAGTAAAGACATGGTTTGTGGTCAAAAAGTTTGAGCAACATACATTTCAAATCACCACTAATTTCTACAGGTCTTGTTCTCTCAAGTCACAGTAGTTTACTCTTCCATCTGTCAGCATAATCACAGAATCATAGAATGGTTTGAGTTGGAAGAGACTTAAAGATTATTGAGTTCCAACCCCCCTGCCATGGGCAGGGACAACTTCCACTACACCAGGTTGCTCAGAACCCCATCAAACCTGACCTTGAACACTCCCAGGGATGGGACACCTGCAGCTTTTCTGAGCAACCTGTTCCTTTGCCTCACCACCCTCACAGTGAAGTATTTCTTCCTAATATTTAATCTTAATAACTAATCTTAATAACTGATCTTAATAAAACCTACTGCTTTTCAGTTTAAAGCCATTTCACAATACACAATATCACAATACAACCCTGCTTAAAATTTCTTCTTACATTTCATTACATTTTTGCCTTCACTTCTCTCACTTCCTTGTTATTATTGATTTCTTTGCATTTATGCAAAGGCCCGCTGTGTTTACAGCTCCAGCCCTCACTCATATTTTGATATTCAAACCTGTTTATGACATAACATTTTTTTACTTTTCTCATAGTCTTTTTGTTGTGATGTTCCCTGTGATGGTTTTGGTTTTGAATAACTGGAATTTTTTATTATTATTAATTAGTTTCAAAAATACTTTTCTGTGAAGCATTCTTAATATCCAGCATCCTGGAAAACACATTCCAAATGAGGAAGTAGGTTGCAAACTTGCCTTCAAATCAAGAATTCAGGCAGTCTAACTTCAGGTATCAAACCTGAAATATTTAGATCCTCACCCCTCTGTAAGGCAAAAAAACTTCCATGGTGTCTTCTGAGCCCTCAGTGGTTCATGAGGATATTTTAGGAATTTGAACACTTAAGTTACATTTGTGTAACACCCTACAGCTCCTGTGTACTTCCAGAGGGAATGTTCCACATGTTTACAGTCTACAGAAGAGTTTTTTGGTGACTGAGAAAGAACAGAGCAAAGACTCTACTTCTGCTCATGACTCTGCCCTATCCTGTTCATTTGGCCTCCTGTTCCTTGAACTTCCTGTCAGTGTGATAATGATTTAGAAATACGCTGTAAAAATAAATTCAGTAACATATGTGAATGATCATGTTTTAGAGTGAGAGGAGTCATAAATCAGATATGCTGATAGCTATTGATAGGTTTAGAGACTGAAATCAAAGACTACCCTGCCTGCTGAAATAACATCTCCTTCTAATATTTCTTAAAACATCTCCTATCTTCCTTAAAAGAAGCAAGAAATAGTAACTTGAAGAACTTTTGCAGTGTCAACTTAAGATACTAAAGAGGTTTCACTAAAATCTATTCTCTGATATGTTTGTTATGATTGTATATTACAAAAAAAATCACAATTAAGGTGTGACTGAGTTTTCAGTGTGACAGTATTATAATGACCAGTAGACGAGCCAGTCATCTAACAGCAAACATATTCCTTAAGCATAGTATTCACAGAGTAGAAGCAATGTCAAATGAAAGGGAAACTAATCAACCTTCATATAGTTTTCCACAAAATAATTAATAAACTCATTGATAGATTATAAATATGTAGATTAGATTGAGAAAGAAAGCAAAAAAATCCAAAACTAAGGCAAAGTAAAAGATTTCGAATTTCAACTTATCTTTAAAAAATAAACATCTCTTATTCTTTAATTTTCTTTCTCTTTCTGGAAGGAAATTCTTTTTTTTTCCAATTAAAGACATGCCTGGTGAGAGTAGAACTTCATTGGTGAAGGTGTGCTAAAAGACATTTTGGGTAAGAATGTTTTCGGAAGGGTTTGATGGGGACACTTAGCTGGAGGTTATTTGCCTCACCTCTCCTGAAGCCATGTAGACTGAGCTTTTTTCCCAGGCTTAATGTCACATTTTTGATGGAAACATAAAACTCTGTTGAAGAGCATGTTATTCATCTTTGGGATTGCATAGCATTTCTGGAAATGTCAATGGATTTTCAAAGGCTTTTAAGAGTCCTGGCAGTTCTTCAAGAAAATACTATTAATGGCAGAAGCACAATCCTGTCCCAATAGAGGAGGATAAAAAATGTACTAAGAGATCAGGCTAGTTAAACTGTGAACTCTTCATTGACATCTAAACCAAGAAGAAAGACTAGAGAGTGGAAACTAGATCAGATCACTAAAAATGAATATAAAAAGACAAGTGACTGATCAAGTGAAAACATCAGAAGGAAAAAACATGAATGAAGTGTCGTGAAAAAGCATCAGGGATGATTTGGAATTCTCAGAACTTTCAATTCCTGTCTTAAAAGGAAGACGAAGACAGACCAAAGTCCATACTTTTCTGCTAGCTAATGGATAGGAAAAGTGAATAACAAAGAATGTCAAGAAGGCAAATTGTGGTTTTGAGAATGTCTTCACCAAAAAGGTCAGCTGTGACCTAATGCAGCTATGGACAGAAAAAAAGGGTAAGACCTCTGAGTGCAATATGGAAAGAACAAATTAGAGAGCAAGATAGGTGAATTAGATGTTTTTAACTCACCTGGTCTGATAAACTTTATGTTAAGATAATGCATGAAGACCCAAAGGAAGGAAGCCTCTTGGAACTGGGAACAACTTTGTGCCCCTGGGGAGAATGGATTATGTCTTTACTGAAGGGAACAAAAAAGGATACAAGACATAACACAGTAATTATTCTATTGTCAGTTTTATTTCAATTGCTGGGGAAAAAAAAGAAAAAACCAATCAGAAAATGAAATTATTAGAAGCTGTGGAAAAGTAACTAGAGATGGGCAGAAGCAGCAGACTTGGGTTTCTTGAGAGGAAATCGTGCCAGCCCAGTATAATTTTCTTCTATAGTAGCAGCTGGGTTTTTGGATAGAACAACAAAAATAAAATCAAATATTTAGGCTTCTGTATGATGATCGCCTAAGAAAGTTAATGATATCTGTCTCCTATTACAGAAACTGACAGACCTAACAGATTGCTGGGTTTGTTTATACTTAATTTATGCAGTTCTTTGAAAAGCAGCTGATTGTCCATTTGATTTTCTTGAACTTTTATTGTTGCCCACGGAGCAAAAAAAATGCACTATGAATTTGAATTAATAAAAGTAGTGATCTGAAAACTTTGAAATGATTTAAACCCACATTTCAAAACCATTACAGGCAGAGGGACTGAGGCTAGCTTTAAAGGATGTGCAACAGGTGAAGAAGCTCAGGATTGGGCTTGAGAAATACTGAACATGCTACCAAAATCACATTATATAAAAATATGTATGAGTGTTAGTTTCTGTGAAGAAATGAAGAAGTTAATTGCCTTAAAACGGAAACTAAAAATTTCTTTCTGAAGAAACAAAAAAACCTCAGTACCCCAGTTGTCTGGATTCAAGAGTCACATTTTTGCCCTTTACGGTCATTTCCTTTTTTAAGCCTTATTGCTTGGTGTTGCCATGGCTACCGATCATGAACTGAAATCGCTGTGTAATATAGTTTATTTCCAGCCGTAATTGTACTCTAGCACTCAGTTTTGAGCAATTAAAGCAGACAGGCTATAAGGTGGACTTGACAAAAGCCTCTAAACCTATGGGTGGTAAAATGTGCTGGAGTTTACAGGTTGCTTTTTTTTGACTTACAAGGTGCATTAGTATCGTTACAGATAAAGCCTACTGTGTAGTAAGTCTGATTGTTAATGACATCAATTCTTGGAGTTGATTTGCTAAAGAAAAAGGGCAGAGAGCCAAGCTCCATCCTTGTAATACTCATTCCTCCAATCCTGAAAAAATTAATTTTTCTGCTTTCTACTTTGTTTGAGTAGAAATCCTTCATCTGTTTTGGCATAGAGCATGTTTTGTGAATAGAGTATTTTCTGTTTCCTCAAATATCAAGTCTAGCCTCCACACATGAGTTGCACCTTGCCAAGTGAATGGTACCAGGTCAATAGAAAATCTGGAAATAAAGGGAATAAACACACTGACAGACAAGTAATTTTTGTGTTTTAAGAAGGCAGAGCTTTATTTTTACTTGTGATTATTTCCCATTGCACAGGTCCAAATTATATCATTATTTCTAATATATTTGCAGTGATATAGGTAGGCTAGGTTCAAATGGCGAAGACATTATTACTTAGTGCTTCTCTATGACATTGCTACTTAGTGCTGCCTGGTGACTTTAATGGTTGTCTAATTCCTTCTTTTCTGTTTGCCTGTTTTGGTAATAACAGTCCCATGCAAAAGGCTTCACATCAGACCAGCTCATGCTCTGCTCTGAGAATAAGCATGGTCAGGCTAAAATAAGTCTGCTCTGGGACAAGAGTGAGTCAGCAACATTCCTTCTGGGTAGGAAATGTGTCAAGACCCCACCATAACCTGTTAAGACAGTGGGAGATGCTGTCCTCCACATGTGATAAAATGGATAGAAGATTTGCCTATTTAAAAAACGCAGGATGCTACCTGCCTGGCCACCTACTCACACACTCCTGCTCAGATGATTGTGTTCTGAAGCCATTTTTTTTGTGTCTGTAGTGACTACAGCATCACTTACTGTTTCCTGGAGTCACTATCCTACCACCAAGTTGTTTTGGTTCAATACAAGAGAAATAGTTTTCATTTGAAACCTGCTTCTCCTCAGAGAGATCTTGTGTAGCTTAAGGAGATAATGGTTGCAAAAAACATGGAGATTGTAAGCTGAAAATTAGTTTATATTTCACATTTTCTCATAGTTTTATTGTTTTTTTCCAGTGCTCACATTTGTGTCTGGTAGAGTTCTTGCAGGTGATTGAAGAGATTTTGCTCTGCAGTATAAATCATGGCAAAATAAAAGCTAATTCACACAATTAGCTGGACTCAGACTGTTCTCACTTAAGTACCTGTGAGTAATCTGACTGTGAGGAACTGATTAAAAAAGCCAGTCAGAGTCTCACTGTACAAATGAGATGAACTTTAGATTTCCAAACCTAAGTGAGCTAAATTTCAATACCACTTGCTCTCTGAATCTCTGTGCATCCACACTACTGCATATTTGGTTCCCAGAGTAAGTACAGGAACCTCATGATTTCAGTACTTTAAAAGCAGACAGAATTCAGACTACTTCTATACCCCACCCTTTTAGGGACAATCTTGCAAACAGATCATCTATGCAATACTGAACTTCGTATATCACCTTAAGAATGGGGATGTATGCTGGTACAAGTGTCTAATATATACTCATGTAAGCATCTGTAAGCTGGATGTCTAACTCTGAGCTGGTTACTTTATGTTGTCTTTACAGTTTCTGGAGGGAAAAAGTTACCTAGGAGCCACCACCCTCCACAAAATGTGTCTGAGATCTAAGTGGCAGAATTGTCACTCAGCTCCCTACAAAGAGTTCTCTTGTCATCCTCTGTCTCTCCTGGACTTGTGCTGTCATTTGCTTTGCTGCACTGGCACTGACCCTGAGCAGATGAACCCCCTCTGTGTTGCTTGAATTTGTTCACCCAGGAGCAGGTGTTTTCTTCTGGTTTAGGTCTCTGCCAGATTAACTCAGAATGGTCCATAGAAAAGACTCACAAGTGCTGAGTTCAGAACAGTGCACGTAGTGGGAGTACAAGGATGGATTTGCGAGGTGATGGGGCCCTCAGGGTAGCTCAGTTAGCTTGGTTCCCTGCATTTTGGATAGGCAGGCCCTGGGTGCATATTAAGGAGCACATCAAACTTTTTCTGTTGCATTCACAAATTAGCCCAAAGCCTGTATCTGTGTAAAAGCTTTTGCCAAAGTCTGTGAAGGTGCTAGGAAGGTTTACTCTTTTATCTCAAGATCTGCACTCAGAATACAATGATATTCCCTGAGTATTTTCACTTATCACTGACTACAGATCTGCTGGGAAAGAGGCCACCTGAAAAGGACTTATTTAACTTCTTCAAGCAGTCCTCAGAGAACTGCTGGAAATCCAAGTTAATTCATTTAGCTTGTCCTTCCTCTGTTCTGAAACTCCAGTGCCACTCACTGTTATACAGAAATCCTCTTGTCTCTATGAACCTTCTTCCTGTTCCTCTGTGCTGTGATCACATCAGATATTCCCAAACTGGTTATAAAAAGTATCTATATTTGCATATGCAGGCATCTTTTTCTATCGTTTTCCTAAAAGTATTCAAAGCCTATTTTCAAGTGTCTCTTACACTACTGATTCTCTGCATGTCTGTGTCTGTTCCTGGGGACTTCTAAAAGCCTCATTTTGCTGGAAAGCAGCACTGACATAAGATTAACTGGCTCTTTACAGATTCAATGAAGGGAATTCATTGGGAATTCCCATTCAAAGGGAAAATGGACAACCCTCCTAACAGACTGATGCTGTTCTCAATTCACTGGTCAGAGGTCTGCAGAGGGCCTTCTGGTGGATTTGGAAGCTTGTTGCTGTCACACCTGACTGCCTACTGACCTACCCATCACCTGCTGTGCAAGTAGTCAGAACTGAAATTCACCCAACGCTTTGCTTAAAATCACTCTGGACCAAATGCCATCTGGACCTACCCTCACATAACTCTAAAGCAACCTTAAAAAACAGAGCACACTTTTATTCTGACACTCACACTTTTATAGCTGACAGCACTGTTGAAATTGACATCCCTCATTGAAAACGTTATGTGTCCAAAGAACATTTTATAACAACTATGAAGGAAACAGCTAATCCTACACACTAGAGAACTAAGTTATAGTAAAATAGTTCACTGCTTTTCTAATTACCTCATAGTAATGTAGTCAGTTCAAATGTGGGGGTAACATTTCTGCCAAAATATAGAATGAAAGGTAATTTTTATTATTTTTTTCCCAGCCATTTTGACATTGAAAATTTTAGATTAATTACTAGATGACAGGGATCAAAGGCAAATCAGTTAAGTCACTTCCCAAAGACAGCTTTTGATAATGCTCTTTTCAGTGTTGTTCTCTGATTAAAAATATTAATAAATTTGGTTATCTAAAGAGAAAGGGGAGGGAATGGGCGAGGAGTTGAAAGATATTTTAATGCAGATTGGTCTTCATTTACGTAGATTGAAGGTAATTATGGAAAACAACTAACTTGATTTTATAAAGAAATCCCAGACTGCCTCCAGATAATGTATTGCTAATGCTAATACAGGCAACTTTCAGTTTTCCTTCTCTGGACTAAGAGCAACATTTTATACCCAGGGTGATATGACCCCCCCTTTTCATGTCTAAGCTTGACAGTAGAGTCACGGCATCATTGAACCCCATGGTTCCATTCTGTTCTGGAGTTTGGATGGGACCTCTGGGGGTTGTTTGTTTAACCCCATGCTTAAAGCAGCAGCAAGGGCCTCGTTCAGCAGAACTTTGAAGACTTCTAAACTTAAGAGATTCTACAGTCCTTTTGGAAAATCTGTTCCAGCACTGAACTGCCCACAGGGTGAAAATATTTTCTTGCATCTAATTGGAAATACTCTTGTCGCAACCTGTGCCTGTTTCCCCTTGTGCTTTTGCTCCTTGCCTCCAAGAAGAGTGTCAATTTTCTATATAGCAAAGCTGGAAGTTACTTTCACAGGAAAGCTAATCCATGTCCCTGGATTAGTTCTCAGGAGAACTAAAAACCCTAGTATTCTCCTAGTATTCTTCCTGACAAAAGTTTCCTGAGATTATCTTTAAAACATTCAGTAATGAAGATGCCACAACTTAGGGATCTTATTGATGCTTATTGATCTTTGTGTTAGGAACACACTCCATAATATTTAAATTATATCTTGTCCTTCAGAAAATTAATTATTATATTCTTTCACTGTCTGGAAATGAAAAATCATATATCACTAACCTTTCACTATATTTTCAATTCTTTTCACTATATTTTCAATACTGAATTTTTGTCATGTTCTCCTATACTTATTTCTTATTCCAAAAATAAACTGAATTACCTCTGCGTTGATGGATAGATCACATTTTCTAAATCTCTCAGTATTCCTGTTATTCTTCTTAGTGTGGCTGCACCTCTGGTAAAGTTTAGTGCCCTGAGCTACATAGAGACAAAAAGATTAATTGCTTCATAAGTTCTGCAGAAGACAGTCCTGTTCATTGGGGATGGTGATTTGTTTTGTTTATAACAACATTGCATTTTAGTCTTGTCATACAGTTTGTGGTCCACAACAGACTTTAATACTCCAAGGTATTCTATCTTTTTTTGGTCTTTTCTTTTTTATATATGGTCCTTTTTGTGTAGTTGCTTTTTTCTTTCACTGGGTTGGTCCTTGATGTTTATTGATTCTTAGGTTGGACTTCTTTGTTGTTATTGTTTTAAAACCCTTTCTTTTGATTCTCAAGTAATTATCTTAACGTCTAATCCTGTCCTCAGTGGTGTTTATAGTCTGCTTTGTGCCTTAGTGTCTACATACTTTGTAAAAGATTTTGTCCATCAACTTTTCCATTAATCAAAATATTCATTGGCACTCTGGTGAGTGCCCTGATAGATCTCACTTGACGTGCTGTGCCAATTTGGTGTGATCTACTAATATTTACTCTGGAATATTTTGCTGCAAAGCCACCTTTTGACAATTTTATCTAGACCATTTTTCTTCCATTTTCTTGAAAGGATGTTAGAGAATGTGGGGACCTAAGACAGCATTTGGGGCCTCCAAAACATCAGTCTAAACAATTTTCTTTACAAGCATTCTGAGACTACAATGTTCCCTAGCACCTAGATCTTCCTGTTTTCAAACACATACTGTCTAGCTGAGAGTTAGCTCCTATCTAAATCCATTGAGGATCTGGAAACTCTGCATAGAGAGTCTCACTTTCTGAGGGGTCTATTGAAACAGGAGCACCTCCACACACATTGACAAAATCTTACCCCAAGACGTTCTCCTGTTCGTCAGCATAGCCGTATCCTTTCCCTGCACAACAACAGCTTTGTGACAAACACTCTTCCTTAAGCCTCCCTGTGTCTTCGCTGTGGGTTTTGCCAATAGACCAGTGTCAGCTCTGTGGGTGATTTTCTTACACCTCTAGACAATACATGGTATGCCAGCAAAATCCTGTGGCGGAGACCTGGCTTCAATTTCTTGAGTTTCAAACAATGTGTTTGCTTTTAAAAGCCTCCTCCCTTCCCCTCGGCTCTAAATTTACACTTGTCATTTGAGTGGTGACTCATACCCTTCTGACTCAGCCGCATCTAATCAGTGGCCTATTGAAAAAAAAATTTTTCTCTGACTTTGAAGAGCCGTGTGTCAGTTTGCACACTAACCACCAATTCATACTCTTAACAGCCAACATGAAGAACAATCTAGACAGTCAGCCCTTCATCTAAGTTCTGAATTGATAGTGCCCAAACTGCATATTTGCTCTGAGCTTGTCAAGTTCAAATAGTTTTGCAGCCCCGAGAAGAGTTTTATTATCTTTCAATGGCAGGAAGGCAAAATGATTTGGGCTTTTTTTTTTTTTTTGCTTGGGGCTTCCTCCATGCCAGGCCAACAGACTCAGAGAAGCAAGAATGTAGTGCACATTTGGGAGTCAGAGTCAGAGTCCTGCCCAGACATTGACAATCTCTTATCTGCTCGTGTGCAGGTGGACTCTACGTGTCTCTACACTAGCATTTTAGTTCAGATCAGGACTAGGTATTTTAAATTAGCCCTGTCTTACACTTCCCATCTTCTGTTTCACATCACAGAGCATTCATGGAAGACAGAAACTGGATTCCATCTGGCTAAAGCCAGAATGGAAGATAAACTCTAGGTGTGCATCTATTTCACTACAGCCACTAATGTATGTACATCCCAGGGAAACAAGTTATAGATGGCCCTGAAATACATACCATGTCCATAGAAAGTGTTTCTCTCAACAGATCCATGTTGGGCTGCACTACTTGCCAGTGGGGACATAGGCTTTGTTGATCATAGTAGTTCCTTCCACCCATCTCCAAGTTCCTTAGGCATGCTTACTCCCTCATCCCTGGCCGTGTGTTTATGCTGTTTTCCTAGCAGTGCATTGAGGCATTTCTGAGCAAGTCCTTTTCAGGAGCTAAGTCACAGAAAAGTTATGTACTATTTTGGGATGGCAATTTTCTGTAATCATTGTAAAACAACTAAGTCAAGGTTAATTGTTTTCTTGAGGTCTTCTGTATTTCCTTTGGCTTTTTGGTCTCACATTGAACAGGTTTGTTTTCTTTTTAAGAAGTCAAACAGCTGAAATGATTCTCCAAAACACCTAATTAAATTGTACAGTCTTTGTTACAAACTTCGTGTGTTTTCACTTTCCTTTTGAAGTCTATTAAAATATGTCCCTCTCATACATTTTTTCTTTAGGTGGAGCTCTGGTGTTTTCAGCACCAGTTAAAAGGATTCACAGGCACCTGCTCCTGAAAATACAGAGTTAATGAGAAATCATATAATGGTAGTGAAAAAAAAAACCATCATATTTCTGACTTTTCTTTGTATTCTGGTAGTGATCGTCTGTGATTCAGGATGAAATGCTCTTTTAACATTCTCATGCTATCCTCCCTTTCAGAGAGTTGTAGTTCTGGTAGGGCTTTTCCTTGCTCCCACTTACTTTTACATTCAAATTAGCCAGAAAGGAAGTGGCTTCAATGAAATATCTATTTTAAAGTGTGTCCATTTAAAAGAGCAGAAAAGGATTGTAACAGTTTCTATGCCGGCCTGGATATATATTACAACCATCAGAATTAACCTAAACTCTGTCCTTCATTACGAAGAGTGGCCAAAGACATCTACCTTTCGTCATATTAAAAATATCACAATGCTTACAGATTGCTTTAATGTAAACTTATAGAATTTATGAAATATGGCAAGAGAGAAGGGATTCATTGTTTTGGTGAAAAGGAGCCTATTCAATGTAGGTAGCTCAATCAGACTGTGCAACAGGGAAGGAACAATTTACTTTCCGCCTAAGGAGGATGGCAGTATAAGTCTCTAGAAATTCTGTAATCACTTGACTTGACAGCATCAAGATTTCCTGCTCACAAAAAATGTAATAAGCCAAAGAAGGACAGTGATAACATCAATCACAAGCAGTGACCTTGATATAATTTCAACATGTCATTGGCAGCACATCATAAAATGCAGCAGACTAAAAATAATTGAATAGTTCTCAAAAATTCAAACTAAAAAAATAAATGGTTGTTAGAGGAAAGCCAAATATTATTTATCATTTCTTTTTTTCCCTGATAAAATCTCCTTGCCTTAAAAGTTTGAGATCTTCTTTTTATTTTATGACTTGCTTCAACGTGTAGCCCCAAACATTTGAAAATGAAGATTATATGAAGGACAATTCTGTATTGATGTTATTCTCTGAATTTAGATTCAAAAGGATGAATCCCAGGATTTTAAAATCCTTCTGAAAGTTTGCAATTTTTCAAGTGGAAAAAGTATTTTCATATTTTTCATGTTTTGATTATTATCTTTAAAATTAACAACAAAATAATAAAAATAAGGAAATTGAGACAGCAAAAGAGATTGACTAGAGATACAGAGCCATGTCTCAGTTTCATGATTCAATTTTTTTTAATATCACTATTTGTTTAGAATTTTACATTTCAAAAAACTTTATGCAGAAAAGTTTTGTGTTGAGCTCTATAGTCACCAAGTTTTTTCTAACAGTTCAGCTTGTTCTTTGTCTTTTATTTTTAAAAACTGAAACTTTTTCCTGCCTATAAAAGCTCCAGGAATACTTTGGCAAATAGAAATTTTGACACATGTTCTTATGAATGTACATGTGGTTTTCTTTCTCTGACATCATTATTACTATTTCCTCAAATTCAGTGCTTTCAAAAAAATGGGTTTTGACAGTATACAACACCTGTTGGCTAATACTGAGTTATGAAGAACTTCAAGAGAGAGATTCATTCCACCTTTGTTATGGGAAACTGAGATAATGAAGCAAAGAAAGAGTGATACACTTAGGAAGGCCTTTGGGGTCTAAAGATGGATTTTCCATCCTTGAAGCTCTTCAGAATTTCTTGGTTGAAACAATCTGTTCAAACTTCAGTTATTGTAATATTCTATGATTCTTTCTTTCCTAAAGGACAAAAATACTGAAAAATATATTTTTCCTTCTCAGGCTGAAGCAAGCTCTGGAGACTATGCAGACCTCATTAGAAGACAAATAATCCTTTTCCATTGGCTCCTTACCTATCAGCTTGTCCTAGAGTTGTGAAACTCTGCTTGATTATTTCCCTGGGAGCCTTGAGTCTTATTTGGCCTATAATACAGGATAAACGAACTTATAGCCCTACCTCACATGGGTTTGATGAGAATGAAGGGACTGTACGTTGTGAGATAGCACGGCAATAAAATTAGCTCAATAACCATAGTAATTCCATGAAATATCCTGACTTGCTGCAATAAAAACTTGCCTTCCTGGTTGCTCAGACATTTCTGAGTAAGGTGTTGTCCCAGGGACAGTGCGAACTGCATCTCATATTTCATGAGCATCCTCTCAGTGATGGGCTTCACTTCCTTCACCTGTCTGAAGACAGCATCCTGTAATTGGACTACTGAGAATGATGAATGGATTGTTTTGGTTTGCAGTCATGTGGAATGGTTCAAGACAGTTTCTTCAAACCATTCTCCTTCGCTCAGTCAAAGCTATGCAACAGTGTGAAACAGGGTAGTGAAAGGTCTCTGTGCCTGAGTTTTGTGCTGAAAACTTCTTAAACTGAAGGTGGGGACTGATCCAACAGCCTGGGCCATCCTTCGCAGCCTGTTCTCCATCAGTCTCTTCTTCCCAAACAGGCTTATAGCCTTATTCACTTACCTGCCCTCCAGGAGAAGTCCATTAGCTCTTCAATATTCTTTCTGTATCAGATCTTGACAAGCCATATTACTTTCCTAGTACCTGGTAAAAAAACAGTTTCCAATGAATGTTCCACCTGTGATTGTCTTTCTCTCTTGGAACTGTTTACCTTATGACTACCATTTTTCTTCTTTTGTTTGCTTTATAGCTCCTCTGTTTTGACGTTCATGTGACAGAATTATAGCAAGTGATGGACTAAATTCAGTTATACATATTATTCATAGAAATGATATAGCTCTAAGACTCTAGCCTGTAATTTTTTCTTGAGTGATGAGAGGGCATGCTGTGGTTAAAACCTAATGTGCTGATAAATAAATTGCAACTGTCATACTTTGATGCCATGCAGATATTGGCAGCATTTTCCAAAAGCAAAAGTAAGGCTATTTTCAACAAGTTATTGAAGGGGGAGGATTTGAAAGGATCACCGCAAATCGGATAGAAAAGATGGAAATAGATTTTGTTGATTCAAATATAGAGGGCATGATAACAGAGTGTATGTTAGAGGTACTTCAGTCAGATAATCAGCCTTTACATCAAAGTGCAGAGGATTTAAAACTCAAATAGAAATAAAGGGAGACAGAGAAGGGAAGAGGGAAGCTTCTTCCCTGTGACCACCGAGTAGAGTCCCAGAGCACTGCTTCTGGGGAGGCAGTGGCTGTCCAGTGCATCAGGTGGTAAGGATGAAAAAGACAAAGTACCTGACGATTTTTGTCATAGTCTTTCCCTAGCATTACATACAGTTCATTCTGAGCCACTCCTAGTCCCCATTGTTTCCACTTCTGATGCTATTAGCTCTGAGGGGAGTATACTAAGAGGGTGCAAATTTTGCATATTAGCTACTGTGCACATAAATTATTGGATCATATTGTTTAATGGTTTAAATTGCTGCTCTTTATTTTGTTATTCAATATTTAGTTTTCTCCAATATGAACCAAGGTATACAAAAGAAGAGGTAAGGATTGAGGATAAAGAGGAGCAAAATGGTAGTTGCTTCCCATGAGAACTCACCCTGAAAACACTATTGGAGTTTTGAGGTGCAGGGCCAGGAGGACAATGCAAGAATAAAACACAAAAAAGGACCACTACTGAGACTTAAAAGTACACGTGAAAATGTAAAGCTGAGAGTAGCATAAGGCAGTACCACTTTGTTTCATATATTTCTCACGTTTATTTGTGAAATATCAGCTAAATCAATAAACATTCCTCTTCCAGTTTCACCTGGACTTTAAAAAGGTCTTTATCACTTGACAGCTATCATTAGCAGCTTCCCTAAATGGCTGTTTCAGCCCCAGGTGACTGTACAATCTCATATGTGAATACATAATCTAATATTTTCTATGTGGCTATAAAAAAAAATTGCAAGCGTATTACTTCCACAACATTTTCTCTGAGTTGTTTTAACCAATTATTTTCTACTATCCATATGTCTGTTTTCCGTAACCTACTGCTGCTCAGGTGTTTTTTTTGTCTAAACTTAGAAGGCTCTTCAGGCAAGAAATTTTTTTTTACTGTGTATTTGCAGAGTACCATCACACCCAAGGAACCAGGCAGTACAACAGCAAAAATAAAAAATAACAGAATAAAATATGTGATGTTGCCACAACATTTATGAAAGTTAATGCACAACAGTCCATAGTTGAGTACGTCCCCTTCATAAGCATCTTAGTCAGTCTTTTCAGCCGTTATTTAGCCTTTTTATTAATATGGGTCATGGATGAACACTGGTGAGACTGGTGGCTCTGCTCTGCACAGTGTAAGAGCAGAGTGCCCCACCAAAGCACAAGGAAGTGCCTTTGCATCTTCTGGGCCATTATTTGGTTATGGGAAACAGTCTTAGATGAAGAGTGGCCAGTAGACACACTAGTTTTTGTGAGAGGCGTAGTACTGAAAACCGATGGGAAAACTGTAATTTTAATTTAAAAAAAAATGCCAAACTCTAAGTTGTCTCTGAGATTCCTCATTAAAGGAATAAGACTTCTGCATAAGTTATCATTCCAAACCAGAGCTGAAATGTTGGATATTATTTTCATAGAAATGTGACCTTTCACAAGATCTTGGAAGAATCTGACATTTGAAAAAGAATGAGGTTCAAGTGGAAGGTGGTGAAAGTGGATGAAAGTGAGTATTTGTTAAAAGGTTTTACCTTAATGGGTTGTAATGAATGTAAAGATATGCAAAACTATTAGGCAAACAAATCCAGGTGAGATGAATTAGAGTAAATTAAAATATTGCTCAAAAATTTCAAAATTTCCTGAGTTATCAGTTAAGTTTGATAAAATCTAACTCTAGCCCTGAAAATCAACAAGAGTGAAATTTTACACTCAATTAAAATTTTGCAAACTTCATAATTTTAGAGGAATTCCTTCAACTTGGTAGAGTCCACATAGAAATTGGTGTAGGAGGCTCACTCATACTGTCTCTTCCCTTCTAGTGCAGTCACTATAACTCCAGAAACAGCCCACATCTTCCTGTTTATGCTTTTTTCAAAAAGCCCAGTCATTTAAAAGCCTAATCATTTTCCAAGCTGGTTGTTGCTACCGGTAGTAAAATTGCATGTTTGCTGTGCATCAAAGCAGAAAACCCAAACCTAGCCTTCTTTTATAACTATTTCTTTAGTCAGAAAAAAGTCTTACACCCTGTAATCAGGGGTGAATATTATATAAAGACTAATTACTTCCACAAAGTAAGGAAGAGGACATGAATGGGACACTCTAGAGAATTTTATCTCAAAAGCACCTATAGCACTTTCTATATTAAGATTGTTTTTTTCAAAGCATCTTAAGAGGGCTCATGTGATGAGCCTGGTGAGGAGAATTCACATATATACATGGGGGATGGGAGAAGATATGCACTAACTTCAAAACTAAACTTTAAAACTCATATACTTTAACTTCAAAACTACAGCAATTAGTTGCTAAATTATATTATGCTTGCAAAATGCTGCAACTCACGTTTTGTTTGACCTTGTCCCTTGGTTTTGCTCTACATCTGCAACTGGTGACAGTCTCTTCCATGCTCCCCAAACAATCCTAGGCTACAGCCTTGTTACTCTAATTCCTCTGCACTGTTTTTTTTTTTTTTTTTCCATTTCATTCTCTAGCTCTGGCAATCTTTTCCCTGTGAGGGCTACATCACTTCACTGTAGTCAAGTTAGGCTTCTCAGTCTTCTTCCCATCTGTGGGACCAGCAATTAGAGCCTTGGAAGCTTGAAAGAAGGGTGGTTCTCTCTGTCTGAGCTTTGCACCACAGTGCCCCAGGCAGCAAAGGAAGGGCAGGGTGAATTTTATCCAGTGCCTAAAGCCCAGAGATGGCCTGTGCTCCTAACAGGAGGTGCCTGCAGGATTTGCCTTTTGATCAAATTCCAGTCATGCTCTATTGATGTCTGGCAAATTTAACATGCTGTGAATTTAGAAATTATCTGGTGAAAACAGGAAGATAACCAACAGCAGAAGACTCTTCCTATAAAGACTTTTAAAATTCTTGCCCCAAAACTACAAATGTATTAACGTTTCTCCATTCATGGTATTGAATGTTCAATACTCATTCCCATGCTCACGCAGAATCAGCCAAAGAAATTTGCCCAGAATTATATACATTTGTGTTTGGAATATCTTCATGAATGGAGCCTCCACAACATCTTTCACACTAAAGAAATGTTTTCATATGTTGAGCTGGAATTTCATGTTTCAATTTTGTGCCTACCAGTTTCTTCTCCTCTCAGTGGACACTAGTTAGAAGAGCTTGACTCCCTTTTGACTCCCTTCATTACCTCCATTCACATATGTATTCACATGGATAAGGTCCTCTTTTTCCAGCTGAATATTCTCAGCTTTCATGGCCTATTTTTGTATGCAAGATACTCCCTTAATCATCTTAGTGGCCTTTCTTTGGCCTCACTTCAGTAAGTCCATGTCTCTTCTCAAGTCCATGTCCAGTTTCTCTGGAGTGCCAGCACCAGACCTGGCACTCCAGATGTCTCTTCTCAGTGCTGAACAGAGAAGAATCACCTCTCCCCACCTGCTCTCAGTGCACTTTCTAGTGCAGTGCAGGCTGGTGTTGGCTGTCTTTGCCACAGGGACACACTGGCTCAAGGTCACTTGCTTGTCCACCCTGACCCCAGGTCCTTCCTTCAGAGCTGCTTTCCAACCAGTCATTGTTCAGCCTGTCCATGTGCCTGGGGTTACTCCTCCCCTGATGCAGGACTTTGCATTTCCTTTTACTGAACTTCTCAAGATTTCTGTCAGCTCATTTCTCCACCTGTCCAGGTCCCACTGAATGGCAGCACACTCAGGCTGGTCTATTATCCCCTCTTCCCAGTTTTGTTTTTTGTTGTTCATTAGGCACCAAACAGGAAGCTTCTCCATCAGAAATAGCCAGGCTGTGTCAGGTGAAATTTAAAAGAGGGAGGTCATCTGGAAGGAAAAAGACAGCATGGAAAACTTCCACCCAAACTATTAACAGTCTGAAAAATTTTAAGCAGCTGAAAATACAACAGGAAGTATCAGGGTCGCCACTATTACCACTGGAGCTATCAGCTCCATTTGTCATATCTTGATCGTTGCCACTGGCAGAGGCAGCCAAGACAGAGCTCAGCACACCCCCACACTGAGTTCCACCAGTCGTCTTACACCGAGCCTGAAAAAATGGGAAAAGCATAATTGAAATGTGCAGCATCTTGGAACAGATGGTCTTTTTGTCCAGACATTTCTAATCTTTGATGCTTTTCCCTCTTCTCTCACTATCTATTTTTTGCCGTGGAAGGCAACAAGACATGTGAAAATTTAATGTAATATTATGACATGCCATGCACAGAGAGCCCCAAAGTATTAAAACGACACATTCATTCACATTCATCAGCTCTGCCTTGCTAATTTTAAGTATTCAATCAATGAGGTAATTTATCCCTCTCTGAAGAGGTGACTCTTAAAAGAAATTTTTAGAATCATAGAATCATTTAGGTTGGAAAAGACCTTTAAGATCATTGAGTCCAGCTGTTAATGCCGCACTGCCAAGTCCACCACCAAACCCCGTACCAAGTGCCACATCTACGTGTCTTTCAAATACCTCCAGGGATGGTGGCTCCACCACTTCCCTGGGCAGCCTGTTCCAATACTTGACAACCCTTTCCCTAAAGAAATTTTTCCAAATATCCAATATAAACCTCCCTCAATGCAACTTGAAGCCATTTCATCTCAAACTATGCCTGCGAGGAGGGGATTTCTAATGAAAGATGGATGTGCTTCATCCAGCAGTTAAGCCTTGAACAAAATACACCAGAAGGTTAAACAAAGTGCTTCAGAAACTTAAGGAAGTGCTGAGTTGGCTTTGAGATGTGGCTTAAAAGGGAGTAATGGCACCACAGCTGATCTGACTGCTGTGCACTACTGCCTCATGTTGGAAAGGCCCAAGAGACTTCTGCCTGAAGCACAAAGACAAGGCAGAACGTTCTCATAAAAATGCTCAAAGTTTATTATGCTTTAAAGAGAAATCTCCCATTTTGCTGTTGGGTATATAATTCTTGCAAAGAAATCAACAAACTCAGATTGTACTTTAAATCACTTTTCACTTACTCCCAAACAGACTCTTAAAATCTGCTGATAAATATGAAAGGAGAAACTGATTTTTTTTCCCCACAAGAATGGTGTCTGGAGCTTGTGTTTTACAAAGGAGTCACAACTGAAGCATAGCAAATTGTGAGGAAATTATGTCTCTTTTACGCAGCACTGATTATTTGTGTCTGTGTGTGTACGTATTATGTATGTCTGTGCTGCTACTGCTCTCTTTCAGCTGGTTTGAGAGTATTCTCTGTGCCCCTTCATCTGCCTTCTGTGCCCCTTCATATGCATCTGAAACAGAAAACCCCATTTAAGCTCAAAGAAGGATTAGAGTATGCCTTTCCCTGGCAAGTCTGTCAGTAACAGCAGCATAAAGGTAGGGATACAAACCCAGGAATGCCAGATCTGTTTTCTTCCAAAAGACCAGCAGGAAAGTGTGAAAAAAAACTCGTAAAGTTGGGGAAAAAAGGAAAAAAAAAAAATTAATGGGAAGCCTTGTGTTACATCAGTGTCTGTCCATTACCTGTTCCAGGAGAGTCAGAACTGACTGATAAGACACAGCCTTGTGAGAAGGCTGAATAAATAGTGATGGTCACAGCTGTAGGTCTTTTATTTGCAGCACAAAGCTATGGAGTGATGGAGTATCAGCTTCTTTAACTGGTTAAACTATTTGAAAGGTTTGTTTTTCCTGATATAGGTAAATAGTCTCATCTAACAGTGGCATTAATAAAGTAGGGATATTAGGGTTTGGATACTATATTGACAAAACCAAGACTGCAGGGCTGGAATCCTACTATTGGAAAGATGAAATCATTTCCATGGTAACAGTGAATAAATTGTTCTGTGAAAAAGAAAGAGAGAAAGGAGTGTGACTCAAACCAGAACTGCTCAATCCATCTCATAAGTGAAATAAAAAGCCTGTAACATTTTAAGCAGAAGAAGACAAAAATACAGCATATGGAAAGTGTCTTAATAAGCTTTCTTCAGAAAACTTACTACTTCTCTGTGTCTGTAATAGTCAATTTTTTCTTTTTTGAGTTTTATTCTTGAGTCTTTTAGTACATCATTCATCTTTCCTCTTCCTCTTCTCTTATACAATATTTGAGATAGTTGAGAAGGTAGGTTTTTTGGTTGATTTTGGGGGTTTGGGGGTTTTTTTTGTGGGAGGGGACCTTGAAAGGAACATCCTGAATTGGGGCATTAAGTCAGGTATATTTCATATCTTATTGATTTTAAAATTACAGCCATCCAAACCAAACAACTTATGACATTAGCACTGATCCACTGCTGTAACCAGCTCAGCTGACCATTGCAGTGGTCACTTCATCTGCCTCTGAATTCATGTCAGCTGTCAGTGTTCAGCACTGCCACAAAGGGAATCAACTGGAGGGGAAAGAAAGTGTTAATGTAGCCTTTTCAGAGACGAACTTTCACTTAGACCCACAAAACACACAGATTTTGTCCCTGCTGGCCTGTTCTTACTATTTTATCATCTCTTGAATGTGATGTCTTTGGGTTAACAGGAACAATAAAGTGTTTTCCCACATAAGTTATCAGCATGAATTAAAAGGTTAAAAGAAAAGGAAAAATAAGTTTAAACTTTCTAAATGTATTTTAAATGTTGATCAGGTTCAAGTACGGGGAGGGTAATGAGAGATGCAAGGCAGGGAGTGTATAATTTCTTTTTCCAAAGTACACTATTTTATCCTAAAATCTGTGTTCTCACATATAGCTAAATAGCAGCTTCATAAACAGTTTTCTTTCGTTGACTTTGTCTGGTTTGGTCTGAATTTCCAAATGAGTTCATATGACAACATATGCCACTAGAAACTGCATGAATTAGTGACCAGCTTAGTTTGATAATACGAGAATATAATGTTTCCACTGATCTTTGATGATGTACCTTGATGCAATCAGACATCCACTATTTTCCTGGGTCCTTTCTCTGTTGTCCTTATAATACATTGTGGGTAGAGCATGTGATAGTGCAATTGTTCTTACTGTTTCCCACTTTGCTCCTGACCCTTTTCCATTTTCATTATTTATTTTTCCCTTTGTTTTTGTATTTTTCTATAGTCCCCCATCCCCCATTCTTTGTAGTCTCTGATTATAGATCTTGAAAATCCTGATAGATTTTAGTTTCTGAAATAATTTTAGGATTTTAATTCTGCAAGTGCAGAAAGATATGCAACAACTAGACCTTGTACAATACTCTAGATGTTCTTTCACAGTAAGCAGCTGCTGAGAGCACTTACTGTTCATTGCTGCTAAATTAAAACACAAACCACAAACACCTTGGCAAACCTTGAAATCCATAAACCTGAAAACGTCTCATAGCAATCAAATGCTCTTGAACCTTTCTTGCTAGAGTTTATGTAACTATAGCATACTTAGTCTTGTTCATAAAGGATGTGAGCTCAAGTCTCTCTGTAAAACATTCCTGCCGTGTGTTTAGAAACTGAAAGATCCTGAAATGGGCTGCACAAACCTCAGTCTGGGTGTGACTCCATAGACCTGCATGCAGACTTGCATAGTTCAAAAATTAATGCTGTAGAGCACAGGGCTCCTGATGTGGAGGAGTGGAGGGGATAAGAGTACCATCATATCCACAGGTTACAAGGGGAAGAAAGTGCTCTATAACATACACCATTACCTTTTTGAATGGCATTTTTTTCCAGCAAAAATTAAATTATAAGGAATAACTTGATTCCATACTGAGAGGTTTACCTGAAAATTTTGAAACTGTTTTGATGAGGATATATATTCCTTGTAGATGTTGAAACAAAACCTCACCCTTCAGTTAACTTCTTAAATTATCAGATTATTTGACATATTATTAGAAACTGCTGCAGTATAGTGCAAGGATCATTAATTTCAAAGTCTTTCAGAAGTAGTTGTGATTTCCCAAAGGATCAAGCAATTTAGGAACTTGCCTCCCACTTTCAGAGGAAACAGGCGTATTATAGCCTTTGTTCCTTGACTTACAATGCCATGATGCTGTTTGCTACTTAAGCCATCCTTGGAAATGAAGCTTAAGCTCCATCATCTTTAGAGACTATGTCACTAAATCAATGTGTACATGCTCTTCCCATGGCTGCTGGGGTCCTGATAGAAGTTTGGCAGCTGGTCAAAAATGCCTGCACCCATATGGAAGAACGAGTACATTCTCTCCTGACTGAGATATTACTGATAAAGGCACAGATCACATTTTGAGGAGGTGTGTCTCACCATTAATTGAGGCAGCATTCCAAATAAATAGTTTAAACCAAATGTTTTTTGGAGGACTAAAGTTAAGTAAGAGGAATGTAACTGCTAATCATTTTCTTCTGAGACTAAAATCCAGGGATCTTACCTAAACTACTGAGGCTGGTTTCTCTTCATTTATCAACATCCTCCCCTTGATTTGGTTACTTTTAATGCCTGTTTTCTATACGTTTAGCCACAGGGGCCTATAAGAAATGTGATGCATCATGTCATCTCTGGGCAGAGACTGGCAGTATACAGCTTGCTTCGCTATACAGATCAGGGCAAGAAAACGTCATCTGCAAACCAAAACAATTGCTCAGAAGGGCATGACAATGTGTTTCAACGGTCTCCTGTTTGGATATTGACTTTCACAGTACCTGTGAAAGCACATAAAGCATTTGGAGAATGAGGCAGGCATTGATTACCTTTCCACAGCTCTGCAGGTTGTCCACACAGCTATTCATCTTTTTTGGCAAAGGATTTGAGAGGGCTGTAGCAGGAACCTTTGGGGCTAGCCTGGCAATGTCAAACCTGTACAGAGCTGAAAGGTACCAACAAGAAATGTTGAACTGGACATTTGTGTTTATTGATCTTAAATACCAAGTGCTGTGGGGGAAACCGCAATTTGTGAGATGCTGTAACTATTTCCTGCAGCTTCCCAGTTAAGAGCTCAGAGAGTCCTTGGACCTAGGTAAGAGCTCTGAGGTGCTGTATATTACTCCACTGTTGGTGGTGTAGCGAAAACACGTGGGTCACATCCCCCATGTTTGTGATGGCATCACCAAACCCTCACACAGCAAAGGCTTCAGGGTGTCAGGAGAAGAAATCTTTGCCAGGCCAGCAATGCAACTCACATGTGCTTTTCCCTGTGACATTGCTGCTGTCTCTCCTCTGCAGATTTCACCTTCTCTCAAAGGAACACCCGTGCAGACCACGTAGCTGCACCTGTGCTACCACGTTTACAGCTGAACATATTGTGATATCTTAGGTGTGCTAAAAAAGGGATAACTGCTTCTGGCATCTGCTGCTGCATAGGATGATGATACTCGGAGCAAGTAAGACTCCCAAGGAGTCAAATTCCCCATGCAGGCAGTAATGGACACACAGGCATGTACACATATACACAGCCCCCTGCACACCACAAACTACAAATTACAATTTTAAATTACCCTTTCCCACACAGGAGCCACCTAACTTATAACATTACTCACAATCCTGCCCCAGACAGTGACTGGTGGTCACTGATCACCTCACACGAGGTTAAAAAACATGTCAGAACACAGTGTGTGCTTCAAGGAATTTATACTCCTCCAAATAAGCTTCTCTGTCTTGTTTAAAAACAATCAGAATATACAACAGCGTACTGATGTGCCTTAGCCCAGAATCTGAAACGTACCAGTGAAAAAGTTTATTTGTACCCTTTTCCCACCCTGGAGACTTCTTCCTGCTGCTGTCATTGTGTAATGAATAAGAAACACAACTGTTTGCAGTTCCACTTGCAAAGTTCAGCTCCAGCACCTGTGATCCCCATGGAGCATGGGGAAGAGTAGGAATCTCATCAGATCTTTCAGTTCCTGTCCAGCTCCACTTGTAACCTTTAAAAAAATGCCTTGAGGTGCAATTAGGTGCTGTACAGTTTGCTTTGGTTTTGTTCTAAGTTGCCTGAGACCAGAGTGTAATAGACCTTCAGACTAGAGGGATGCATTAAGAACAAGTTTCTTGACCTTTTATTCTCCTTGTAAATCATTTAATGGAGCAGACTTCTATTGAACTTCTTTAAGATACCAATGTCTGTTCTAAATCTTTGCACTATCATTTAAGTATCAATCAGATATGATTTAAAATTACTTTAAACTACTACAGACAGGGTCTTTAAAGGAAATCTGCAGTGTGGCACAAAATCTCTTGTAACCATTAGAAGATAATATAAGGACATGGCATTGGTAAGTTTCTTTGGAGGAAATGATGAATTTGTACATGAATGTAATCAGTTATTAGTAGTCACACAAGAATCTATTGCCTTTGTAGGGATGTGTAAGCAAAGGTAGGCATCAACGGGAAACCCACGAAGAGATTTGAAGTGACAAAAACTGCTGGAACAATATTTTATAACTACTCAGTGTCATATATGCTTTCCCTTGGATGTTCCTATTAACCTTTCTTATCCAGGTGCTTCGCAGTATTTGAGGTTTCTCCATCACAGCTTTGCTGCAGTTAATCTTATGTGGTCATCATGATACTAAGGACTTACAGGGCTCAGAAGAGGATTTTGCAGAGATCAAAAAGTGAATCCTGCTGTAGCAGTAGCCACAAAAAAAGTAACAAAAGTTATGGGAATTCCAAGTACCCAGCATAGTATATTTGTTTTAATAGGGGTCACTAACCTTTCCTTGCAGTAATCTTGTACCTTTTTCTATCACAGGAACAAGGCCTCAAGCCTCTACATTAGGATAAAATTTGGCCCTCAGCAAAGCTGATCCTTTACTACAATTATCAAAGGTGATCCTTTACAGCAGTAATCAGACCTGCAGCTACGACAGCTCAAAAAGGAGAATACAGAGATGACCTTTATGCCCCTTTAGCCTTGATTCACTCTGTGTCTGGGAAAAAAAAAAAGATTTCTACACTAAAATTAGACTTTTATTGGCCCTCTGTTCAGAGCTGAATTTCCCATCAGGCGATGGATCTCTAGGGATAGTGTCATATGACACTGATGTCCTGGTTTACCTTTTCTAAATAGGAAAATTTTTATCTGTATTTTAACTTTAACTGCATTTTAATTATCCCTTTGGATAATTGCTAGAGAAAGGCAACATGCCTTTTCCTTAGTCACTTCTCCAGTCTCTGGGAATATGAGGTGATACCAAATATAATATCAATTGCTTGTACTGAAGTTCAGAAGTTTGGAGGTAGTTCTAAAATTTATTAAAAACCAATATCAATTTTTTTTTTACCTAGGTGACCAAGACTGCACTTGGGTATCTTCAATTTTAAACTGAATTTTTACAAGAAACTTCAGGAAATCTTTTATCTATCAAAATGTTCAAAAAGAATCACTCTAGCTTCACTGTCTTAACAAAGCAACCACTCAAGAATTCTAATGCTAGACTGCTGATTTTCTTCCATGCAGACTGATGAAGAACCTTAATGTTGTATTAACACCTTTTCAGTTTTTCAGCACTCATTGTGTCTGGGAAGAAAAAGAGATCCTGCCACTGCAATCTGCCCCAGAAATCCCCAGGGGTTTGGCAGGAGCAAAGCCTCCAGTCTCTGGTGGCCAGTTTTGGCAGTACCATGCAGACTCTTTTTGCTACAGCTCCAGTTGCGTTTAGCAGAAAACACTTCTTTGTTTTCATGCTGAATTTACAATGGTTCCAAAGCTTTTTCAATAAACCTGTCTGATTTTGGACACAGTCCTGAAACTTTTGTGCCTGAGGTTCTGTTGTGGTTTGTTGTCTGTAATGAATATTTGAGGAAAAAACCCACAAAACAGCTTGATACTCTGCTACTTTCAAGTTGAGGAACAGATGGCAAAATAGTGAGATTATTCAATTTTAATTCTTCACATTTAATTTGTAGGCTAATGAATATTGAGCAGTGCTGGCTCAAGTAAGATGCAATGAATGTACTTAATGGGGAAGACTGCTTGCAGGCAGTAAATACGTCTAACACAACCACAGGTCTCAAAGCTGCAATATTATGTATCTAACTGGCATATCTGTCTGTACAATTTCTCTTTTTAGACATATGTACTTGCAGTATTTGAGAAGCATCAAATTATGTTTCATATACTGATCAGTATATTCCGTACGAAGGACTATTATCAACCTACATTGTGTCAACATCTGTATGTAGAGAACTGATAGAAGAAACTTTACTCATTTCCTTTGTCTCAACAGCCCTTGCACACATCTATCATTTTGTGAATATAGCAAAATGGGTCTTCTGGGTTGCAAGTAGAAGCATCTTGTGGAGAACAAATGCTGTCAATGGCTGCTTTCTGGCTGTGATCCCTGAGCTCCACTTAGATCAGGAGAGGAGCAGTGACCACATTCAGATTATGCTTTTGACACAAGCGTGGCCACTGATCTGACTTCAGACTGAACTGGGGTCAGCAACTAATTAGATATTAGCCATAATTCCTATGGCATCTTTAATATTAGAAGTCCTTTCATGTGTGTGTTGTATCTTTCATTCAGGTGCTGCAATGTCTACCATGCATACATCACCCTCAGCAACCTGGAGCTTTATATACTGAAATCAAAGGTGGGCAGTGCCACAGGCCTTGGTGCTGCTTGCAGCCTCAGCCACCCTGTGTGAGGCTGGTTCATCTGGGTTGGCTTTGAAGATTTAAAAGATCTTGTTATGCTGAACTAATGCTTCTGCCACCAACTACACTGAGGTTCTTGAGGCTATTGTCTGTATATTGCTTCAGAGACTCTGGCACAGGGAGAGTTTCGTCACGGTACCTTGTAGTTTCAGCATACAGTGAAAGGCACTAGCCCAGAAATCCTTCTAAACATGATGGTAAGAGATGAGCCCCTCCAAGCTGTGATTCACTATGCCAAAGTAGAAGTGTCATAATGCCAAACTTCTTCCCTGCCTGCAATTAACTCTTTCCCCATGGCTGTGGAAGAGTCTGGAGTGTTAGCTGGACATTCAGTTTTTCAGTTGACTACAGCGAGGCCAGAAGCAGACAGAAAACAGTACCTCTGGGAATTTCTGACTGGTTCACTCACTATTGAGCACCCAGACATGAGGATGACATTATGATACCAAAATATGATGTCTAGGTTGGTGTTTTCCTGCATGCTCAGTGCTTTACTGTTCACTGTACTCCATGGAGATGTAAGAGCCCAGGAGGTGAGGCAATTCCTCTTCCACAGACATCATCTGCACCATTTTCTGGCCTCCCAGAAACAAGCTGGTAACAAGAGTTTAATTTGCTGTAGCAAGAGCTCAAACACCCAGTGCACACACAGATGTTGAAATTTACTGTGAGCTCGATCTCACCCCACACATGTGCAACAGCACTACCAAGGAGTAGGAAGTAAAATAGGATCAGATATAAAACTGAACCTAATAGAAGCAGAAGAGTCCCTTAATTATATATTATGCTTCATACGTAACCTTGAACTTAGCTAAAAAATAGTATTAGAGTATTCAGGAAAAAACTGCCAAGAATCAGGTTTTTGTGGTGCTGCGTGATAATGTTTCATCCAGAAACTGGAATCAACAAAAAAAGGGTCACACTTCCCTTTCCCTGGTGTCACTTCAGTCTTTAGGATGTTTCACAGAAGTTCTAGAAAAAATTTATTTTCCAAAACATCACTGCCATATTCTGCCAAATCATTTTGTCACTTTCCTTCTTTCTCATTCATGCTGTCGATTCCTGTGTCTTATTTGATGAGCTCAGGTGAAAGGCCAGCCAGAGAAAACACAGCTAAGCTGAAGCTGATAGTACCTTTAAAAATCTTCAACAAAATCACCTGCAGTGAAAAAGAATCTCTATGACTGTAAGCTACTGTAAAATCAATTGTAAAAAGAGGGAAAAGTTTTCAAATGCAAGTTTTGTACAAATACCTTTCTTTCACCCATTTTTCCACCCCTTCCTCCATAGCTGGTGGCTATCATGTACTATGGGGCATAATTTTTTTCCAGATCAGCATAAAATTATACTATGCTGGGTTTATTTCTGTTACATCATTATACTGCAAACAACATCTCAGATCGTGTTGCTTGCCCTAGAACGACGCAGTGTGACTAAACTACAAATGATTGCTCCTCCCAAGAAACTCATAGCAATATATATTATTTCCAGAGGGAAGACCCACTGTGGATTCATACAGCAATTTTCACAGTGTGAAAACAACAGCAAAATAGCATGGACTAATGAGAGCAAATACATATAGTAAGCATTGCCAGGCAAAGCCTACTGCTTGTGTTTGTTTGATTGGGAACTGTTCACTGACACAGTTATTTTTTGACAGTGTGTGTTTCTTCTATGCCATTTGGGTCTGAGGCAAGTTATACACCAGGGCTGGGGTTTTTTTCCACTGAAAAGCATCTTTGCAAATACTGAAAGAAACAGGATGCTACAGATTGTAGGAAAACTATTTTACAAGGGAGAGTGACTGCAAGTAGCAATTATCCCCACTAAGCTATTTGAAGAAGAAAGGAACAGGGGAAGTGAGCCCTTGCAGACTGAAGCTAATGCTTTTGTGCTTGCAGTTCCAGCACTTCCTTCGCCCCACTGGAGCTTGTGTTGCACCTGGAGACAAAAGTCTGACTAGGCATGGCTCAGATAAATCTGCTCTCAGGTACCTCATGCTGACACTGTTAGCAGCAGAAAGTAATTAAAGTAATTTGCTTGCAAGGGGTTGAAGCTCTCTGTATCATTGACTGAGTCAGAGGTGGTAACTCTTGGTGGAGGAAATGCTGCATCTGGGGTGGTCCTGTGAGATGTGCATTGAATATGGGTCACAGCAGGTTATTTTGACAGAGGGAAAACAAGGTGTTACTGCCATCCTGCAAGGGCTGTGCAGAAGAACCATCAACCTTCAGGAGGTTTCATTTCACTCCCTACAGGATCTGAGTTTCTGTCTCCAGACAAAAGCTAGTGCTTTCACAAAAGAACCTTAGGAAGAGTCAGGACCTCCTCTGATGTGACACAATACTTTTTATCCAAGGGAAAAGAGTTAGCTTTTCCTGTACTGCAGCTCAGTTACCAGGACATAGTGATCTTTTAAAGTGTTTCATGGGTGGCCCGGTTGGTAATTAAAGGGATTAGTGCCTTTACCCTCAAACTTGAAAAGGAGATACAGTATCAGCTGTATTGTGCCATGCACAATTGGCATTCCCTTTTCCAAGCTGAATCCTTCTGCAACCTGTGCTCCTGTTCCTTGGTCATTTGCCTTGCAGTTATCTCAGTTTACTGCAAGGGAGCTTTGGGTGCCTTCGGGGATGTCAAATGGAGACCTACCTGCCTGAGAGGCTGCTCCCCCGCCTGCTGGGGAGGCAGGGGACACAAATTTATGGGCATGTCCTTGCATGCCTAGGGCCAGTCAGGGCTTCTGAGCACTTTGCCAAGGACCAGTCTGGAACCAGGGCCGAGTACTTAACAGGAAGGTCCAGAAAAAAAATGGACTGTTTTAGACAGTCACACGTTGCTCTGGCTATTGAACATCTCCCAGGGCTGAACCATGTTTGCGACCTTGCACTGTTCTACTTATAAGTTCAGGCAAAGTGTTACCAGTAAATGAAGTCCTTTGTGATTTTCATTTTGTACCTCTGTAGAAATAATTTGTCTTCACCACAGTATTTAAAAATTTAAGACATTGTAACTCATGAGTAACTCTGATTTAGTGTTATTAGTGAAGATTCACACTGCTAAGAATATATTTTCAAGAGAGAATGCAAAAATTGGATTATATTGTCTAGATTTTCTATGCCTAATGTGTGTTTATTTTCCTAGCAAACTGAATGGCTTATGCCAGAGATAGAAATATTTGTTAGTTGTTGTTTTCATTTCTGTTGTTATTTCCATTTCTTGTTTTCTTTCTCTCCATATAGAACTTCTAGCAGCACTAAAACTTCAGCACAATATAGATGTTTTGCAATTTTTGCTTACAGATACTGGAAAGTAAAATCTCTTACCTATAATATCATAAAGGCTATTATGAAGAAAAAAATTATTGGTAGAATACAGACCTTGAATATTGTAACCTTTTGTGTTTTATTCTGAGGTATTTAAAGTCAGGAATGTCAGTTACAGTACTAATTAAACACAGTTTGACAGGAAGCTTAGATTAGTTAAGTAAATATCTATCATGTCAAGTGAAAAGGAGATCCCAACCTGTAAAAAAAATGGAGCTGGTTTTTTTTGAAATTTTGGTATCTGATGCAACCATGCTAAAAAAAAAGTTTGCTTACAATCATTAGAGCTATCAAAAGTCAGTATCATTGGAAAGAGGATGAATACACAGCAAGTATGTTTTTAACAAGTTTTGTTGATAATATAGCTTTGTGTGGTGTGATCTCAAGATCATTATGCTACAAAAGCAATACTTTATACTGGAAGATTGTATTTTTACCTTGTGCAAAGTTTTGTGTTTGTAAATCAGTGCACCACACTGCTGTTCAGGGTGTTCTACAGGGAAAACATCCAGCAATACTCCAGGATTACATCATCTACCTGGAGGATAGCCTCAAGGAGCACTGGATGCCTACCATACTAGGATGTACTTTCGTAGGTGGATCTGTGAAGAAGTCATACAAAGTAAACAGTAGCTGTATGCAATAAAATTAGGTATTCAACCCAAGGAAGCAGACTGTGACAAGAACAACTTCTCCATCTGTCTTCTTTAATTGATATTATCACACTAAATGTTTTCTTGTCACTTGAAATCAATGGGGGAAACCCCAGGGCATTTCCCTCCCTGTATTTATGTCTAGCATTTTTCTGGGTGAGAACTTTAGTTCCCGTGATTATCTTCTTCTTAATGATTCAACTGGATGAAGTGGTTTGCTCAGAAAGAAATATATGTGTGTCCAGCCATGTAATCTTTCATAGTAAATTGAAGTCGAGAAGGAAGGCCATTGCTAATTCAAGCACTGAGCTTTACTTCCTAAAGCTAGGTGAGGTAGCTGGCTACTCTTATTCAAGCTGAAAAATTAACAGCTCCCAGTATTTTTAGTATTTCCATTTTAAGAACTTGATTTACCCAGGTATTGGGCTGGAAAAAAACCCAGTGTATATTGGAAAGGAGCCCTTCTTATTCCCATCCCTTGCAGTGGTCCCTACGCAGCAGCAGAGTCAGCGATCCTGGCTCTCGGGGCACTGGCAGAGGGAAGGAGCCTGTTCCCATGGAGACTGTCTGCATTTCAGCACAAGAGGAAGGGAAGCCAGGAGAGATGGAGACAGAGGCACTGTGAAGAGCCAGAGCACCCCGCATGCTTTGTCACCCATGGTCATGTCCTCTCTGCAGGCCATCCCATCTCTCAGGCAAAGCAAAGCAAAGCAAAGCAGGGTGACGGTCTCGTGCTCCCCACAACTGTGCTGGATTTACCTGAGTGCATGTTCTCTGCAGCTATGGTTCCTCGGGGTGGGTTATGCTCAGTCTTGCTTTTCCCAGATAGTATGAGCCTCACCAAAAAAATTTCAATTTACATACTAAATCTGGGGATAAATTTCATTAAAATTCTTGCTAGTTCCAGGTGTCATCACAAGACATCAGTGGGGGCATCACTTAAACACAAATAAAGGATTGTTTAAGATCCTCCATTTTCTTTGTTTTAATGATCCATCTTTAATTCCTGAACTTCTTCTATTAAAATGAAGGAATTTCTTAAATTAATGTTTTTAATTCAGTAGTTTGTATGTCTCTTACATTTCCTCTCATCATTTTAATTTATATGCAACAAATTGTGGTATATAAAATTGTAACATTTGAAAAAATATTTACATTAAGTATTTTGAAAATAACTTTTCCATATCTGGAAATGTGATAGTTGAAAATTCTACCACAAAGAGTGTTTATTTTAAATGTTTTCATTTTTAATGGTTAGTCACTGTGGCCTGAAGACTTCATTTTACAGAAGAGGAAATCAAAAGATCACCAAGGTCAGGTTGTATTTGTGGGACACACAAAAGTTACCTGGCCCATGTAAGTTTGAAACCTAGTTAGGAAGCTTAACTAAATCAAATTACTTAGGAAAGTAAAGCTGGAAGAGATGATGTGGTTTAGCTTACTAGTCTGAGGCAGGACCAGATCCTTTGTGCAAGATATTATCTGTCTATAAGGTCCTCAGTGGAGGAGATTCTGCACCCTCAGTAATTGCTGTCTGCCTGAATTTCAGTGCACATATAGAGTCATAGAATCATGAAGTGGCTGGAGCTGGAAGGCAAATCATCTCATTCCAATCCCTTTGCCTTGAGCAGGGAACCTTCCACTGGACCAGTTTGCTCAGAGACTCATCCAGCTTGTTCTTGCATGCCTCCAGGGATGGGAAGTCTACAACCTCTCTGGACAACCGGTTGCAGTGTCTCACCACCCTACCAGTAAAGAATTTCATCCTAATTCCAATCTAACCCTGCCCTCCTTCATTTTAAGGCCATTTCCCCTTGTCCTGTCACCACATGACCTTTTCAAAAGTCCTTCTCCAGCCTTCTTGTAAGCCCCTCATCATTAGGAACTTTCTATATGCTAACTTTCCAGGCAGCAAATCTGCTTATAATTAAACTCTAATAGCACGAACAGAATTTTTTATTGGTCACTGAAGCGGGCTCATAAGAAGAAATATTTAAACCAACTATCATTTCCATTGTTTTACCCAGTGTGTGCTACTTTGGTTTTTGCTCTTAAGAAGAAACTTCACAAATGTTGTTTCGAAGATGGAGTTGCAGTGAAACACTTGTCTTTAAACAATGGTATTCCTAGAGCAGGCACCTCAAAATCTTGTTGGAGGAAAGATAATCAATGGAATACCTAACAGCATAATTCTGCCTAACTCTATCAGGTTAATCAAGGGAATACCTAATAGTATCATTCTGCCTAACTCTATCAGGTTGCCAGGGCAAACTGTACTAATGAAGGAGGGTGATGTTGAAGAAAAATTCAAGTGAAGCAAGGTGAATTCTGTAGAAATCTGAATCTTTACTCAAAAGTATTTTGCTTAAGTAGGAGCAATTTCTACAGTACTGATCATACAACCAAAATGGTGGCAAGTATGGTGCAGAATGGTAAGGGAAATAAGAAAGATTCTGAGACCAGAAGACAAATACTAAGATAAGCCAGAAAAAAACCCAAACCAAAACAAAACCAAAACAACAAACCACCCACACAATTTTTTTTTTTTTAGACATCATCAATGATGGAGCTATAATGAAGAAGGTATTCAGAAAGTCTACAAGAGGAGAAGTACATCTTTGGTATACTTCCAAGCATCGCACACAATCTGGTTCAAGATGCAGCAACAGAAGACAGGACCCATTTTATCATAGTGACCATCTCTGTAGGAAAGACAGCAACCAAAATAGTCTGACATGGACATACTTTAAATAAACATGATCTGAACAAAAACAAGAACACATCTTAAAAGAAGATTATCAACCATAGTGAAGAGAAGAAAAATTTTGAAAGAACCATGAGGAATATTTAATGAGACCCAAATGGTGATTCAGAACTTATATACACTCTTAAAATTAGGATTTCATAAAGATCAAACACATGTAGAAAACCAACTCAAAGGATAAAAAAGATACTGCATGTTAAAAAGCACTTTCAAAAATGCAAATAATTATAAAAGGTAATGAATTCTGTATGCGATTGTATACAATCAGTTACATGCCAGAAAATAGTTCCAGAAACAATTTGCTAAATGTACTTTAAAAAGTACAAAGCTTTTAAAATATCTAAAGAAGAAAGTCTCCCAGAGTCAGTGAGGTCAGTAGAAGATGGAAGTGTAAAGCGGAGCTGCAAAAAAAATTTTGCACAGAAAATCATCATTGTGCTTTGAAGCAACTTTTCTAACTAAACAACTGGAAATGTGACTTGTAATTTTCCAGGAGTTCAGCCTCCTAAACTTACAATCACTACTTTGGAAATTCAGAATCTCTGCCCTTACAGGTAATAATGATCCAATGTTTTTACAGATGGATGTTACCTTTCAAGGTGATTATTTCAAAATGCAACACCACGAGAAGATATGTGAGTGTAGGAGCTAATAGAGGTCTGTATTTTCCAATGGGAATGATAGGACTGACTTTAAATTTGTTTTCATAGTTTTCAGCCACTTAGGTGTAAATAAGTAGGTTCAAGTGTGCACATAGGTATATGCATTTCTTCTTGTAGTTCCTTCTATTGTTTTCCCAAGAAGACTTAATGGAAACTACAGTTGGGTAAGGCTAATCAAAATCTTGACATTTTATTTGCACATGCTATATTATTTATTCAGTTAATTATAGAACAGCACATTGACTTTTAATTCATATTTTTCTAAGCATCTAGTAAGTGATGCCAGCAGTCCAAAAATGCATTACGTCTCTTTGAATAGGATTCAAGGGTCAATAAAAATAAAAATAGTAATAGCACTCCTTGAAAAAGACAGTTAATTAAAGTTCTATGAAGAACAAGACTGCAGAATAAGTACCTGCTACATTAGCACTCTCATTTCACATGTATCATGCAGGGTCCTTATGCAGCTGAGCAAGAGCACTTCAGATTAAATTGTCTGGCATTTATTGGCAAGGACTCTGCTTTAATACCAGTTCCCTCCCTAGAGTTATTTCTAACCCTTACTTATCTGCTTTCCCTACTGTCATTATATTTCCTTCTGTAGGTTTACAACATGTGATAAAAGCTCTTTCACCTAGTATTGTTTAGCATGGTTATCTGACCTTAACTTTGATGAATTAGAACAAACAGAAATGATCCTCAGAATACAGGCAGAAGGTAAAAATTTATTTTAAAAATCAGCAGGTCTGGGCTTTTGCTCTCAGGAAGGACTCTGGCTGCTCACATGTCACTGTCAGAAGTAAAACGAAGAGTCACATGGAGAGATTATTGTCCCTGCTCTTTTTACCAAATACTGCTATGGCATCAAAACCTAAAGACTGCAGGCCCTAGAACCTTTCTGAGGCATCCCATGTCAACCACTGCTGTTCCAGACTGTTTCTGGGCAGGTTTGGGAGATCACATGTGTAAGAACATCTCTTAGTAACAGTCTGGTTGCAGTCAGAGATGGACTGTGTGGAGAACTTGGAGCCCGTGCCAGGTATGGAGCTGGAGTGAGGAGATGGATAACTCATCAAATCTTCATGCCAAATTGCACAAAATGTTTCAATACTAATAAAATGCATGATAATATTACATATATCTTCAAATTATGAAATCAGGCTTAAAGATAAACCCCCTCCCCAAATAATGCATCTATATTTTTCTCTTAGCCCCCGATTTCAAAGTTATAGGTTTTACTTCCTGCAGAATTTTTCTCTAGACACAGAAGACAGAAACTTGTTTATGCAACTCATTAATGCAAGCTGAGACTCTTACATAATTACAGGTCTCCAAACAATATGCATACAGGAGCTGGCAAGGCTACACTGGATAATCAGTTTTAAGACAGAACAGCCTTTGAAACAAGCAGAGAATCTCATTACCCAGATGCATAAATCCATGGTTCATTCACATCTTGAACTGTTGTGGGCAGTTCTCATCCCCCAATCTCAGAAAATACAGAATATAACTAGGAAAGATCATGAGCAGTGTGACAGGCATATTCAAAACCATACTATTCAAAATAGTATATTAAAAATATTAAAAAGTTGGAACTATTTTTGAAAACATGGGACTTTTAACAAGTAAACATTAACTGGGAGTGAGGAGTAGGGAAAAGTGTCACATTAAAAAAAATGCACAGAAAGGTACATTGGGAATGGCTGCTCACAGTCTCTGGCAAAGCAAGAACTACAGGTTAACAGAAGTAAGCAGATGGCAGACTCAGAGAAAATGAAAGAAATTGATTTTTCATGTTGTGCAGGTAAATACAGTTTTTTTCAAATGCAAAGCATCTACATGAGTTCAAAAGATGACTCAAAAAAAATCAAAAGGAAAAAATCAGGGCTGTTAAATACAAAGACACCATCTCGAACTCAAGGAGTCCCTGGAGCCAGAAAAATATTCTAAGGAAACATCATTATATTTTTGACCTTTTCTTTTTCTCTTCTAAGCATCTGCTTTTGTCTGCTTGGTGACAGCATATTAGGGAAAATGGATACATCCATCCTATGCTGTGAATACAAAATCTTTAGCTTGTGTTTTAAAATGGCCAAGAATCATGAAAATTAGAAATAATCAAAATGAGATTTTTTCCTCTTCATAACAACTCCAGAAGGTATGATGTAGATTCTGGTTTAGTTTCCTCACATTATTTCTATAAAAATCACAAAGTTACCTCCTGGCCCTGAGCCTTTTTCTCCCCAGAAAGCTCTGAACGTTGCTAGGGGACCCTTAAGTGACAGAGCAAGCTCAAGTGTAAAGGACATGCAAGATGTAAAGCTGCTTTACAGTATTTCATCACCAAGCCTTTGCTAGTGCACTATGCTAGTGCATTTCTTCTGAGAGTGTCGACTTCTTCATTTACAAGGGCACTGCTAATTCCAAAACAAAGCTTACAGGAGCTCACTTTAAGCCATGCCATGGGTCCCAAAGGAACTCACACAGCATGAGCACAGCTCCCCTCCTCCTGCCTTGGGCTGGGAATCCCACCTCTGCCTTGCACCCAATGATCTTGGGAACTGAACAGTTCCTTCCACGATGCTGGGAGGCAAGCTACCCTTTTACAGCCTGGTGCAGGCACACAGCTTTTGCTTTTGGTTTTGTAAGGCAAATGGGACCAGAGCATTTGTATGAGGGAGAAAGAAGGCTGTGAAGGATGGACCTGGTATTATGTGGGCCTGCATGCGTAAAGGAAAGAACAAGGTCTGCCTCTGAACAAGTGGGCTGGTGGATCAGCCTCAGAGAGGAAGCTTGTGTTTGGGGAAATTAGCAGTTATTCTGAATGAAGAGTAATGTTAAGACACACATTTACACTGAGAGGTGTAAAATTAGGAAGTAGCATAAAATTTCTCATTTCTCCCTTTAATCAAAAGATGGCTTCATGACATTAAGAAGGCAATCAACCTACAAATGATGTCTCTGAAGGAATAACTGCACGTTGTTCATGATAACAAGTGCATCTTCTGTGAAAGATTGAAACAGGAATCAATTGGCACACAAATCTCTCTGCTGTTATTTGTAAAGGGGAGTTACAGAATTAACGCAATGTATAGTATGTCTGACAGAAAAATTGGCAGTTATCTCATAATATGTAACCTCTGGCTGGCAAGTAGGTACATAGTGCTTAGCAGGGATCTCTATTCCAATACTTCCTCCACCATTTTGCAGTGCACAATTTTGCTTTCAGTGTTGAGATACATATTGCTTCATTTAAAATTAAGTCTCCTGATTGTCTCAGTGGGTATCTTAGGCAATATTTGAAGTAATTATGTCACTTCAAAAGCAGCATAGGAAAACAATATTGTGCCATTTTATTTCTCTTCACAGCTGTCCAAACAATGTTAAATGAATCAGAAGTGCCTTGCATTCAGAGCAACAACATAAATTCAAAATCTCTCCAGCACAGCAAGAGCCATTGAACAATTAGCAGGAGTCCTTCTGACTAAATAAATATATTTTGCACTTCTGAAGGAATCCAATGGGAATGTACACCACCAAGAATAAAAAACCCCCAACCTTTAACAGTGTTAACATGTCGTATAATAAAGATTATTCTATAATTACTTCAATAGCTATTTTACAGTAGAGATGTATTTCTAAAATTTAGCACCTCCAATGCCATCCTACTTGGCCTGCATGGAAAATCATTCATATCTTCTTTAGGTTTTTTACTTGACATTTATCATCTTTGTTGCTTTAGTGTCCTTTATCAGGTTCCAGGTAGCTACTTGCTTAAAGTAGGGTCTGGAAATCTTACCTCGGTCAAATTAAATATAGAGACAAGGAGATATTAAAACCTGACCTGACTCCACATGGATTTAAGTGCAATATAAGTAAGTATGTAAGTATTTAAGATGTGAATACTGGCAATAATAATTGCTAGTGCCACAAATTGAGCTGTGAAACAGGTCTCTTGTGAAAATGGTTTTTTCACTTTTATACTTTCATATTTCTAAGACTGGTGGATCCACAATCAGCACAGTCTGCAAAAGTGAGATGTAGGTAAATAGAGAAGTATCTAAAATGAAAATAGTGATATGAATAATCAGTGATGTCGCACTGGACTCATACTCATATTTGAAGAGAGGTGCCACCATGAAAGGTATGACTGGTGCCTCAGCTCAGCATACTGCTAAAGCTAAATTTAACAAAAAGAGTGATTTTCAGAATGAAGTGTCAGCGGATTGTGGTTTAGCTATGAAAAAGGTAACCAAATGAAATTAAATTCAACCAAATTCAAAGATATTCACTTTGTGCCTCATTCACAGCATCTAAGTAACATTCTTATTGTAAGATAATATTCTATGATCAAGATGTGGTTATGAGTATGTTCACATCTTTTCCATCAATGTTTTTTTCCCCCTTAATTCTTGTTAATCAAGTAGAAATAAATTACCTATCTAATTTATTTCCTACTGTGTCTATTGTTTTCTTTTTAGTGGCATCTATATAAGGATGTAAGTACTCTGGACAGTTGTTCCGGTTGGTGGCTAGACTTCAGATGGACAAACTGAAGCTTTCAGAGCCAGTCTAATATGCATATTGTGGTCTGATGAAAAATACAGATATAGCTACCATGTGGTGACTGGTACTGCTTAACATTTGTTTGGATCCCAAGCTGCAATGGAGAAATGGTGCAAAATTTGGATACACAACATTTATCAACATGATGAATAAAATTTAAGCATTCCCTCTTTTTTCTGTCCATCATGAAGGAAGAAAAAATTCAAATCTTAATACAGAAGTAAAATCAAAGGCAATTTTCTCACAAATGGGTTGTTACTCACAGAGCATTTTCAGGAGTCATCTGAGAGATGGGAACAGAAGTTCTAATTTTGTTTCCCTATTGCAATGGGCAGAGCACTTCTGTGCTCTCTTTTCCCTGTTTATAAAATAAGGACAGAGCAATAATGAGTTCTTAGGTTTTATGATTCACTTAATGTTTGCATAGAACTTTAAAATATCAGGAGTAACATAAAAATAATAACTACTGGATGTATTATGGCAAACACAAATACTTCTATTTCTAGCATGCTACCCTGTATTAGTTCTACATTTTCTTGAAATATAACATGATTTTTATGTAATAAGAAATAGACTACTAGGTAGCATACTAAGTAAAAATTTGGCATGACATACTCTAAACCAATAATTTCCATCCCAGGAGAAACAAAGGTATTTAAAAGATGCTTTTACAATAAAAATAAACTATTAAAAAGTTGGCAGAAATTCTCTGGGCATAATTGCAGCTGTGCTTGTTTCAAAATGCCTATTAAATCTGATTCACCAGGACTGTACTACTAGCATGCCTCTGCCTATGGGAAAAGCCTAGGCAATAATTTAAACTACTTTAAATTGAAAATTTAGAGCTGTTGTAATTAATTGTGAATCATTAGAAACAGCTCAATTAGAAAAAAAACACAACAAAACAAAACAAGATTGTTTACAACATAACAGATAATTAGCAAACTGCTGCAGAATCCAAAGATTTGCCAGAATACATGTAGTACAAGAGAAAGAAAGAGAAAAAGGCATATCACAGGCACAATCATGCTTGTATATCAAACCTCAAAATTTCCATCTTATCCTTCAGCACTGCATCTTCCCTGGGGTTTAGTGGAGCCCAGTCCCACTGGTTTTTACAACCCTCAGTTAAATCTTTGTGAGTGTGACCTACACTTGGGCTGAAGATAATTTAGAGACTTAAAACACCCTGGCTGCCCTTTGATTTGGTTTGTGAGGAGGACTTATGAGGATTCAGTTTGGGAGGCGGAGTGTTGAGGATGTACAAACTAATACATACCTACGTGTTTAAGCCTCCTTTTTGTCATCAAGTAGTTGTTAAGATTAAATATGGGGTTTTCTGTGTATCTTGGGATTGATAACAAGGCTTAGCAAGTGCCACATCATTCTGATGCACTTGTGAGCCTGCACTGGTACCTCCGAGAAGGTTTGATGTCTGTCCCAGGCTCACAAGGATGGTCATGTACCAACTGGAATAGGACATACTGCAGAGTGTTACAAGGTATTCTGCAAAGTAATGGCCATTATTTTTCTGTTTTCTTATGTATTACAATTCTATGCTCCTATCTTCTTGGTATTATCTTGATAACAAATAACTTACTTATACTGGTGTTTTGTATGATCTTCTAAAGCACACATGCACATCTAGGACAAAATCTTCTGTTGAGATTCCCTAACACAGTCTCGGGGAGGGTGAGGGGTGGATGGAGGCTTCTACTTTCACCAGGAGTGTCTTGGAAGTTCTGAAAGACAACTCTGGTCAGTACAGCCGGGTACTGTGCAGACAGCCTTGTTCCTACCCCAGCTGGTGTCCTCCCCCCCGGCTAGATGGCCCGAGCATTACCACGGTTATCAGAGGGCTCAGTCACATGGAGTTCCAGAAGCACTTTATTCCTGATGGGGTCCAGCGGCGAAAGAGGTTGAATGGTCTTGGGAGACCCTTGTTATAGGGCCTGGCCAGGGGGCAAGGGGCACAGGAGAGGAGAGGGAGGTGGGGGGATACAGAAGGAGCAAGGGATAGGGTCAGGAGACAGGTTATGGTTAATCAATACAGGAGAATTAACATATCCAGGTAAGGCAACTCAGGGAGAAACCATTTTGCTTTCCAAGGGGTGGTTTCATACAGCGGAGTTATCCCACCAACGTCCCGGGATAGGCTCAGGTACCCCAACAATTCCCATCAGATAAAAAACCGTTAGAGAGGCCTCAGGTATCTTCCATCATATCACTGGAATTTACAAAATCGAAAAGGAAAAATACCAAAGTATGTGCTTGCAATTCTAGCAGAAGAATGTTACCCTTTAAAGCTCGAGTGGTCAGCACTGATAACACAAAGAAGCTACTAATGGTCAGATCTGGCAAAAAAGGACTTCAGTCATACCGTCCACGCACCTTGAAATCAACATGTTCATAGAGCCTGATGGAGTTGAACCTGTATATTTAGCAGAAATCTAATGACATAGGGGCTTCAAGGCCAGTTTTACAGTCATGTAGTCACTCAGCATAACCACATAATACTTGAATATTTTGAAAATGTGAGAATCGTTCTGCCAGAAAAAAACTAATGCTTTACATTCTGCATTGCATTGTCAGAAGTGACTTGCAGTGGGAGGTTTGCAGGGAAACAGAAAGAACAGATAACCCCTCTCCTTTCTCTGGGTTTGTAATTTTCTCCTGTGAGGTAAAAAGCAGCTCCAGCATTGGTTGGGAAAAACCTCTGTGCTGAAACAACAGAGCTTATGGCTATTTTGTTCATAACATAATTTCTGCAATTTAAAAGAGAGCAATAGACCAAAGAGGAGAGTACAGTCAAACTGTGGCCAGCTGAAGTGAATATACTCTGTCTGAATAGTAATTTAGAGACACCTTAGCACTGACTTTGTGTTTCAGAAAGTGCTGTTCAAAAGGAGGAGATGCAATTAAATTAAATTCCTCTCCAACAATAGTTTACAGCTATCTATTATAAGCTTGTGAAAAGCGTCAGTGGAGATATTGAACACATCTCTTGCCAATTTGAACTTCTCTTAAAAATTAAAATTTCTGTACATTTGCACAGTATTATTCTGTTTCTGTCTAGCAGCACTTTCTATTCTATTCTAGAGGAGCTGTGTTCTATTATTCATGGCTAATTTTAATTACTGTATCTGTAATTTCAGCCACATCCTAATTTACCACGTTGACTATGCGTTAAGATACTGTGAACTGTAAACTGTTATTTCCATCTCTTCCTCAGCAATCATGTCAGTTATTCACTCAGTCTTCCCACTGAAGAGCTTTCTATTCAGAGATGAAGTTGGTTGATTATTTATTTTTGTAGTAATAGTGTCCAAAAGAGTTAATGTTCAGTTGACTGCACATTTTCCTCACTAGAACAGTGATGGTTTCAAGCTGCACTATGTAAGACTGAAAGCCTGTACAGTGAGAAAGAAACTCAGTCTCTGTGCTCATTCTTCTGCTTGCAAAAATATCCTGTTTATTATTGCATGGTAAGTCACACTCAGAGTCATGTTCCTTTCACAGCCATTTAAAGTCTAGGAAGAGTGGTCTGCACATGGATGTGTCAGTGCTCAGCAACCACAGCCATTCCTAAGGAAATTGTAGAAAAGCTGTCAAGTTTGGTGATTAAAACTTCTTGTTATTGATGGCTGGGAAGGAAGGCCGTGCCTGTGAGAGACATGAGCTGCTGAGGGTGTATTCTGCATTTCTACCTTCCCAAAGCTTGCTGCTCGCCTCTACTGCTCTCCGGCCATGGTTCTCCACTGCAGCTCCCAGCCCGGCACTCTCAAAGGAAGCAGATAACCCCAAGCAGAAGGGATATGAGGGTGTTGCAGCACCCCATAGGTTCAGCAGGCTCCACACAAACAGGGCAGCATGGGCTATAGTGACTTGTTCAGGAACAGACCTCTCCTGACTGCCCGTTCTGCCAAAGTCTCGGTTCTAGGAGATATTTCCTCCCCTCACACCCAGGTCCTTAAAAAAATCTGACTCCCTCTTTCCCTGCAGGATATACACACATCTGTAAAGACACCATTGCATCCTCTTCATTCATCCTTTTGGGAAGCAGACTTTTCTTTCTTATACCTTCTGTTTTCTACCTTTCATTTTCAGTAAAGTTACAGCTGCCAAAATTACAGTGTTTCCTCACTCATTCCTCTAACCGTGCAATCCTTATATCCTGCTTCAGTTTCTGTGGCAGTGACCCAGTCAGTGGCTGTGGTCACAGGAAACAATGGACAATCTGCAACCCCTGCCTCCTGCAGGGGTGTTAGTGAAGAAGCAGGATGGTTAAACTATTCCCTTCAGAGCAGTGAAACTGAGGGGGATGGGGGAGACAGGCATTGATAGTTTCCCGCCGTTCACAAGTGTCAGTCAGGTTCCATCTCCTCCCCCGTCCCCTTCACAGTTATTTTAATATCCATCAGTTGCTCGAAAGTTCTGTTATCGTGTCCTGTTGATTGATTATATTAATGTATTCCACCCCTTTGTTTCCCCATTGGATGTTCCCCGATCATGTTTTATTTCTCTATTGGTTTATTCCCCTGTTTCTCCCCTTAGACTTCCCCTGTCTCTCACCCCTTTTAAACCCCTGCACACCCTCAGATCTTGGCTTTTTGTGACTTACCTTCAAATTAATAAATTGGAATAATAGCCGCAAAGAGTCCTCCCTGCTTCTTTGCCATCGGGAACTGCCTTCATTAACAACTTGTTACTGCTAAAGCTGCCTTGGCTGAGGGCGAGCTTGTTCGAGCTGTTACTAAGGAGACCAGAATTTACATGCCCCGAGGGCTGTAAAAGGTCTATAGAGTAAGAGCTGAACGCAGCAGAAAAAAGCCGCGCTCAAGCCGCAGGGCAGCTTGAAAAGACCCGGCAGAAACAGGCAGTAGCAAGTTTCCTCTTATAGCAGAGTATGTTCTCGACTTTGGAGATTCCTTTGTTCCATTTATCTTAAGCTCAGCTTTACTTTCTGTCTTGGTCTCCTTTCCCAGCTCTGGGCTTATTTCAGACAACCCTAATTATGGGAACATTTTTCCATTTATTATCCACCTGGTTTCATTCTTCCATGTGTTCATCCTCAAGGGCTTCCCACAGCTCATTGGATCCTCAGCACCTTTAGACTGTGGATAAATCAGTGTGAGGACCCAGTCTGGCCTTGGCACACTTCACCTGAGGTGTACCATAGCTCTGGCACAGATTTTTCTATCTCGCTTTGGTGAGATAGAAAAGTCATATATTTGCAGGACTTTCATTCATCATTTGAAAAATGAGGGTAATGGTGGTTTTTGTTGGATAATTTTTTTTTATTATTTTTTTTTTTTTTGCTTTCCCTTGCCATCTACTTTTTATAATGGAGTCAATCCAACAGTTTTAGAGCTGAGGCAAGGACTTCTGATGAGCTTATGAAACTAATGGCAGTTTTTATTTCAAAACGCCCACAGGAGTGCAAAGGGTAGCATTTCTCCCTGTTCCTACCTTTGCAGAATCACCTTAGAAGCAAAGGCCAGCCTGTATCACCATGTAGGCACAGACATGAGCTGAAACACCCCCTTGGGCTGACCCTGCATTACAGCAGGGGCTGACTGTGCCTCTATGTTTCCCTACTCTCCACCTCAGCCCACCAACAAGTGTCTGTGAAGAATCCTGCCAGGCTGAGTCCTGCTGGGTGCTGGTCCTCCTCTGACACAGAAAATGAAACTTATCTGTATTTTTCTAATGGAAAAAGTAATTTTAAATTTCTGTAATGCACTAATAAGTGAGTCTGTTTTGTCTGTCTAATAATCCTGTTTTTTCTTTTTCTTTTGAATGGACTTAGGAATTTTTAGCCAATACATATTCTTATCCTGTATTCTTCTAATGACAGCAAAATATAATATGCTAAAGTAGAAATAATGCCATTTAGATACAGAGTCTGACAAAAATCAAGCAAAGGAAATTAATGTGAAGTGCAGAAAGGCCAACTAAAACTTCTTCAATTTACCTGCTGTGAAAGGATTCTCCTCCTGATATTATTACTGGAGCTACAGAATCAGGAATTAAGATTTGTTTGAATTTTTAATTGCCAACAACTCACTACCCTTTAGTGTTTATTATGAGTGAATAGCTACATCAGGCATTTACCAACTATATTTGGGACACGGACAAGAATTGGAGGTTTGGGTAGTGAAGCTGATTTCAGATGTTTGTGGATGTACCATCTGTGGCTATTAAAACCCTCTGCAATACCATATGTGAGATCAATTCAGATACACTAAAAAGCCAGACTGAGAGAGAGGGCATAAATTGTTGGAAGCAAACATTTATCTGAAGATAAATGAAAGGCAAAATGGCACTGAATTACCATTTGATTTCTCTTGGAAAATGAAGGAGGAGCTATGCTTTTCTGGACTGGGTGATCACCAGTATCTCCAGCTTTATGGGTATCAACTGGAAGCCAGTTATGATGAAAAACTTGAGTATATTTGTCTCAGGTCTGTAATGCCAACCTCCATCATGGAATTACTTGATTATAAGATTTTTTTTGTGTGTCCCCATGCTGCATTTCACACCCATGAAGGTTCTCCATAAGCATCCCAAAAACTTGAGCATGAGAGCACCAAGGAGCTTGCCTGATTGACGTGAGAGAAATTACCTGGGCATCCTCTTCACCTTGTTGCAAGAAATAGCTGAATGGGGAAATGATTCTTTTCTGTGGAGGAACAGGTCTTTTTGTTGTCCAGCTGTAGGCACAGGTTTTTAATAAATAGCCAATATGGTCATCCTCCTTCCAACTTGATCAGATAAGTTTAAAGCTATTGTCATCCTGACACCGTTCCCTCCCTCCTTCTCCACTAAGAAAGGACTGATGTACCACTGTTACTTAAGAACCCACAGAGGCATCCACTGGGCTGGGAGCCCTTGGCTCACTGGGCTATTTGGAAATTCTCTGTAGGGCTCTGCCAGGTAAAATGTTTCTATTTTAGATTACTATATATAGTCCACTAAACTGTGCAGAAATGTCAGATGCCAGCATGTGCACATGCCTCCTGATACAGCCTCATATATAACGTATTTAAAAAGTCCTTTAGTGAAAATGTCAGCACATTTGATGTGGAGGAATAGGAGAGATGTTTTTTTTCTTTTCTTTCAGTAAAGTTTGAAAAACGATTTTGAAAAAAGTGGAAATTAGTGGTGTGGGACAGTATCAATGAAAAACACACTTTAAAAGCATTTATAAAATGCTTGAGTCAATGGGAAGTGAGGCCTAATTTGGATTTGAAAGCGAAAAATGCAATAAAAAATTAAAAATTGAGACCTTTTTTCAGAAAACTGATTGCTTTGCAACATCTAAGTAATCTATGACATGTTTTCAGACAATGGGTTGTCCTAACATATCATTGACAGTTACATGGCAAAAGAAATATCAGTGAGTCAGAGCACTGATAAGGAGGTAATGAACTTGTTAACACAGATAAATCAAAAGGGACTCTCTCATTCAAAAACAAGTTTTATAACTGAAAAGCATGTGTTCCTCACTTTACAGCTGGGAGCTATTTAGAGCTCTTCATCAAGAATATGGCATGAGGTAAGTAATGACTATTAAGTAATAGATATTTTGTCCTGAAAATACTACCCTAGCATAAAATGAAGATCCATTCTTTGTTTTGGGAGGTATGAAATACATAAACAGGAAGGCAGAGAAAGGGCTGTTGAGGTGATTGCCCCTAAGCCACCCAGCTGCCACATCCCTGAAGCTACAAGGGAGTCCTGATCTTTTGTGCTTCTTTGAAGGGAGAGACAGCATCTTCCTAACAGGGAGAGTAAAGGTATGCTTGGGGTTGATCCTGATGTCATGGCCAGGAAAGCTGACCACTTTCCCCTGCAGCAGGAGCAAATGTCCACCAAGTCTTCCTCATCCAGGACAATACTCAAAATGTTTGTGCAAATTAGATTGTGAGATGAAAAAGATTTTATCCTTGGACCTTTCCTTTGTGGAAGAGTTCTAACGTTTCTCAGAATAAGAGGGAGTGCACATAACAGGAAGCCCCACAGAAATTTCTTAGCCCCAGACACTGCGAAAAATAACAATCCAGCTCAATAAACTTATCTTTTTGAATTATAAATTATTCTCAGAAATTACTGATTATCTATAAATGCTTACAGAGCTTTTCTTGATTTAATATATTCTCTGGATTTTTGGTCATTTATGTACTGCTTGTCATCAGAATACTTTAAATGAAAACAATGGTAGTTCTTAAAAATATGGTTCTAGAATCCAACAAAAGTTTTCCTTGCCCTGATGCACTGCCTACTCACACTTGCATAAAAGGCTTAGCTAGAAATTAAAGAATGAAAGTGCTTTCTGAGTAGGGTGTTGACTCACAATGCAAGAACCTCAACCTTTTCAGGTCACAAATATCCTCCATTTAGGGGACTGTGTCTATAAATTCCTTAATTGTGTCAGGTCCACTGAGTGAGTGAGGAGATGAGATTTTGCTATATTAACTCCTTTGGACAAGGACTTACACTACACTTACACTTTGCCTAAATTTGGCACAATTTAAGAAACTCTGAAAGGCTAGGGGGAATGAAAGTTTTCTCTTTCATAGCAAAACGTAACTCACAAGAGTCCTGAAAGTCTCTAGGCACCTTTAAAATCATCCCAGACTCATCTTACTTACTGGTACCTAAAGTACTTCCCACATGTTTTAGAAGATCCTTGGAAGCGTGAAGAATCTATGAAATTTTCTTCTTCCTAAGCTTCAGTGAAAGTAAAAGGTTATTCAGAGAGATGATTACATTTAGTCCAGTAAAAATTATTTAAGCATACTTAAAATTTTCTGATATGGTTATTTAAAAATTTACAAGGCCCAATATACCTTTTACCAGGTTTCCAAAATGGCTAGAATACTTGTCTTAACCAGAAGAAACACAGTTTGTGTTTTTCCTGCTTGAGGCATTTGAATCCAAAGCATGCACATGATCACAGTCACTGCAAGAAGAGGCACCTTCTGTAACATCCCTTGAAGCTGAGCCACTGCACAAGTAGGAAAGTTGGAGAAACAGAGTATGGCTGTATTACCTAGTGAGGAAGTATTCATCCAAGATAATACAGTCCAAAGATCTCTTCCTCCTGGATTTTTCTGTATCTATTGTACTAGATAATCACTGGATTAAACGACAGTAGGAGTATACGAAACTTTCTGCGTCCTTATCTGACACTGCTTTTCTGAAATCTCATTGTCTTTATCAGTAGTTTCTGCTGCAAGGTAAGCCATGTGAAATGAAATGACATATTATGAGAGGTCTTAATATTTGCTTCCATCATGTTACATTGGTTTTTAACCTCTTCTTCCCATGTTCAGTCTCTGTCCCAGCATCTCAAAGGGAGCCCATAGTGATAGCATAGGGTTAAAATGTTTTTAGAAGCATAGGCCTTGGGAACGGGAATAGGCACTGTGTTTGCGGAGGGCAGTGAACAGAGAGAACCTGTCCCTAAGCACCCACTCGTGAAGAAGCTGATGTAATTACATGATAAACATAATATTAACAATACGGTGAAACTCTAGAGGGGGAAAGGGGGCTTAAACTCATGCTTGGGTGAAAACAATGTATACAATAGAACAATGTTAAGGTTGATGATTAACATATGATTGAATAGCAATTATGTCAAGAAAACATATAAAATGAAATCTATTCCGAAACCAGGCCTGGACTTGATTTGGGTCTGAACCCCTGGTCCCCAGAGCGCTCTCAATAAAAGCACCGGCATAATCATTCGTGGTTATGTTTTTTTTTTCCTACGCTAACAATAGGGATATGCATGATGCTTGATAGCCCTGGTCAGGACATACAAGAAAACTTTGCAATCTGATGCAAAAATGAAGGAACTTAATGAATTTTTCATGTACAGCTAAATGTTATGCTTAACTGAGTGATGCTTAATTCAAAAGAAAAATACCCCAGGCTTCTAGTTTAGGGGGAAGGCAGAACAAATGGTCACTTTAATATTTAGACATTCATTAAAAAAAAAGGAAGATTTCAAAATCAAAACCACTGGCCTCTGTGACATGGGCATGAAGATTAAGAATCATATCTGGAAGGAGACAATAAAAATATAACAATCTTTCCAGTCAGGTGTAGACATTTATGAACATTCGTTGAGGAGATTAAATTGTGATTCTAGTGAAATCCCCATTAGCTCCCCTCACTAAGTGAAGTGCTGAGAAACTAATTCTGTCTGTGTAGTTTATGGTGAAGACATGACCCCTAATTAAGCAGCTGCAGTAACAAGACACACTGAATCACACAAGTGGTCAGATGTGGTCTTTTAACAGACACACTATAGGAGGTAAAAGACTGAAAAGAAGGTCAGCCACGAGCATCCCAGTCCAATTAGCAGGATAAGAACTGAAATGCTGTTATTAATCATGTTGTCATCCTAAGACTGAAAACAAATAATTGAGCAAGGCACACTCACGGTACTCACCTTGTCTCAGCAGCACTGTCTCAAGATGTGCCAAGAGCTTCTCAGCATTTTCTATTCAAACATGAGAATGATTCAAACACCAAGATACCACAAATACGAATAGGAGATCTACTGGAGATCATAAGAGAGTTGGGCCAATGTCCAATGTTAAAAAACCTGACTATAAAGTGTCTCAATGAAACTAGGCAAGGGGCACTTGCCTAACTATATATACAATGAGAAAAGATTTATAGGAAGATTAAAAGTTAAAGATGTATTGAGGTAATTCTAGCCAAAAAGTTGGGAGAAGTCGGAAAGGCTTTTACAAATAATACACATAGACATTTTAAGCATCATAGAACCTTACAGGTAAATAAGAAGGTAAAATTGATGACAACCTGGATGCTCATATTTACAGACAGCAGTTTGATAAATTGTCAAGCATTAAAGGCTTGGTCAAACCAGGTATTGATAAAATTAAGTCTAGATGTCATCAGTGGAATAAATATTAAGAGAAAACAATCTAAATGTGTAGTGGATGATATTAGAAACAATAAACACCATAAACAGGTATTGAACAGCTGATGGTCTAAGGCTGTTACAAAATTAGTAGACTATGCAAAGATAGGAGATGAAGCAGGTAGATTTAAATTATTCTTTAGATATAGAATCCAATGAATACCTGAAAATATCTTAAAAAACAATTGGACAAAACAATTGCTAAATAATCTGAAGGATGAATAATGCTGTGATAAATGCCAACAGACTAGCAGGGGAAATGCTTGCTTTGTTAAAGACTGCAGTCAACAATTTGAGCCTTTCCTTTCAGAACAGCTTGTGAGGAAAAGCCTCTATTTCAGTATTACCCCAAAATCAGATGGCATAGATTAAAGGTGATTCTGTGCCACATGTAAGCAGTCTGAAATGTAAGTTGCAATATGAATGGATTTGTTCAGTGCAGACTGATGAAAGCAAGTCTGTGCTCATTCATGAAGAGCAGAAGTGTTCATTCACTGAGACAGCAGTCTGCACAGACTGTGATCCAGATTATGCATAACAGAGAAGTGATGGCCGAGAAGATCAGCAGAGGCAGAGAATAATGAGAATTGCAGTACAGGTGACTGGCAAACTCATTACACTGAAAGCAAGTTAAGGGTGCATGAAATGGATTAAGAACTGACTCAGAGATCCATAAAAATGCCTCTGTGCACAGGATTTAGCTGAACAATATGAACACTTCTGCTTAAAGACATATACAGTCTACAATAAAGTTCCTGGGGGAACAAGCCTGAAGCTGTCCTTAAAAATTTACTGTCTGATTGGGGTTCCTTCACTGTGGCTTTAGAGAGAAATATCCCCACTGGACTCCATGCTTTGTTTTTTCCTGTTTTGCTGCTTCATATTTTTATGATCTTACGCAAATTTAGCTTCTCTGTCTATTGACATAATTAAGAGATCCAATGTTTTAATGTCCATCAGTTGAAAACTTCACATATATCTCTGGCATGTCTTTCATGATATCATGATGTCTTGTCATAGCTAGCAATGCTGCAAGAGACCTTTGATTTTCCTTTCCCCCTCTTTTCTCTTGTTTTCTTGTAGAATCTCTACAGACACCACCACCCACCTTACTTTTTTCTCATATCTACCAATAAGAAATTGCCATGGCCCTGGCTGCACTTTCCTGTTTAGCCTGTACCCAAAGTTCTTTCTCCATAGCTCTCAGTCTCAGTTAAGTATCTTTTGCTCTCCAGATGCACTGGCAGAGGCAATCCCAGGCTGCTCATAGCTGCTCCCTGTGATCACCATCCCAGCCTGATGCTTTGACCAAAACTTTCTTCTGCAGAAGAACACTCTTGTTGCTCTGCAGCTCCATTTCCTGATCCTCACACAGCAGCAATCAACTTACAAAAAAGGCAAAGTGTGGTCTTGCCAGGTCTCCCTCTCATGGTACTCATAAATAGATCGGATCAACTTAATTTTCCTCCTTCTCATCTCTCCTAAAAGTTCTTCTTTGAGATGATTATTTCAAAGAAAACAAAATGCTTGACAAGACAAAAGATTTTTGCCTCTTATTCTGTCAAATACTCTCACTATTCCCATATACTTCCCTGTGTGTACCCTTCATGTAAAAATTATCAATTGTGTAATTTTTGAGTTGCAGTCTCTTTTGTGGATGTGCATGTGTGTAGCACTTCTCACAAGAAATTCTCCCCACTGAACTTGTTTCTAAATTCCACAGGGAAAAACCCACCCAGTGGGAACTGAATCAACAGAACAACAGCTGGCAGTCTGTATTTCTGGAGCAACCACACACCACAATACAAAATAGCATGAGATTTGTCAGTCTGTCAGTCTAGGGCTTTGTTCACCTCTCTTCACCATACAAATAAAAAGTGTCCACCTATTGTACATTGCCAACAGCCCCTGAAGACACACACTGTATGGCAACAGTCAGTGAGGCAGCAGGAACAGTAACAGTCCTAAAACATGACTTGAACATGTTTCTTTTTACTCTGTGTGAAATAACTTTGATGGCTGCTGTCAAAGTTGTACACATAGCATCAGACACTCATTTTTTCCTTTCAGTAATTGACCACCAGGGTGCTCCCTAATTAAATTTCCCCACCTACAACTTTATGTAAAAGGTATACATTAACCATTTTTTCAAGAGTGCCTGCACTGCACTAGGTTTGCCTTTCTTCTGGGTTTTCTTGCTCAGCAGAAAGCAAATAGAAGTGCTTTAAAACCAGGATGGAACTCTTTATCATTTGTGTATCTGACGTTTACAGTCCAGTTTTGAAAGGGATAATTGTAAACCTAAAGGGGTAATTCTCACTGATGCTACTGAGAATGTACTTTCCCTGGCACATAATTTTAAAAGGTTGCCCTAGTGCATGTCTATTTTAAACACAGATATGCAAATAAATCATCCTTTTTTCCCCCTAATACCTGAACAACAAAAGCTGATTTTCTGACATGCAACCTACAGCAGCTGTCTGATCTTTTAATCTGTTACATATGCTTTGTCTCCCTGTAGGAGAGCACAAAACTGCTATACACTTCTTGATCTGCAAATTCAAGACCTGTGCCCTTTTATACTCCCAAAGTGCACAGGGGATCTTAGTCAAAGCTGCTTAGCAACTAGGGGATTTAGAAAATGTACTGTGCACACTCCTCTGGCCATTGAGCTGTAGGATTTTGGAAGCAGCTCACTCTTATCATTTTAATCAATTAAAAGGGTTGTCCGCCCTGTGTTAATCTCCCTTCAACTCTTACTAGATCAAAAGACTCCAGCTGATTATTGTTGCAGAATAACAGGATATCAGACAAATGTTAATTTAGATGTCACAAAGTCAGTGTCAGTATTCACTGAACATCTCTAAGGTCTGCTGAGAAGAGATGAATGTGATTGAAAAAGGAAAAGGAAGAAAGTTTGAGGTATGGCTATTTTTGTCCTCTCCAAATCCCATAAATACATGAGAGACTGTCCCTGCAGCTCTGCTCAAGGAACAGAGATGGGAAAGAAGTGTTTACATTTTATTTGTTCAGACTCTAACAACAAAAAACACCACAATCCAAACCCTATTCTCTTCTCTTTTCTTATGACACACAATCGAAGAGTCAAAAAATGCTTCTGATACTAGTAGGTGAAAGGTTAGATTACAGGATAGAGCAGTAACAAGTCTGGGTGGTCTTGTAGAGTGCCTCATAGCCTAGTTAGAGAAGATCGTATTTGCATAAATTTAGAGTCTGTATTTTAGGGAAAAAAGCCCCAGCATTGTTCCACAGAGACTGGGCATAAAAGATCAGTCTGTCATGCCAAACTACACAGTACCTTGGGGGTGCAGGTGTTCATCTGAGCAGTGGTAGCTGACGGGTACACCAGAAAACTTGAACTCAAATGGCACAATCTAATCTTGATGATGTATTATGAGCAATAATGTCAACTCACCATTAGCCCTGTTTCCATTCCCATCTGTCCAGCTTTAACTCTGCCTCATTATGGTGTTGGCAGACACCACTTGAACATGAGCTCCCCATGTGAGTCTTGAGCTAAAAACACTTGACTTTACCAGCAGGACAATCTCTTAGAAGACTATGGGAACAGTTTCACATTTGTGCAATGCTAGTGACAGGACCAATACTGATGTGGTGACCACTTGTGTTGACTCTACATTGTTGGGATCATAGTGAAAATTGAAAATGTTTTTAAAAAGAGTTGCAGAATTATTTCCCATGTGGCACCAATGCCTGCGAGCGAGATGGAGAGACTTACAATATTTTTTCAGAAGAAATTAATTACTTGCTTTCTGTCTGAAGATATCTGTCTGGGGAATAGATCTTTGATTGTAAACAGGTCTTGTGTTCAGAAGAATAAGGCACAGTCAGATTCAGTGATCAAAAATAAAACATAAATGAAGGAAGTTCAGAAATAAAGTATTTTTCAACCTATGATGACAACTAACAGATCGTGTGTTCTCCGTCATTGAAAGGCTTAATTCCAGGGTTAAGTATATTTCTGAAAGTTATGCCATAGTTCATTCAATAACTCATTTTGAGTTTGATGCTGAGATGTGTGCACTGTTATGAGATTCAGATTTTTGGCAAGTATTAAGCATAATATCAGGTTGTTTCACAGCAAAGTGAAACTTGGCTTGCTTTAACTTTGTCCTTGCTTTAAACCTGTTATTCAAAAGTGAGATCTAGAGGGTGCATGACTGCTAGACACCTTCTACCATAATGTACTCATGGTTGCATTGAGAATTTTTAGCCTATGACTTTTGCACAATATATAAATACAGTATGCCTTTGATAACTAAACATAATCATATTTGTCTCTTGCTCTGTAGATGCTACACAGCTCAAAGCAGAATTCTGCTAGGACAGTGTTTCATTGCTTCCAAAGCACTAAAGCAATGTAGGCTGCACAAGGACCCTTGTTCTGCTCATGGCTCACAAGAACCATGTTGCTACCATGGCAGAAAATAGCTCAGAGAATTTTATTACCAGAGTCACTAATATATAAATTATCTTGAGAATACTTTGAGTGTTTCTTTTTTGCACCTCCAAGGCATGTCCTTTTTATTGAATTTAACATTTCAGCAGTACTTTTGTATGCAAGGTAGAGTAATCCTCAGCCAGGCACAAGATCCAAAGAGACCAGCTTTTTTTTTTGCATCCAGCAGCAGCCACTACTGTGGAGTTTACTTTTCAGTGTTCAAAAGATCAAAGTAGGTATGTATTAGGAAATCCGAATCCTTAGGTCACATCTGATGTAACTTGTGCAAGGCTTTGGTGTAATTTATAGATAAGCACATATACATACATGTTTTGTGGTATATGTTATACATTCTATAATATATAACACACCGTTTATTAAGTTTATACATAATATGGTTATTACTGATAATTTTTATGTCAATGTTTATGTCCCTATATATTTTAAATATGCACTTCCTGCAACTTAATGACGTGTCTTTGAGATCTTACTTGTTATGAGACAGCAATGAGAGAACTTTCTACTCTTCTTCCTAAGATATTCATTATATACACAAAGTTGTAACATTAGAGTGCAAGGTTTGAAATAGCAAAAAGCTCTGTGCAATTACACTGTCATCAAATTCTCCCAACAAATGTCAGATCAGTGCAAAAAGAGACAATCAATACATATATCAGCTGATGTGTTTTTATCTCTATTTATCTAATGAGCTCTGAAAATTCTTTATTCTGTACTGGCTCGCAATGGAGGCATTCCCAGCAAGTACACAGTCCTGAAACAAGCAATTGGGGTATTGGGCCTGGTACTATTCCACTGTTTGGTGAATTTTTTAGTTCCTTTAACAATAGATTCTGAATGCCAGGGTGATGTCTTTCTTGAAACAAGTTCTATTTTTCCCATGTGGTGACAGGATTTCAGTTTGTACAGAAGCAGGGCACAGGTATTTGCACAATACCCAAGCACACCTTTGTAACATAAGGAATGTTTTTTCTCAGAGGTGTATGCACATTTGAGTGCAGACGGCTCAGTGAAGTGCCTCACAGAAATACTTAGGTCTTTTTGGGAACAGGGATTACAGCAGCAGATGTGGTCCTGTGGTCCTCAGATCCTGTAACCCTGACAAACCTGTCTCAGTTGCTGGGACAGGGAGACTGTCCCCTGGCCCTGATGTGCCAGAATGGCATTGTGTAGCTTAAAATGGCACCAAATACTCACTGATCAGGCTAAAATTTAAGATCTCTTAGAGGAAGATGTAAGAGACAGCTGTCCTGGCAGGAGGCTGTTTCCTTGCCCATCTGTGGCAGATGTGAGGGGCAGTAGTGCCCATGCAGTGCATTTCCTTCTCCTCCTGCCTGTGGGACCACACACGACCCTCCCTACTCTGTTTTGTCTGAATTTCCAGCCCGTGGGGATTAAGGAGGGTGATTTGGAGAGTTCAGTGCATGTCCAGGCTTACTTCTACATGGTGCCAAGACATGGCTGGGGGAAAATGAGACAGGATGAAATCTTCCTGACTCCCTCATGGTAGGCACACCTCGAAATGCAGGATATAAAAATTTAATTTCCTTTTCACTAGGCCCAGGTGGCTTCTAGCACTTTTTGGCTGAAGTTCTCAGTGTATGCTCTAATCCCATTTTTGCTATTGTGCTAAGGCCTTTAATACTTTAATGATCCAGCTGTGATTTTCTCTTTCTCAATCCCTGGAAGAGACTGACCTAAACTGAGAAGACTAACACTATGGTGAGAGAGATGAGCTGTAAGGCTTGCTAAGCTATGTCAAAGCTTCAGAGCATTTAAGTCTGTATTAAAACCAAATCTCTTACCAAGTGAACTGTCAAGCCCATTAAGAATGATTCAATTTCATTTTTCATTTATAGCACAACAGATTCACCAACTTGAAATGCACACTTCTCCTACACACCTACCTGCTAATAATGTTAATTTTTCTGCGTGTTATAAGTCAAAATGCTAAAAATTCAAAAGTAAGCCAACAAAGCACCTCTTTTTTAAATTCAATCACAAGGTGCTATTTGAAGTATGTTCTTGAGAGATACTGACCTAAGCTTTGTGTAAACTCACAAACATCTATTAATCAATACCTGTTGATAACAACACATCATCAGGTGAAACACTGCCATTCCTCTTTATTCCTTCCAAAAGAAGGAGGTCCCAACAGATTACAGTCACAGCCTGCTCTGTACAGTGAGGCCATCATTCTCATTAAAGTCCTGACAAACTTTCTCAGTTCAAATGCTGAGCTGGAGGAGGCTTGGCACTGCCTCATTTCTGAGACCACACGTCCATATATTCCTGGAGACAGTTGCCTTGTAGCTGCACACTTGCAAATGTTTTCTTTTACATTTTTCCTCTTAATTTTATCACTTTGCCCCCACTACAGGAGTCTGGTTCCTTCAGTAAGCCCACCAAGTGACTTTGCATGTAGCCAGGAGAGATACCACCAAATCTTTAGCTGAAACAGAAGTTTTCCTTCTTTTGTGTTTCTTTTTACATCATTCCTTGTTGAATTTGTGTTAGCTCTAGCAGAGGAGGGAGAGTCTTTTCACATGCATTTCAGAAGTGTAGGCATTCACCTGGAAGTGAGGATTGTGTTAACTCAAGGTTAAAGATATTCAGGCTGCTGCAATTCAACAGAAGCTTTCAAAGACACAATAGTAATGTAACCCAGTATGATCTCCTTTGACCCAGATAAGGGACTGCAAATTCTAGTTCCTTCTTTTAATTGTTCTGGGGAAAGTTTTCTTAGTCTGACACCAAACAGAAAAATAATTCCAAAATCAGCTTTTTTCAGAAGCCAAGATCCACAAACTGTCTGCCTCTGAATTCAAACAGCCTCCTTATGTTTTTCAATGATTTTTCCCTTTGACTACCTAAGTCAGCAGTTAAGTAGAAACAGCAAGAAACAGCACACCCCCTGTAATTTTATACTACGCTGGTCAGCATTTAGTGTTATTTGAAAAGTGTAATAGAATTACAGTTAACATCTATAGTGAATCATTCAATACAGTTTCATATTGTGAAAAGTCACCAAAACACACACGTAGGAGTTACAAATATTACTTACACATGGTGGGTTTTCCTCGTCTGGTAAGTGATGCAGGAGTTCAGGCTGGGGAACAGGAGAGGACCTAATGGCTTAGAATAATGTACTTTAATGCAGGCAGGGACAGCTGTGATAATCTCAGTGATCTTCTGTATCACAGGCCACAGATTTCCATACACTAATGCCAAGGCAGTTCTTCCTCCCAGCCAGCAAGGATTTGGAGGGAGAAAAGGTGGCAAGATGCAGTAGGAGCAGCTGTATTTCCCATAGCAGGAGCAGCAGACTCTGGACACCACAGTGCGTGCCTGCCATGCAAGTGCCCTGCCAGGCTGGCCCTAATACAGCTCACTTCTTTATTTCAGAATGTCAGTTTTTCCATTCCAAACTCCCCTGTATCATCTGTAGTTCTTCATAGCAGTACAAAGCAGGGATTTGCAAAAGTTACCAGTCTGCTTTTTGCCTGTGGCATCCTAGACAATCCTCACATCCACATGAGGCCAGGAATGGTGCTGGGGCAGTGTATCATCAATTCCAAGTAGTAAAGTGAAGGGGTAACTGTAGTTGCTTCTGTCTGCTGCCAGAACTGGTCAAGATTTTTAGCAGTAAGTTCCTAATTCATCATTAGGCTGCTCGGTAACTGATTGATTTTTAGCATGTTTAGTATTCTGGGAAGAGTCATCCAGAATTGTTATGATGGAGGAGGGATTTGTGATGCCTCAAAGATAAGGTCATATGTGGCCATCATGATAAACTGGCACGAAATCCTGTCCAGCACAGGCCAGAGATCCTGTCAAAGTGCAGAGCAACAGAGGGTGGACACCCACATGCCTCTGCAAACCACTGAGTGATGTTTGCCCCCGGCCAGAAGCTTCCTGTGGAGCCACAGCATCTACGAAGGACTTCCTATCCAAGTGCGATGCATCTGAACATGATAGTGAACCTAAGACCCACTTCAGTCAGCTGTTCCAGTGCTTAAATTACCTTCCCTAAAAACATGCCCCCCTGGTTTCTGGTCTGAATTCTTCAATCCGCCAAGACTATATTTTGTTCTGCTTTCTTATTTCAGTTTGTTTCCTGGCTCTGATATAGGCTTTCCTAAATAATCTTGGGTTATTCATTTATCTCTTCTTACATTAATTCATTGTTGCAAGGGGGAGTTTACAACATTTCGCTTCTCTAACCTCTCTTTCATATCAAGATCAAAGACTCCCTAGGGCACTGATCTTTTCTGCATCTTGACACACTTTCTCAAGTGAAAGAACCATTATTTCAGCTATGGTTTGTACAGTTGTGCTACACTAGACCCTAACAAAAGTTGCTTTTTGCATTAAACATGTCAGCATCTTTGCAGCTTTCATGTTATTTATGTTGCAAATTAAGAAACAGAGTAGGTAGCTGCACAAATTGATTATTGCAATAACTTTCCTTCTCCCAGCACACACCACAGCATTCATCCAGCTGCCTAAAGAAGTTTCACATCTTGAAAAATTAATATTTTACCATCTTCCTCCACATCATGTCTGTGCAGGTGCTTGGATCTGGGTCTTGCAGAAAACCATCCTATCCAGGAGAGGCAATGGAAAAACTTAAAGGGCTGCAACCACCCAATTAATCTTATCTGGGTGCTGGGTTCCCGCTGGCTGCTGTGATCAAAGGACTAGAAAGCCCATCATTTTACCTCACAAGGTAGCAGGATCTCATCCCAAATACTGAACTAATTTTTGAGGAAGTCAGGTACATAAACAGATAGTAAGAGTATCTCTGTTGACTGTCTGTGACCTTTACCATCATGTAGTTCCTGAATGTCCCTACTAAATCTCTTATTTTATTGCTTTTCTACCTGTATGGCCAGTAACACAAACTTGTACCAAAATCTCCTCAGGCTTTTTTGATCTATCAGATATGTTAATCAAAGCACAGTTTTATTGCAGAGACAGGATTAAAAATGAAAAAAGCAAATTACTGGTAACAAACAACAGCATTATTTACTTATGCCACTAAAGTACTACAGAGCTCTATATAGGATTTCATGGAGGTGAGGCTGTAAGGACTAAGTGGTATTTTATGTCTTTTTAGGCCATCCTACAGAGCTGGAAAACCAGATCAGCTTTCGGGGACACAAGCCATGATGTATTTTATCGTACATCAGCTGTAGGTGTGGGCGCTTTAGGCTGAGCAATGCAGAAGACACTGTCCCGGTGGCTTACCCCTAGATGGCACTGCTTGGCAGCCCGGCTCCAGCTCCCAGCCTTTCCTTGCCTTCACAGCCAAGGTTTCCACTTCCCTCAAGGCTGGGTGGAGAATAGGACAATCAGATGAAGGAATTAAATTTCTGCCACTCTTGGCTTAAGTGGGAAATATTCCCTTGCCTGATACTTGCAAGTAAAAGAGGAAATAAGTTTTCAATCAATGTGTTATAAGGCATCTGGACAGTGTCTTTTCTTTTGTGCATGAAGCAGGTATTTGTTCTGACAGGGCTTCCTGATGTTAAAACTAATGTTCCAGAGGCACCAAGATGGGAAGGTGCATTGTTATAAACTTCTGATGTATTTGATTCTACTGCAGCTGTAGGGAGCAATGGTTGATGTGACAGATTTTTCCACGTTACCTACCATTCCCTTACTAACATGGCAGTTTGCTTTAAATTATTTATCAATATTTTAGAGCATTTTACACAAGATCAGAAATTCTTTGTGAAACCTGATAATAAAGTGATATCTTTAGTGAATATTTAGAGTGTTTGGATTTGTTTTAACTAGATGGATTTCTCGTGAGGTGGTCACAGTTCTTCAAGCCCACATGAGTAGATGAATCAAGTTTTGAAGTCTAACAATAATCCTAAGTAATTTTCTATTTTTTAATTTCTGTAATTATTTCAGGTTTGATTTTTTTCTTGTGCATTTACAGAGAAATCACAGCAAAAGAGGAAAATATCTTTTTTTTAAGGGCTGACACCAGTTATTACCCAGCTACCAGTAATACTTGCTACAATCCTTTCCCAACCTATCCCTAGGTTTCCTTTCTGGCCCACAGAATACATTTATCAGAGCACATGTAGGCACATGTGAGTGCATTCTTTACACTTTGCAGAAGATGGTCAATCATTCCTCCTCATGATTACAAATAGTAGCAGAAGGTCGACCATGCTTGCACTCTTAAAAATAATAATAAAAAACCATTGTGATTTTTCTCAGAAAATGCATCAGTCTGGGCTGACTGGCTGTTTTAGAGGTAACGCTGAGTCAACTTGCTCTGCCAGCAATTTAACTTTCTCTATTACCTCAGCCTGTCACAGTCCACTCTAAAATACTGAGCTCATGCCAATAATCCAGTTACAGGAATGGTCTTTGGGGGTTCTAAAGGACTTCTACTTTCATTTTGTTTCTACCAAAAGGGTAGTAGATTGCATGTAAATTGTGGGCTAGACTTCCACTTTTTTTAAGCTCTTCTCACACAAGTTGTGATCACTGAACACAGGGAAAAGGGCACCCAGGCAGCCTCCTGAGCCAAGTCAATGAACTACTGAAGAGTCCACAGAGGCCCATGTGTCTATACCAACCAAGGTAATTATTAATGAATGAATAAAAATAGATTGTTGAAAGTGTCCTATCATCAAATTGTTAAAATCTAAATCTGCATTTAAACCATTTGGGCAGCACTCTCTGCTTTTAATTCAGTTCAGACAGCTCAGACATAGCATGATAGGAAAGCGCTAGGAAAAGGTTTGTGTTGATACTGATAAATGCACAGATTCTCATATCTTCCAAAATGCAGCTCTATTCCTTGTCTATCAACCTACTTGGTAATCTTTCACACTTGGCAGTCTTTTTCAACCTTCATTATAGAAGTTCAATGTGGTACCAAATATAGACTTGTAACACTTGGATATGGGCTGGAGTTCTTCCATAATCTTCTTTGGCAATGAACTGCAAGTTAAAAGATTATAAGGCTTAGCAAATAAAGCAGCAGTCTTTCACCTGCCAGACAGATTTCTGTCTTAATTTAACCTTGATTTATGTGATGACTTTGGTTTTAGTATGTTTTTAAGCAGATATGAATTTGTGTAACCTGAAACTGTTGTACAACATCCCAGATAAAGGGAGAAGCTTGGTTCTGGAGTCTGAAAATCCAGGGCAAGATTAAAAACAACACACACTCTTAAAGAATAGATCTATGCATGTAGGACAGGGTTCACACAGGCACTGAGGTGTACTTCAGATACACCTTCAAACGAAACTATGCTATTTGTGCATATCAAAGATGAATTTTAAGTAATCGGAAAATGTTTTTAAGCTCTGAGCACCACTTTCTTAGAAATTCCTTGCCTAATGTTGCACTGAGATACTTGAGTACCTCCCTGTCATACCTCAGGGATGGCATCCACTACTCAGTACTGCAGGTACTGCCATCCCAGTCTTAGGATCACATAACCTCTCAGTTACAGGGCTGTAAGCACTTATGAACTTGTTTATGAATCTTAGTGTCTTCAACTGCATCTGGATTGAATGACATAACTTAGAGGTCATGATGTTTGCCCATAGGACTATTCATACACTGAATTTCTCTTGAGTCTGTGACCTGGTAGAGGGGAGGTTAATGAACTGCTGCCAGGTGGGTTTCTAGCTTAAGGAATGAGAATCACACAACCAGCATTGCACCAGAGTGTACTCACCTTTTTATTGTTTGGTTGGTTTCGTTCAGTATGCATTAAAAACTGTTAAGAAGAGTGGAGTAATTCTGAGATTTCCAATTAAAGGTATAAAAATGTGCTAGTGATTGTAATTCTCATGTCTAGTAATAAGTGTAGTGTGTTACTGGAACTCCTCAGGTACTACCTGGCCAATAAATACCCCCACATGAGCAGCACATGAGAACAGCAACAGTACTGTGATCATGGGACAAGGAACTGCCTTTCTGTGACAAGGACAGAGCTGCATTTCTTGTGCTAAACATTATAGACTAAGTTGCTCATGTGAGAAACTGTGGTCAGCATTGTTTGGGGAAGAGGGTGAAGCCTCCCAGCAGGGGCATTGGTACCCACCCTGCCTGGTGCTACTGGAGATGGACCTTACACTCAGAAATAACTGGCTCATTTTGTCTTCAGCACACCAATCTCAGCCAGTGCCATAGTATCCCTGAAGGAGAATTAACCTGAATATTATTTTGGTCAGCCTCTCCCATTTTACCTTCAAAATTAAATCTACTTGCTGAATAAGACAGAATATAAAGTTGTTCAATGCTGTTCAAAATCAGAGAGCATTTTTTTGTATATGTGAGTTTGGTGGAGCTTTGACAACATGATTTTGTAAGTTATGTACTTAATATTTTGGTGGCTTGAGGACATGATATATAAATTTCTGGCAACATATATTTCACTAATTTGAATATTTTTAGAGCTTGTGTTTAATAACACCTTGTTAGCCACAGGCCTACTGTTTGAGAGAAAAAAAATTAATTATTTGTTAAGTCCTCTCCCTGTTTCAAAGGCATCTCCAGGCCTCCTAAAGTAATCCAAAGCATATCCAGAAGTGAAGTGCAATAGGTCAATAAGTGAGCACTCAGAGGTAGTTCAGCTTACGGAGCTGAGGCAGTGCCATCCCACCAGCTGCTCCATGCCAAGTTCCTCCTGCTGGGAGCCCACCCGCGCAGCTTGCTGCCGACTGTGGCACTTCCTTTTTTTTTAAAGGACACAAAATTGCACAAATATCTTCATGTTTTCTCTTAGGACTGGTGCTGTGCTAATGCCAAATCCAGACTGGGGAGGTGTTTCAGAAAGTGCTGGTTGGCCCAGATCAAAGTCATGCTGAAGATCAGGGCAAACATCAGTGGCCTCAGAGCACTTGCACTGCTGGTTAATTCATTAATATAAATACAGCCTTCGTGTCAGTTCCCTTCTCTCGTCAAAACAACATAAGGGAGAGACCTGATGCTCGGTTTACCATAATACGATTAAAGAAAGCTCCTCTCAGAGACAGTGCAACAGAAAAAGCTTCTGTGTGAGTTTCTACTTGCTTGATGTTACTACCTTGATTTGCAGGTCTCTTCTAATATTAGAAAATTTTCAGGTGTGATGAGGCAGCAATTTCTGCCAGGAGCACACTCAGAGACGCTACAGCCCTCTTCAGCTTCTCTTACAGCTTCATTTTGCTCCTCTATGAGGGGCAAATTTGCATAAACTTTCCATGGGACCCATGATGGGAGAAATGTCCTTACATCCTCTATAGTTTTCTTGTAAGGTCTCCAAAGACCACTACCATACCTCCACCACCTTCTCCTCCCCACATTTCCATCCCTATCTATCACAGAAAAAGCTTGCTAATCTACTTACAGACACAGAGGCTGTACAAATGAACACCAGCACAGGACACATCATGGAAAAATATTACCCTCCATCACAGAAATGGCCAGGACCAACTTCACATTGAGACACTCAAGAAACTGTCACAGTGGCAATTTTTTTAAACTTTTTTTTCTTTTGGAAACTTCTCAATAAATTCATCCAGAATCTTCCAGGTCTTCCAGGTCATCCAGAATCATCCAGGTCTTCAAACTCAAAACTTTTGGTCCCAGAAATTATAAATCTACAAAAATATTGTTCCTGTTTTGAAAACGAACACCTTGTGAGATATCAAGAACACTAACCCAATTAGTGCATTTTCTTTTATAAAGTGTTTGAACCTTCACTGTTTAGCTTTAAAATCCTTGAAATTCTTATTTAAGACTTGCAAGGTCTCTGGTAAATCCACTTCTAACAAACAATCAAAAGTAAAAGGAGTTTATCAGTATTTTTCTGAACAGTTTTGTGGCAAACCTTTGTTGCTTATAATTCACGGTTCAAGCTGTGTGAGCATCTGGGGACTACCTTTTTCACATCTTCTTTGAGTTGTCAGGGGAATACTCAGGGCTTGGGGACACGTTGAAGGGTCACGGCTCAAACCATTCATCCTTCAAGAAACTGCTGTGAGTCTGTCTTCAAGTCTTTGAGTCCTTCAGATGCCTGATACAGGCAGTGGCTGACCCCGGCCTTCGATGTGCCTGTCAGTGAGTATTTTCAGGTATTAATTCTGAAGACCTGTGGGATTAGAAGGATAGTTTTCACATTTTCTCTAGGGAAGATATAAGGAGATGGTGTTAGCAACATCCAGGGTTTCATCTGAAATGATTTTACCTGTAAAGAGGCACTAACTTTTTGAGAGAGGTACAGCTCAATGCAGATTTTTTTACCTTCAATAAAAAATTATCTGCCTATAAACTCAACATACCTGTTGTATATCATACATGTCAGATTTGAAATATCTTTTGCACATGTTTATGCATATGTACAGAATGCCTATAAATACCTGCTTGCCAAATGCATTCAATAAACATGCAAAAGTACAAAACAACTGTTCAGAAAATTCTGTTCACCTCTCATGAAAGAGGGACTTTTTTTTATAAATATCTAAAATACTTTTTAATAGTCTCATGGCAAGAGGCAGAGAATCAGTAATTTGCTGGTGACAAATTTGTAAGTCTATTTGTTCATGGCTATTTATACCCTTCTGCTAAACAGAGCTATAGGGAGCTAAGCAACCACAAGTTACACCACTATGTTACGCTGCAGTCTTTCAGACGGCCAGAGTCAAATTCTAGTTCACATCATAAAAATAGTGTCAGCAAGCATTGCATAACCCTGTAATCTGCAGCCACAATACCAACCTGTGCTGGCACCTGTGCAGTGGAGCTTTACCTGCTTCAGACATAATCCGGAAACACACACTAGGTGGGGGATTTACAGTGCCAGGTCACTGAGGGATCTCTTGCTGTTCCTGCCTTGGAAAGCCATCAGCCTAATGAGTAACTCCACCTGCTCTTCTCATGACTGTTCCCAAAGGAAGATGTGTGGCAGTGGCTGAAGCAAATGTAGCAAGTTGGTGGTGACCAAAATGCTCCCCCAGAAAAGCGTAAACCCCACAGAATCTTCTTTTTCAACTGATTTGTGTGTTCCAAATAACTGTAGATTAATATGAGTTTAGATGAAATCTCATGTTTGTGAGAAAAGGCAGAGGGGACACAGTTCTCCAAAGAGTAGCTGGGGAAACAGATCCTCACCCCACCTGCCAGTGTCTCAGATGCCCCAGCACTGTCCACAGCACAGCAGAAGGGTACAAGGTTTGATTCCCTCCCATCATTTGTCACCTCACAATAGGTACCCTGGGTGGGAGGCGTGACACTCTGGAAGCCAGAGAGTGCTGCTTTTATTTGTCTCTTATGCAACTGCTCTACACAGTGCAGAGAGTTACACATTTTGAAGAATAAGGGCCACCAAGTCAGTAACCTGTACCAAGGGAAGTATAGCACCTAGCAGGAAAATAAATGGCTCTTGGGCATTGCTTCAGTGGGAGGAAAGCATGAACCGTGGGCAGTCACTGAAATCAGGCTAGAGCTTGGTATGGTTTTATTCCTGAGTGTTTCTGAAAGATCAGAGCTCTATACATATGCAGATGTTTTATTATTGTAGTCATGTTAAAAATAAATATGCTGCTTTATGAAATAAAAGAAAATAATTTTTAATGTTGGAAAAGAGCAGAAGATAATGTTCTTTGTGAAAGCATTTGGCATGACTGTAATGCTTACATTTGCAAAGCCAGTGTATTTATAGATGCCTAAGATGAAATAGAAAGTTAAGTCCAGGACTGATTCCTTGATCTGAACTTTGAAACTGAGGTCAGAAAATTGCAGTGTCAGTCATGGGGGATGTCTGAGCAGGTGACAAGCAGCAGCACTCACACAGCTCCCCTCTTCAGAGGCAAGTTCTTAGTCCTCCAGATCTCACAGACTGCTGAGCTCTCCTATCACCAAATTGTTAATTGAAAATGTGATAAGCTACTCCCTCTCTGTAGGAGGCTACCAGCACTCAGGAGATCACCTGGGTAGAGCACCTGTCTCTGGGGATCACTGTGCACTGTATAAGGCTTTCCTTGAGTGACAGCCACAGTTAATGATAGGGCCCCTCTTCCTGCAGGCAGCAAACGCCTACAAATGAGGACAAAGGAATGAATGACCTGTGGCCTGGGAGAATTTAACTATTCAATCACAGGATAAAAGCTGAGGCCAGTGTAAGGAGGTGAATAAATCTTGGCAATAACTTCCATGTTGCAGTCTGTGGCTGAGGCTTCAGATCCATCACGAGTTTTAATCATCATGCAGAATGTTGACATTTATAGATCTGAAAGAATTGTCCATGGCTGAGCAAAGAATTAAACTGATTATGGTCCAGGATTGATTTTGGGCTGGGGATGTTTATGAATATATAAAGTGGGTATTCAGAAGGCCTGACATAATTCATTTTCTTTTAAAAAGTCAGTGATTTTAGCAGGAGGAGTTTTAGAAAGCCAACAGGTACAAGTCTTGATAAGTCTTCTACAGAAATATTTTTTTAAAAAGAAGGGAAGGTTTAGTGGCAGGTGTTCCTCAATCTTCATATTTAATGAGGAGCAGAAATGTCAAGCAGCAAATATTAGCATGAAGGGATTAGGGCAGCAGCTGTTTCAATACAATGGACTGAATATAGTCAAAACCGTGATGCACTATTAACCAAATGCTGCTATGTTTCTAGAAGGAATAATCTGCACAAATGTTTTTACTACTTTTACTGCACACTGTTTTTACTACTTGTGTGTAAAACCAGTCTTAAACAACTTTTCACTGGACACCTGGAATAAGAGCGTGTGAAGTCACCAGACATCCAATCAGTGCTAGACCCACTGATTATCCTGCTCCCAGAAATGTTGCATTGATTTTTACCACTTTTCATTACAGAAACCTCACCACAGCCTTTTCTGAGATGTGTCCTCTACAGTTTGATTCTCTGCACACACCTTAAAACATAAGAATACCTGATCTGGGTTCAGACAAGGAGTGTCTACCTGGGATCTAAGTACTGGTTATTTACTGAGTATAAGAAGAAGACAAGCAATATTTCTTTAGCTACCTTCTCTGCTCACAGAAAGCAGCAGATTAGAGACTTCCTGAGTGAAATAGGGCACCTGCATCTTTGCAGCTTTACTGGACACTTTTTTCTATTTTCATTTAATCTGTTGTCAAACTTATTTGTACTTTTGTGTCTAAGACATTTTTTGGCAATGAGTTTATTTGATGTGCAGTTGGAAAAACATAACGTGGGTGTTTTGAACCTGTTACAGACTAATTACATTTAGTGAGCTCTGGTTTTAAGCTCATCTTGCCTGAAAGGCATGCCATACCTCTGGTCATTCTCCTTGCTCATCTGTGACTGTATCTTAGAGGTGAGATAGCCAAAACCCGGAATGTGGGACTATGATCAAGTTTATTTGTTACTATAATGACATTTAAAAGCTAGATCTCTGTGTCTTGCCTGACAGTACTTAACCTTATGTTTTCATTTTAAATTATAGGGAGTACTGAGATGACATTTTCATAAAACAACCCACAATAAATCTAAGATCCATCTTTTGACTGAGTAATAGTTAATGCCAGACATTTTCTGTAAAAGCATTTCTTTGCAGCTGTCAACAGTTTTTTGGTTCAATATAATCTGCAGCTCTTTGTGATCAGTTTTGTCTTAAACCACTCTAAATAATTTTGTAAAGTCAGAAAACTTACACATACTTATGTTTTGACATCAATTTATGTAAGCCGTTTTCTGGCTCATGTGTGAAAGAATACCCACTAATAGAGGTCCTAACACAGTACTTTTGAAACCCATAATTTCTACCTGTTCTCTTTCCTATCTTCTAGATAGCTATTACTTTTGCAGAGGGCCTTCCCTGTTACCCCGTAACAACCTATTTTCTCTAAAACCTTTTGGGATAGGTATATAACCAAAAGCTTTTCTGAAATCCAAGGTGGTAAATAAACCACCTTAATGTTGATAAACAATAGTTTAATGAGTTCTCCAGATACTGAAACGGTCTTGAGACCCATTACATCTACCTGCAAAAACTATGTTAATTCTGCCTTATTAAATCATATTAATTAATGTATACTGCTAGTAATGTTATTTTTTATAGTGTCTGCTAATCTCCTCAGTTCAGAAGTGCAACTTCCTAGTCCATAGTTCCTAAGATTCCCCAGGAGTTCTTATTAAAAACTAGCCTTGTATGTGCTATCTTCCTTTCCTTTTGTACTGAGGCCAATTCAAGTGATAGGTTATCCACAACTGAGAGCATGACCATTTCAAATCTGAATTATCTAAGACCCTTTGGGCAAATGCTATCAGGTCTGGCAGTGCTCTATTGATTTTTTTAAAATTGTCCTGAAACTTCTTTTGTTGACAGTTCTGACCAAGATGGCTCCCCTACTCTTTCTCCTGTAAAGAAAAGCTGTGGGAGTAAGACCAGACTCAGGCTTTGACAAACTGACTGCTGATGGAAATACTGCACTTAGCTCTTCTGCTGCTTCTTTATCTTCCTTGAGCAATCCTTTTACAGTTCAGCTATCTTTTGGTCCTAAAAGTTTTCTAGAAGACAAGCTATTTCTGATATGGCTGGAAAAGGTTTGTGACTAATATTCATATAACAAACTGAACAATTGGCTGTTTGTTGAAATCATTCTGACCTGTCCTGAAGAATTTTTACATTTAATTTGCCAGAGTAAGTGATTTTTCAAGTCTTCTAGTTTGGAGATTGTTTCCACATTCCTTACTCCCAGAAATGTCTTTTCTCTGCTGTATAGCGACAATCTTTCGTGACCTTTTAAACTTTGTTTGGATAGGAGTATATATGTGAGCTTCTAATCTAATGCTTTTATGTAATCTCCCTGCCACCTATAATCGTTTTATTCTCTTACCAGGACTTTCTCATTTGCTTTGATGAAACTATATCATCTTCATGCAGTTCCCAGTTTTGAAGCAAAGAGATACTGGAGTGTGGGGCTAGGAGTTTTTTCCTGTCTTTTGGGAGCTTTCCTCAGTTCTACGTGGCTTCTGGGTATAAGTATATTGAAGTCAGCATTACAAGATAGTTGTTTAATAATGCTTCAGACTAGGACTTGTGAGATGATCCCATGAGGACTACATCAAATCATGTTTCTCTGTTTATGAGTTTTCTAACCAGGTATTCCAAGAGATGGCAACTTTAAAATATTTACTATATCCAAAAATGTAGCTTCAGTATATTGTCCCATCAGGGACAATGGTGCAGAAGGAAGTGAGGAGGAATGAGACCTGTCTTTATTAGCATGTTTTCTGCCTTTTTGGATTCTCTATTAATCTCTCTTAGCAGTCACAATCCAGATGGTCTCTGCCCTGGGTGATTATAGGACATTTTTGTACTGTCGGTCTGAAGTTGCAGTTGCTGGGGATCCTTTGCAATTGCCATGAATATACTGATAAAGAACGTTGTGCATTGATCAAACTCATTTTCTTACCATAATTTCCTTAATGTATAACATCCCATCCCCGCTTGAACAATCCATCTTTAAATTCCTATTCTCTCATGTAACTTATATACTGTTATTTCAATTCTCCAAGATTATCTGTCTTCTGTCGGGTCTCTGCAGTGTCTATGTGCTAATTGCCATATATCCTTGATATCTCTTTGAGTTGGTATATAGATCCCCTTTGTACATAGACTTGTTTATGCACTTTAACAAGTTTGGGTCAGCTCATTGGATCACAGTGCTGTTTGGAGCTGGGATATGCCAACAGCAGGTCTTTAATAATTTCTCCCAGAAGACAGTTCAGTGTCAGTGGTATTCCCCACTGCATATGCAGAAATGCCTGCTCAAGTATACAGATAATAGCATTCTTTTTACTGAAAAGAAAAACACACCCTTGTGTACTCAGCATATACCCAGTTCTGACTGCTTACTGTCCTGTGAGACAAAGGGTAGTCTACTCCCTCAGCTTCTAATATCTGTCATTCTACACATCTGCACCACTGTGTCTTTTAAAACTGTATTTCAAGAAAATCAAATTTAGTCAAAACTGTCAGAGGAGAAGGTGGTAGTACTGTGTCCCAACAAAAACAAACAACCAACACAAAACACCGCACAGGAAGCAGGAAGTGGGCTTTTGAATTCAAGGGAGAAAGAGTTCTCAGTGGGTTAGATACAGAATTATTGGCATAAGAGATATTAATATTGTCTTGATAGGTGTGAGGTGGAAGGACAAGCAAGGGTGGGGGAAGAAAGTGAGAGCTAGTATACAGTTATAGCTACCTGAGGTGCAGAAATGCCATCCCAACATGCTGAAAGATGGGGAACTGCAGAATGTCTCAGATGCAGCGTGAGGAATAACACTGGTGCTACTAAAAAAGAAAAGGACTTCAAAAGTTTTCTTTTTAGAAAGAAAGAGGTAGATAGCAAGGAAGGCACTAAAATAAACATTTGCTACTGCCTTCTATATTTTTATTAGTTTCATCCACTAGAAATCATGGCATGAGAAACACAACTTTCACATTAGAAAGTAGTCAACTACCCCATGACAGGAACGACCAAAGCACATAGGAAAGATTGTTTCACAGAGATCATATGAAAGATAGTGTCTGTTTGGTAAAGGGAAGAGCTTCCAGTAGGAGGTATAAAAGATAAGGATCATGGAAAGACTTGGAAGGTGCAGTCTCTGCTCTCTTGAAGATGGGAAGGAAATATGAGAAGCGTTGTATGCAGATGTGAAGTAAAAGGGTGGGCTTGATGACAAGTCAGATTTGAACCTGATGTGGAATGAGAAGACATTATCAGAGATATGTCAGAAGGAAAATAGTTTAGTCTGAGTGGATACAAGGTGGTGTTTTGTAGTGTTTGGAAGGAAGCTACACTCAGCTGCTTGCTAGAGAAGACAGCTGTGTTCATGATGATGCACAGCCATTTTGGGGAGCGGCTGCAACCATGGGTAGGGGCATACTGAAGATGTAGGAGGAGAAGAAGCACCTGTGTTTTCTGATGGAATACTATGTATATCTATACATCCTTATACACATATTTACATATTGCTACATGCTTCTGTGTTGTAACCCTGGTAGAAACCTGGACCTCCAGGTCACCAGCAAAAGGCTTGGTGGTGATGAAGAGGGAGCTCTTCTCATGGCCGCTTTTTAGCACATGCAGCAAAGTGCCTCGAATGGAGGCTTTCACCCCATTTCTTTCACTAGCACAGTTTTCCAGGGATCTCCTGACCAGCTGTTGGGCTGACATGAACTCAATGGCTTGCTGGGGACCAGCAGTGCCTCCCCCCTCGTCATCCCCTGCACAGGTTGGGGCTGTCAGACTCTGCCTCTGCTACAAATAGCCAATGGAGAAAGGAACAAGCTTGCATTCCCATGAGTGGAGGTGAGAAATCAGCCAGGGCAAATACAAAGTTAATGCACTAGTTTTTCCCACACAGGGTTCAAAACCAAGAAAATGGTCCAAAACTGCGCTCTGCAATGGATGCTGTCTATTATTTAAGAGATGTGTAAGTCTCTGTTATGTGTCTCACACAGATAAGGCATTTTTTTCCTCATTGGTAATTATATTCCAGCCTGTCTTTTTGCTTAATCTACATAATACTAGTTCTGTGAATTTCATACATGTAGCAGAAACCTAAAGATATGCCAGTGTCTTTTTGCATATTACTGACACTCTACTTTTGAGTGGATAAAACAAAGGTAATGCTTGGAAGTGTCTTAAGTAATGCATGTTTATTTTTAGGTATATGTTTATCTAAAGAAAACTTAGTTTTCAAGGCAGAAAATGATTGTTTTGCAAATATCTGCTTAAAAATCCCAACAGGCTGTTTCTAAAGGCTTGATAAAAATGATGAAACCTATAGGTCTAACTCAGATATACTTTCTAATATGCCAAAACTGTTGATCTCCTACAGATTTTATGCTAGAACTTTAGAAATTTTTAATACCACAACATTCACTGAAGGGCACTGACCATTCCAGAAGCCCACCACTACGACAAGGTGCATCTTCCAGGAGAACCTACGTGCCAACGTACGAAAAGGAGACTGATCCTCACAGAAAGGGACAAATGAAGGAAGAGCACTACTTCTAAGATGAAGCAAGACCAGAAAAACACACCCTCAAACAACAGCAACTAAGAAACTCACCACTAACAAAATCTACTGAAAATCAGTGACTAGCTGCTGGATTATGAAAGCTGAAGTTAGAGAAACTATTGACTTGTCTCATATTCCAGCAAAAAGATTAGCTGGCCTATCAGCACTGAGGAAAGAAAACACAATAAAACCCTCTTATCTTACTCATTTCCACTGAGAGCTGCCTGGTTAGGGGTGACAAATAGGCAATACAGTTTGTCTAACATCGCTATCACGAATTAGGAGTAGGAAGGTGCCTGCTAATGCCATCCTTTTATTTTATAATATAAAGATGGAAGCTAGAAGGAAGAATGTTCTTGTCAAAGAAACCCCAGCTCATATAATGCCTACCATGGTTATAGTTTTGTCTGCTCTTAAGTCAGAGGCAGCCTGTTACATCCCTTTACACAATTTCTGCTGCCATGCAACCATTTTCAGGAAAAGAGTTGGTATTGTAAGATTTTAGCTAGCAAAGGCAGTAGAAAATTGATACAATAAAAGTCTAGTTGTAATTTTCCACTGTACCCATCGCTAGTACTCACTGGATTTGAATGTGCTAGCTCTCTTTCACTGAAAACAGCTCAGAATACTTCATTTCAGTTTCTCCAGTCTGAAATCTATGTAATGGGAAGGATTTATTTCTGGATCAATATTTTGTTTAGTCTCTTTTTACAAGCATATGATGCATGCAAATAAGAAAAGGAAAACTTTGAATGTTTCATCAAATAGTCTGGATATAAAAAGTAAATATCACCAACATTCTATTTTGACTTTAGAATTCAGAATGAATTATTTTTTTGTTAAAAAAGTACTTCTGTCTGCAAACCAGGCTCATGTGAGGTATGTCCTCAGTGAACCATGGTGACATACATCATAAATGACAGCAGAGGAGATATGTAAGGGAAAATTTTTGTCCAGCCAGCACTATATAAAATCTTTTTAAATGAAGGACATAATCACTGTCAGGTGAGGAGAAGAGGCATAACCTCCCAGTGAGCAAGGACTGCAGAGAAGTCTCTGGGAAGTGGGATCAGTGCCGTCCTCTACTGCAGCTACTAACATGGGTACCCCTTGACAGATTATTTACCTTCTCTTGTCTCTGGCTTCCTCCACTAAAAAATAAAGATAACAACATTTCCATATTTTACAGAAGTGTTTTGATGTTTAGAATAGTAACAAGCTGAGACATGGTCTCTTTACAATAGGCAATGTTAGTGCACAAGATAGATACTACAGCAAACAATACTTTCAGCCCTGTGAGTTACCATCATTGTGATAACAAAAAAACTGGCCTCCTCAACAGCAGGAGAGACAGCACTATCAGGAAATCCGTCATTTCCCTGCTGTAATAAAAATATAAATCTCTCAAATCAGAGTATGTTCAGGATGGGTTTAAAACTGAAACACCAGATAGCAGTATCTAAGGTGAAACACAGGAGTTCCCTTTGAGCATCAAGAAGCACTTTTTTATTGTCAGAGTGATTGAGCACTGGCACAGGTTGTTCAGAAAGTCTGTGGAGTCTCCATCCTTGGAGTTATTCAAATGTTGTCTGGACGTGCTCCTGCACAAACAGCTTTGGGTGGCTCTACTTGAGCAGAAGTGTTGGGTCAGATGACTCCTGATGTCCCTGCCAATATCAGCCATTTTGGAATTCTGTGAGATTTCTGTAGCAAATGTCAGATCCAGTACGGATCGCAGCAGATTTCCAGCACTCTTCAGTTAATGCACTTAATTGATTGAAAAACTGTATGTAATTTTCCTTCAGGCAAAAGTCATTGGGGGAGATGTGGTGTGGTATTGGCAGGAGAATCCTAGGAGTTCTGATACCAGAAGTGGGATTTTAAAAGGTTGTTCTACATTTACCAAGAGACATGCGAACTTAACTGGGATATACAGATTTAGGAGGTTTTATGACTCTTCTGCAATCACTGTACTCTAAAAGCAGGTGAGCATTTCATACCCTTAGGAACTGTACTACTGGTCTCATTATCATTGCAAAGCTAATCACCATTCCCGTCTATCCAAAGAGAAATCTTTTCTAGGAAAAAATTATATTTTCTGTAATCTAAATTATTTAGAATACTGAAAAAAGGCTTTGCTTGGATTTATTTTCCTTGAAAACTTTCTGTTATCATTGCAAGTTCCAGAATGCATTACCTTGGAGGTGTAAATAATCAAAGGGTTATATGCCCACATGGAAAGGAAAAGAGAGCTCTTTCTGCTCTTGTGTGTCACACTTCAATATAAATGTGGCCTCTTTGAAGACAAAGAATAAAATTATGCAAATTATTTAATCTTTGATAAGGGATTTCCAATAATATGATATGGACACTTAACAATAAGCTAGGCATCATATGTATTGGTGTAGGACAATTAAAATCTTGATACTCTTGAGTAAATCCCACTGAAAAAAAAAGAAGAAAAATGCAGACTATAAAACATCCACCTGACTAATTATTCTAGATATAACTTAATGAAAAAAAAAAAGAAGAATCAAAAAATAAGTCCATGATTTGCCAGCAGAAAGGCTATTCCCTCATTGTATGAGGAGTGAAAAAGGATACAGTCTTTTCTGGGAAGGCACTCATCAGCTTGTCCTAGATTTTGAGGTAATTTTACAATATTTGGTTGAGGAAATAAAATTGTAAAAGCATAGTGCCCATGTGGAAGGGAGGGGAATTTTATGTATTTTTTTTTGTTTTAGTACTTTCCGTTGTCTGTCCATATATGTATGAGGACATATTATTTTTTTTCCAAAAAACCTAGTTGGTGGTGCAGCATGCACATTACATTACTGCAATGTGGCAACCCAGAGCTGAGGCTGCCAGAGCCCCTGATTGTTCACACTCACTGTACATTAGTTCCCTCCCTGGCTTTGTTTTGGAGAGAGCGAAGCATGGGGGCAGCTCAGGCACAGTGCACCCTGCAGATGTGCAGGGTGCACTTTAGTCCACAATATCTGTCTGTCTCGCTCCAGAGTACACAAGATATATAATGGAAACCATAGTATGATGCAAATCCCAGCTATTTATTTTAAAGACCTATGATATATCTGTATTGAACAGATTGCTTGGACCCCTTATGTTATTAAAAAATACACAGTTGACTGTAGGCAGTCTGGGAAGTCATGGCAGGACACACAGTGCACCATGACTCTGTCACATCTGCTGTTGGATGATGAGCAAATGTGTTCTGTGCACTGCATCCCAGGAAAGGAGAATGGGGGCCTGCCCACATACAGATAATGTTTTCAAATATACCTCGTGAAGTTGTGCTGAGCAGCTTAAAAGAGAGGAAGGGAATTTAATATTTCCAGGTGTGTAGGAAGGAATTTCTCCAGGTTGTGGGAAAGGTGTTTTGTGTCCTGCAACACAAGAAAAGCTGTGACACTGTGCCCTGGCATGGGTAACGTCACCGTGAGCACCGTTTGAGGAAAGGTCTGGTATGAGAGCTCAGGTTCACCAAAAGTGACTCTTGGTTTAGGGGCCTAGGATACTGAGCCCTACTGAAAGTCAATGTACTTGAGCTCTTAAATTGATTATGTACTACTGCCCTGTTCTGCAGAGAACAGATTGCTCAGTACAATATTCTGATGTTAGTTCTGCTTGCTAGCATACATTGCAACCTCACATTATAATTAAAGAATCTATTTTTATTGTTAAAAGACACTTGAAAATAATCAGTGCCTGATCAGATGCAAGGACTTCCTGGACTGTAAATGGACAGCAATATCCTACTTTGACTTTGTTTTTTAATCTTAGCATTCGCAGAGAACAGGTTGCTCTTACATTTGGTGACTGTCCAGGGGCCAGGCCTTCTATATATATAACACACCTAATTCCCTAATTCATAACCATGCAGCTAATATGTACTTGTTATCTAGGGGATTGAATTTATGCACCTAAGTCTTTGTAACGCTAATTACTCTGTTGTAGGTTGCAAGGTAAGTCCTCTGTGCGTAGGGGAGGAAAAAGCTTTCTCACTACCTGCAGATCAGTTGAACACAAGATTAAATTTATGCAGAGAAAAACTTTCTTGATCGTATAGGGCTAAAATATAACTTCAAGGTTCAGTTTGAAGAGAGGGTAATGCAGAACAATATGTCCCAGAGGAAGCACTGTGAGGCATTCTGCTTCTCGGAAATTCTTGGAAGCATTTCAATGCCTGAGACTCTCACTATACGAGAAGAGTATACCTGCATGTAAAAGGTAGGCAGACCATGTCTTAGTACCCAGCATCTTTGTTTGGTGACCTGGCAAATGTGATTGAAAAGAGCCTGGATCTCTTCAGGCAGTACCAACATCTTGGGGAATATCACGTGTAGGGCGTCACCGGACACAAAAGGAGTGGTATCTTTCTTTCACCTCAATTTCTTTGGTCAAAGTTTAACTTTTGCAAGGTCCCTCAGAAAAAGATAGAAAGTAGACTCTCCCATTGCATCCTCCTCCTTTCCAGCCTCTCCTTTCCTCCTTTGCAGCCTAATGTAAGAATCAGGAAGGCTTCAGCTTACAGGGATTCTCATTCTTAAAGAGGAATGATAAAACAAGTGGCCCATCACACAGCAAAGTCAGAATAATGGAGGTGACAGAAATTAGAATATAACACACATTTCACTTGCACACTTTTGGGACCCTTAGTCATCTTTGTTTCTTTCACATCATATCCACACAGAGAGCTTTCAACAGACAGCAAAAGGGACAGTAAATAAAAAAAGGCAAACTCTTTCTTTCTCCCTTCCTTTTAATTGCATACTATGCTACAGTGACTCAGAACTATAGCCAAAATCCAAATTTTTATTTTTGATTTGAGCATACACAAATTGTAGATATTCTTAACCAATATAATTTTTTTGCAGGAAGTTAGAGAAGATTTTGAGATGATTCAACATCCACAACTCCATGTAAGGAGTTACATGGAGTAAGTCAATTAAAATAATCAGTTAAAAATAGCTTTCCCTTGATAAAGGAGATATTTCTCTCATTAGGACACATTGCTACGTTCTATAACCTTACAGGGAAACAGCATTATCAGCTAAACTGCCCCGGTTTACTTTCTTTTGTCTAATTCTGTAACACCCACGTGTCTTACATGGGAACCAGTTACGGTAGGTGTGGTGGAGTGTTTTACCAGTATTTGTCCTGGGACCTGATGTAGATGAAAATAAAGAAAATGTATCCAAACTCAGGGGAAATAAGCAAATTATCTGTTTAGAAAAAAAAAAGGCTTATGCAGTTTTAGGACCAAAATCAAAACAGTTTAATTTTGCAGGAGGGAGAGAGACCATGCAAAACAGCAGAAATTGGAGAAAGTTACTTGTATAAACCAATATAATTACATAGAAACTTGGAGAGCTGTGGCCTTTAAGTGCTCCTTGAGCTGCATCCCTAGAGAGGAGGCCTGAAGGCTTCTCAGAACAGGAGCCCTGCACTAAGAATGTCTCCAAGATGCATGGATGAAACAGGGATATAGGCACACAGGCCTGCGAGAGCCCTTGCTTCATCAGATCCACTTACCTGCTCCTGAAGACTACCAGGTTGTACCACTCTGTCCATCTGTTTATAAAATCCATTTTACAGCTAATCAAGCTGCTGGATCCTGCTATTGGGTCTGAGATTTCTGTCCAGAGGTAACGCACAGACCAATGGCCAGGTGTGGTACCTGCTGCTCTTCAGAGGTTTTCCCCTGTGCCCTTGTACAACTGCTGAGGGCTCTCTCCCATTGGGCTGTGGACAGAGAAGATGCTCCTGCTCACAGAGTTATAGTCTGGGCTCAGCTATCAGGTTACCTGAAGCTGTAATATATTTTTTGTAACAGTAAAATCTGGTGGTGAACTGATTTATTTTCTAGTAAAAATGCAGGTAGTTTAGAATGGGAGGTTTTCTCTGTGCTCAGATATTTCTTTCTAAAACTGAAATCAAATATTTCTTTCGTTACATTTTAGTTTAACAGGTAATGTAGAAGTTCTCTTAATAGCAGCTTTGCTGTTGTTTCTGCAGCAGAGAGAGAAGTTTGAAAGGTGCAAATTGCATGAAGATATGCAACACTCATGGGCTTTCTGATAGAGATTTGAGTCTTTTTCTTACAATTTCAGAGCAAGCAAGTACATTGAAATGAGTGCACATGAGAAGCCCAGAGCCCAGGGAAGCTGCTTTTGATACTATGCTGCGATTACCTGGTCCTGTTCCATCTGCAGTGCTTCACTGGGCAATGCCTTGCTCCATCCAGCTCCAGCACAAAATTTTAACCACAGGGTTTCAGTGGTTTCTCAGCCAAGCCCATCATCCCTCTTAACTGGTGCATGGCACACAGAGTGATCACTGCTGGTGGAGAGAGTGTAGCAAATGTGAAACCAAGATTTAAGTTTGCCATTCACAGAGCATCTCAGCCCAAGCCAAAAAAACCCCAAGAGCATTCTGGTAATACTTAACACTGATTTTATTATTTTTCAGGCTACCCAGGCAGAGCTTGCATGTCGACAGGTGCTTCAAGATGGGCATGCAGCAGGAGCTCTCCCATTCTCTGCTGCAGCTCCTCCCAAGGTGTCCCCTTACCCAGACTCTCTACAGACTATGGGATCTACTCCTGCACTACACACACTGAAGTTACCTTTAGGAAAGGCTGTCGGCAAGTATGATCAACCAACAGAAGGGACTGGACTAAGAGCAGACCGTGGAACCCTAAGGTCTGGCATATTCCTCGGGAACTCCTGTCAAAGTATCTGCACACATTCTTGCCCATGGCTGGCAGACAGTTTTTAGATGTGTCACATAAACAAGATGCCTCTTTGACCCACACAGGTTTTTTGTCTTGGTCTGCACGCATGGAGACTTTGCTGTAGAGCACAAAAAAAAGCATTCTATTTCTGCCCGTCAAACAACCAACAGCAAGCAACTGCCTTTCCTGTTGTTACAGAATATTGCCATGGTTTCATGGAAGAAAACAAATACATATTTCATCTTCTGAAAAATATAATGATTTTACATTTCCCCAGTTCCTCCTTACACAGTTCTTGTCAGATCCAGGAGCACGCTTACTTATTTCCCGTCTGGGTTTACAAAGTCTTACAAAGAGTCATATAAGATTTTCGACACCTAGAATTATGATTCCAGGGCCAAGATGTTTTTCCCTGCTTCAGCAACACACAGCACCTGTAAAACTGCCTTCATTACCCTGCTCTTGGGGATTTCTCTTACATGAATCCACAGTTTGATAATTGTTCTGGATAGTAAAACATGCTGATCCCCAAAGAACCAGTTCTTGCAGCCTCACTCAGAAGGTATGCCATATAATTTAATTATGTTTCTCATAGATGCCAGTGCTGAATATTGCAGCAGCTTTGTATCAGAATTTAGATTTTGGAGAATATCTGCAACTAACTGAATTCTCCTTCCAGCACAGAAGATATCTGTGTGCCAGTTCACACCGTAGTTCACCGAGAATCCTATAACAAATTATTTCCAGGGCAAACCTTTTGGGTCAGCAGTTTGCAAACAAATTTTCAGACACAATTAAAATGTTTTATTTCCCCACAGGCATGAGGATAATAAATGAAGGAATCCCTGTACTCAATATGGCTCTCCTTCAGAAATTCTTCATATTCCTTGGACTCTGGTCTGAGATACCTTCTTTAAATATTAGTATGGGCATTTGCTTTTTAAATGTTTTAAAGAACAATTCAGTTCATGCATTCATTAAGTTAGATGAAATCTGGTCTCAGAAAGGTGGGGACTATGCCTGACAGAAAATCCTGAGTAAATAAATTCTTGCAAAGAATACAAGTTCAGATACTGTTTCTGTAAATAAAGGAGCAAGGTCCAATTTTTGGAGGTTATTTGAATTATGAGTGAGTTCAAGGAAATTAAGACCCCTGATGCTAAGAGTCATTTAAATAGAGGCCTTCTGAAGAAATAGCTACAATGTCTGTTGCATGTTTCCCACAATGTTCTGGTAACAGCAGATTCACTAAAATGCCTTTAAAATTTAAAGAGTAAGGTATTAAAATGAATAAAACACTACAGAATCCCAGGTGCCCAGCAAAGGTTCCCTGCAGCAGAAAAACACCCAAACAGAGCTGATGTTTTCATATCTTTGATGTGAGAGAAGGCATAATGAGCTCAACAGTATTAGTTTCTAAGGAGAGACATGCAGAAATTAGCTCCATTTTGCTTCATAAACCGTTAAACAAAAATGGTTTTGATGTTAGATTTGGTGAAGATGAGATTTTAAATCTTTTTATTCTTCTGCTCTCTGGGATGTTCTTATTTGAACAAAATAAAACTCATCTCTGTAAATTAATGAGACTCTTCATTTCAGGGTCTCAGTTTGTAAAGTGTGTATTAGATCTAGTCAACATCTGTTAAATGAAAATGGCTATTCAATTGCAATTAAAATTTTTCTAGCAATTTTTCGTTTTGATCAGTGTTATAGTCTGGTGCTGACAGATAAAGTGACTCAGATAAATTCATGCTCTCTTCATATAAAATATCATTTTCTGGAGCATGTTAAAACTTTGGATTTGGGGAGTTCATTAGCAACATTTTCACAGTGAGCCTTACCCTTTTTAAACAAATCTTTGTGGGTTTTGGGGTCATTTTATCACGTAGAATTGAAATCTTTAAAAATCTAAAAAAAGAAAGAAATCAAGTGGCATTTAAGCAGTTTAAAGGCTTATTTCTCCAAACCTAACAAGTGAGGGAGATCCTCCTCAGTCAGACTTGCTTTCAAGTGTGGAGAACCACAGCCACTTCCATGGTAAAGACAACTTCCTGCACATCAGATGCCTGCTCTTTTCTGCAGGATCTGCAGGGCAGCAAGGCCAGTGAGGGTGATGGGTCTCCCCTTGATGGGTCTCCCCTTGGGATACGGGGTTGCCCATCATTCCTGTTCCCAATGGCAAGGAATGGCACACTGTCAATAGACCTGTTTTTAGCCCAGTCCCTTAGCCACAGTGAGGGGTTTTAAGAACAAGAGCTCAGGTGTCTCAGCACCACACTGAGATGGCAGTGTTGACACAATCTGCATCCTTCCAGAAATTTCTGAAGCATTTTGAAGTACCTTGAGTTCAAGTAACTAATGCAGCAATTGTCAAGGCTGTATTTACCTTGGTTATAGTGACTGGATATAGACTTGAAAAGGTTAGTTTCCCTAGTCTGCTCCATTGCTAATGTCTGTTTAGTCATCAGGATACATTGATTATTTGCTAACATATTAAATATTCATTTCTGTGGGGAAATAGATTCATTTTTTAGGATATATCCACACCTGCACACTTGTCCATAGATGCATGATAACCATATGCTTACCACTGAACTAAGCACTGAGGAGGTGCAGAGGAACCTGAATTCTGGTTCCAGCAGTAATTTCTGCATGGAGCTGCCCAGAGAAGCTTGCCCTGAATCCCTGGGGATGTTAAGCACACCAGGCAGCCTGTAGTAGAGCTCTGACACAGCAAAGAGATTTCACAGACACCAAACCACATCTGGCGTCACAGCTGGCACCTTGCTGGTAGGGCCTGATGCTTTACTCAGCATTCACCCCTTTCTGGAGCTGGAGGGAATATTAAAAGCAGAGATCTTTAACACATCAGCCAAAGCTTCAAATGTCAGCTATCTCTAAAGCTTGTTCTGAATAGTCCTTCTGAAATATGTCATTCTAAGTCTAATACCACTATCATTGTCATTTTTCTTCACAAATAAATAAACAAATAAACAAACAAATAACCTTTAGACCCATGGAATAACAAGTGATACCTGTTTTTTTAATGACTACATTTTTCCAAGTCAGTGGAAGAAAATTTTCTGTGTTCTAGTCTCTCTGGCTCATTAACTCCAGAAATCTGATAACGGTTTTAATGTAAAAGAATAATGTTAGGCTTCAAGTGGGAAACATGCACAGGAATAAATTAACCTGTTACATCCCCCAAATGATTACTTGCACTGAACTGGAATTTGCATAGACAGGTGCCTTACAGACAAGTACACAAACTCGTGGATCAGCTCTGAATATTGAAAATAAATGGGAAATTCTGTCCCTATAGATAGACCCTATGTTAGGTGTCTTCTGATCTTGCTCTTTCTCTGAGTGTCTCCAAATCCAGAGCAGTGCACAGTAGCTGCAGCAGGTACAACAGAACAGAGTAAGGCTCAGCAAAGCACAAAATCACATCTGTTTCTTGGAGCATCAAATGCAAAAGCAAGCAGCATTAAGGTTTTTCTTAAATCAGAACAGTCACAGCTGTTATTTCCATTCCAACTTCTAGTGACTGTTAGTCAAGAAATCTCATGTTCTAACATGTGCTTTGAGCTCCATTTTGGGTGTAAACATGTGTAGCAGAATAACCTCTTGGTTGACAGGTGGTAATATTAAATATGATGGAAGTTGAGAACTGACAAATTTTTTATCTTCAGAATTAGCTTTGAAGAAGCTTCAACCACAAGGAGAGTGCATTAAGGAAAGCTGTGGAAGATTACAGGAAGTTTCTCAGAAAGAAAGAACAAAACTGCTCTGGGCATCATATAAGGAGTTTGACAGTTTGAATTGCAGAAGTCAAGAGGCAATGGGCACAAACTGAAACAGAGGATGTTCCTTCTGAGCATCAGAAAAGTTTTTCACTGTGAGGGTGACTGAGCACTGGCACAGATTGCCCAGAGAGACTGTGGAGACTTCATCCCTGAAAATATTCAGAAATTGTATGTACATGGTCCTGGGCAAGTGGCTCTAGGTGGCCCTGCTTGAGCACAGGAGTTGAACCAGATGACCTCCAGGGGTCCCTTCCAACCTCAACCATTCTGTGGTTCTGAGAGATCAGAACAACTAGAAATGAACTAACATAATGATTACTAGGTAACACCACCTAATAGGTGTGCATTTGCAATGCACATGAGGAACTGTTCCCACTGACCTTCAAGTGTAACCTCAGCCAGAGTATAACTATAGGTCAGCAGCAGAACCTCAAAATTGGAAAGTTGCAAGTTATGTGGAGAAAGGGGAGTTTAAGAGAAACTTCAACAACTGGAAACAGATCTGCTGGATCCTCAGGAAAATCCCCAAGAAATCATTAGCCAATTAAGGTTTTATCCAAAACGCAGTTCTTACTAAGGACTGTGGAAACGAATTTATTTCCACTGCTCAAATTCAGCAAAACTGTCAGCTCTGCATGAGAGCATTGGAGAGCATAGCTCTCCAAAGACCTTCAAAACATTTCTGTTATAGCCTGTCATGTTGAGCAAGAAAAAGAAACTATGAATGAAAATTTGTATTTGAGATAAGAGTAATTCTCTGAATGTCTGAGCAAGGCTCTAACAAAGCAGTTAATCTGTTCATCTACTCTCCATCCCTGGCAAGGTCTAAGCATACTTCACAGGGCAATGTGTTCCTGCAGGATATATGGGCAGCAGTAGAACATTTTCCATTCCTAGGGAAAGGAAAAATGCTACTGCATTTATGTGTTTTCTTCAGGATAGTACTGAGGACTTCAGAAAACATTTTGCCATAAATATTCCAGAAGAAAAAAAAAGGCAGTTGAAGGGGTGGTTTTTTGTTGTTTTTCTTTTCCGAAGTGCAAGTATATGAAATACTTCATCATACTGAAGGCACTGTTTGGTGGTGTAAGGCGGAATGATTCTATAAATCTGGTCTGAAAAAGAGTTCTTGTGTTGGAGAGGTCTGGATAATGGAGGGTAGCTGTTGAGCTGGACCTCTGGAGGCACCAGGGAACCAGCCAAAATCACAGGCTGGGTTCATAAGAGCCTAAGGAACAGGGAGGAAGACAGCAGATGTTGAGTTTGCTAGCTGGAGCCTTAGGGAGGTAGGCAGGGAACACATCTGTTTCTGAATGCTTATCATCATCACATGATTTGTCCTAAAAGATTTCCAGTTGCTCCAAAATGTACCAGAGAATGAGAGATCTCTAAGAAACCCAAGTTCTCAGTTTTGCAGTGAGCAACTTTGTGCTTCTCCTTCCTTAAAGGCAGCAAGCAGGGCTAGCCTTAGAGACCGGAGGCACCCCTTCCTGCTGGTGCAATTGGATCTTTAGCCTGTATCTGAGGCACCCATCACTGCAATGTAATCCCTCGTGATATGTAAATCCCTATATGGGGAAACATGACACACTTTAGGAGTATCCTAGTCCACCAGGCTCATTCTCTGCATTCATAGGGGTGGGAATTCCAGGTTCTTCCCCAGAAAAAACACCCTGCTCTGAAGCAGGACATTGATGTGATGACAAAGCATACGGTAACTGTGGAAAGGCAACATGATGCCATGACATGTGATGCCTCCATCCCCTATCTGCAAGAACAGGAACACCATCGCTTGCAGAGGTGTCAGATTTTTCATCAGTTAGAAGTGCAAGGTCTGAAACGTGCTGCTAGTTCTGTGTCAATATAGACCAGCTTTTGGAATTGAAGCATGCACATCCTTGGCATGAGCTAAATCAGGTTTGCTGCTGGTCTAGCAGCAAGCAGTGCCTCTCTCTGCTCCTCTCAGAAGTGTATCACCCAGTTTTCGGGAATCTGAATCTAAAAGAAACAAGCCTGTGTCCTGTCCATTGTGCAACTGCCCAACACAGGCTTGCTTTCAAGGAACAGCACTTCTGAAGATAACACCTGTAGATGATTCAGAGGTCAGTATGTGCTAGTCATGATTCCCAATTAATAATACACCCCTTTCAGCTTGATTCAGGCAGGCAGAGGCTCCTTAAACAATAGATAATCAAATTCCTCTGGCTCACCATACCACAGTGAATCACAGGGAAACCCTGCTGGCAGCAAAAGTTATATGAAGATTGTAAAAACAGTGAATAAGAAAACTGTCCTCCTTTCTTTTACAGGTCAAGTGGTGATGTTTTCCACTCATAAAAAGTGATCCATGTGTAACTAATGCTTTCTCTACCTTTTCAGCAAAGAACTCAGTTGGATATTGGGCTTATAATCCTTGAACTCCTTAGTGTGGCCATGGACAGAGAGAGCTACACAGACAGGAGATGACAGTCTGTACCCCAAACACAGATTCTGCACTTTCCCTACCTTGCCATTGGTTTAGAAACCAGATGAGCATTTGGACCTCTCACAGCAGGAAGCCACAAACCACAAGGACAAGACATAGCTTCTTTGGCATCCACTCAAACTTTGTAGAAGAAGAAAAGCTAGACCTAAAATCATGTCCAGCATGGTCTCTCTCCAAGCATTCTAGGAGTGTTGGAGGCTTCAGAGGATCAACAGAGCAGAGGTACTACCTTCAAATCGGGCTCTTTCTAGTTACCTAAAATGGATAGCACTGCTGAACCAACCTGCATAAGATACAACCTGTGCAGGGCCACATACCCATCCCAGCTAGGAATTTTAAATGGGGCTCTGCCTGGAGTGCTTTTTGTCTTACTGTGACTCTGGCCAAGGATAGCAATGTATTGTAACAGTACTTCTCACCTGTCTTCAGAAATATTCAACACCCACTTATGGGATGTGCTCTCAAATATAAACCCATTATTAGAAGTGATACTGTGCATGTGTTTTTGAGCAATTATCCTAAGGTGACTGAAAGAACTTTATTTCTTTAGAAAAAGAGGAACAACAACAAAAGTTTGTTGGTTTTTTTAAATTTAGTACATGGAAACTGGAATTAGAAAACTAAGCTTTAAAATTGCTGAAGACTCTCTATAAAGGCAAATAAAAGAACAAAGAACAAACAAACTTCTGTTTGAGAATGTAAATTTTCTCAAGCATTTGGGTAAATAGAAAAAGGGAAGAGGTCCTTTCAGCCAGATTGCTGAAAGGAGCTAACTCATAAAAACAGAGATTTCCTCCTCCTACTGAATTATTTTTCTGCTAAAAGAAGCATGCAGGGAAGGACAGAACGACAAAAACCTGCTTTATCACTTTACAAAAAAAAAAAAACTCTAACAAAACAACAAACCTCTTGCCATGCTCTGGAAAGCAGGATGGGTGAGTGGCAAGTGAAGGACAAAGGGAACTTCTGAAAGCCTCATTTTCCCAGTCAGCATGTGGCAGACCTTCCTAGAGGCTTCTCTTCTCAGTTTACCATGGCAAAGGAAAGAATCGTTCAGCAGCTTCTGAATGCCCTGGCAAAGTAGGCAAGTGTTGCGACCAAAGGTGGACGGAATTGTGAGTTATTTATGAGACAGTTCTGTACGAATCTCTATTTTACCAGCACATGATGTCCCAAATTAGATATATCCTAGAGGTAGCCAGGCACTAAATTAGCAAGAGGATCAATTTCATCCAATACACCTTGTTCGAGTTGTATGCCAGTAGGCAATCAGTAGCTCCCTGGAAAGATGCCTTCTTTCTTACAGAGAATTGGTATGAGATATAATTTTTTTAAAAATTGCTTCAGGTTTTCAGAAAATGCTGGTGTTATCAAGCAGCGTGCTGAAGAATCAAAGATGTTGTCTTTCACATGGGATATAGTTCAAAGGTGGAACTCTGCCACAGGGTGTTGGAGAGACCAAAATATCAGTGCATTCTGCAACAGAACAGATTTCCGAAGAATTTATATACTGTAATATAGATGCAGCTTTCTATTCCAGAGATCCCTAAATGGCTTTTCTTTTTTTTTTTCAATGGAGAAATTATAATAGGAAAAGAGAATAAATTAAGGAGCAATATCCAGGAAGACATACAAAAAAAAGCATCAGCCAATCCTTTCTGCTTTTTACACAGTCTTCAAGCTTTGCATTACTGGGTGGTGCTGGAGACACAGCTCTCCAGACAGTCTTTCCATTCATTCTTCACCTTGTATGTTTTTATTGTGACAAATATTATGATTAGGTACTTGGGGGAATATAAGATACCACTTACCTTGATTCATAAGTGCTCAACCACCAGTGGCTCAGCTCACTTCCAACCAGAGGTAAGAGCAAGAAGGAGCACGACATAGACATCACTACTTAGGTAATGTTGATAGCCAGGTGTGAAGACCACGTTTCCACTATTAAAGGCCTCTATCTACAAAGCAAGTTTGCCCTTCCTTTGAGCAGTCTCTTGAGGTTTCATAGCTGCATAAAGTTTAGAACAGGTCGGATGGCATTTTAAGTACTTGCTATCAGAGTCACGAGATTTCCTAAAAAAATTCCCGGATTAAGCTTGTCAAAGTTCCACAGCTACCTAGTTAGCCTTTGATATGACTTGACTCAAGAAATGAGAAGATTCACTGAACCATTCAAGGCCTTCATTTCCCCACCAAAAAAAAGCCCCAAAGAAGGTGAAATTGCATACAGGCCAGTCAGCAGTTTTGGTGTTTGTGTTTGTACTTTCTTAATTGAAGCTAACAGCTCTGCCTGCAAGAAGTCAGCTGACAGAGATCCAGTTCTGCACAATTTACACTTTGTGGACGTACAGATTAGAGCTGACTGCAGAGTATGCACAAGCATTATTTTTTGTGAAACCATTTGCCTGACAGCTGCCTTCTCAAGAGGAACAAGATACGAGCTTGTTCCGGTTTACAATTGATGGAGGAAACAAGAAATCCTTTCTGGTGTTTGGGTGGAAGCCAGGCATGAATGAATGAAAGTGTAGATCTACATTTTTCTTACACTGACAAAGGATGTATGCCTCTTTCTCTGCTTTAGTGCAGGGAACAGCCTGTCATCAGCTCTTTGAAAATCAAAACAGATTTTTGGAGGAAGCTTACCATTTATTGATTCAAGAAGTGCACTAAAATCCTATCAGCTGTACAAGACTTGAGGAATCTTCCCTCAAAAATCTTCTGAAAAATTAAGAAAGGAACTTGGGAAATATATGAACCATTCCCCTAATGAATGATTGTTCAAACTACAGTGAAATAAGAGTTAGTGGGCAAATAAATAAAGCCATTCCTACCATTTCAGAACTCCCATTTTGCTATTTATGAATGTTTCAACTTCTGTACTAAATTTAGGAGCTCTGCATGAAATCTTGGCTCTATTGAAGTTAATGGGAGTTTCTGTCATTTCGAGGAGGTTCTAAATTTAGCTAAATGAATTTTCTCCTCAGTAGTTCAGTGCCTTCTCATGGTTTTGCTGACACTAGCCAAATCTAAATGTCCTTGCATTAAACACTAACAGTGTTTTGTCATTTCACAATAAATGCTTGTTTGAGACAATATTTAATTATTGTTTCCCACACTCTACTTTGTTTCCATATATCTGAGAGGCCTGTACTTTTTGACAACTCTCAATATGTTAAGCTGACTGAATATATTCAGTGTTGAATACATAAAAGTCTCAGTCATAAAAGAGACTCACAAAGCAGAGTGGTCTGTAAATTATAAAACTGTGTAGTTTTGACTGTCCTATAGTGAGATAATCTGTCTACTGGTAGTCTGAATATTCTTTCAAAGTCTCCTAATCGATTTTTATGTATGTTAGACCCCTCTATTTTTGTGAAATGGGAGATCTTCAGAGAAGAATTTGGGTAATTGGCTTATTTTGCATTTCCTTCTGAATTAGGCCTGATGAAAATTCTAAGTTGTGTCACAAGCTACTATGTGTAAAAAAATCCTTCCCTGATCCTTAGAATTTCCATTGGTGAAGTTGGGGCTAAATTGGGTAACAGAAAGCAAAGACTTGGGGATGTCCCCAAGTAACCTGCACAAAAATAGACAAGTAAGAGACAGCGGTAATGACCAAACTGTAATATTTTATTATGCAGAGGTAAAAAACCAGAGTTTGTGGGGACAACCTCAAGTGAATTGTGTTCATCTTTATAGTATATTATTTTTCTAACAGGAAAAGCCAATACAAAGTGTCAACACTTTAACACCAGGACAGCTAGAATTGATGAAGCACGTGTCCAGGACAACTTTTGAGAAAAGGAAAATGTAAAAGGGATTTCCTGGGTTTTTTTTGAAAGCTGCAGAGAATCATGAAGTTTCTTTGCATCCCACAAAGAATAATTGTGCAGAATATCTCAAATCATCTCTATATGAGATAGTAAAAGGGTTTAAGTCCTTTAGGAGGTAAATCAATTAGTGTCACAAATGCATCTGTAATGCTGCTGGGATTCAATCTGGTTTCTTTTTAATTTGGCTTCAGATCTAGGATTTCCATTCTTTCCCTGCCTGTCACTGAAACAGTTGCATGCTTTTCCAATAGTATTCTTTCTCTCCAAAGTACTGCAGGTAGAAAAGGTAATATCCACTTCTTTCCTTTGCAGAGGGCACATTTAGTAGGACGGACTTACAAACCTAGTGTTGAGTGATATTCTAAATTTGTGTTGAGTGATATTCTAAATTTGTCTAATGGCTGCCCCAGGAAATCATGGAAAACCAGTTGAAATTTTGCAAATCTGTCTTCCTGTGCAGCCAGAAGACACCAATGGACTCCAGCATCCCAACAGGTTCCATATTCCCAAACACATGCCATGCACTCAGGCTGTTTTCAAGGTGGCTCCAAGTGTGAGTGGCAGGCACATCAGTGCTCTGGGAACCATGGCCAGAGCCATTTGCTTCAGTGGGAGTTGTATGGGTAGGGGCTTTTGAATCAATTCCCTGTGAGGATGATCTGCAGGCTGCTCCTGATGCCTAGTGAAAAGACAGATGCAGTCTACAGACTTTAGGCTCTATTTCCACACAAGACAGACTTATGGATAATAAAAGAGGAACCCACTGTAAGCATTTAAACAACTTGATTCAGGAAGTACTTGAGTCTCGAATTTCAGAAAGCTGAAGAAGTCTTGTAGGGCATGATACTTCTGTCCCTTCTGTATACTTTCCCCAGTGTTGGTTATCACCAGAGAAGGATGATGGACCACACAGATCTGCAATGTGACTCTATCCTGGTATTGTCTGCAGATTTCTTGTGCAAATAAAAGATGGTGGAGCACAGAGCCTGGTGGTGATCAGACCTGGGCTTTGACAGCATTATCCTAGTTGGCTTTTGGAGAGGGGTCAGTAATAACACAATCTGTATGTCTTTTACAGATGGGCAGCAAAGGTGAGGGTGGTGCCTAAAGTAGCTGTATATAAGAAGTTTGGTAAATACAGAATGCATAGGTGGAGTTAAGGAATTAGAATTAATCTAAGATTGATACTTATTGATCCAAGCTCACTGCTGTCCAGGGCTGTCATCCCTGGACCTCCTGCACTTTCCATTAAGAGTTGTGAAAACACACTGGTCTAACCTGAGTGTCCCACCTTCCTGTCTTGACTTCATAAGAGTCAGAGTCTGTCAGCTTGGAGAATGAAATTAATTGTTCCTCATTCTCCATAACTTGAATCTCTCTAAATAAGTAAGCTGGATAAAGTCCTGCCAGTTTTCTAGCTAGCAATTTTACCCAAAAATATTTTCTCTGTCTTGGTAGTTGGATTTCATCCTTCTCCTTCCCTACTCACCCATCATACAAGGTGCAAATCTTGAGATCCTACCTTATCCTAAATATCTTTATCACATATACATCATAGCAGAGAAAATGTAAGGACTATGGTGAAGGCTAAAGGCATTTCAGTACTAGGAGTCTCTTGACAAGAAAAGCTGTTAAGAACCCAAGGAGACATTGATCTTTTAATGCATTGAGTCTCTTGCAACTGCAGTTTATTGACTTATCAATTGATGCAGTATACAATAGGGATTTTCCTGCTACAAGTTTTATTTAGAACTGGCAGATTTCAGCAAAGTCAATTTTGGCTTAATTCTGTTCATAGAGATGTTACATTGAAAATCTGTTGAGATGCTCAATGGAGCTCCATGTTCAGTAACATTTCACAGTGGAGTTTGATGATAGTAACTCCAAGCCTCATCCACATAAGAACCTTTAAAGACATGAGGTGTGGGTTTGCATTCAAACCTTAAGTCTTGGCCTATCACTCATTAAAAAATACTGGATATGATTCAAAAACTCACAGTGGTCAATGTGTTAGACCAGATAAGCCAGAGCTAGCTGAACTTTTTAGGTGAACAATTTATTCACTCAAACATACAGGGTTTTTTTGGCTTAAATTCCTAAAGAATTTTTTTAAACCATATATATTTTAAAAAAGATAAATTTAGAAAGGACATTTAAAGCCTGTTTGTCAATGAACTCTCTCAACACAGAGACTCAGTATATCATTCTGAAGTCAACTTAAAGCTTGGCAATTCATTCAAAAATAATGGAATTTTAACTTTATTTCAATATATCAGAAAATATAAAATGGACACTAAATATCTCATTTAAATTACTCTACTGTTTTGCCATGAAAACAAAATGGATTATTGTGTATCATTAATGAAATTTGATTCTTTTTTGTAAACATAAAAAATCCGTCTGAAATTATTGCTGTTTATAAAACTGAAATCAGCTTTCTAAGCATAGTCTAGGAAGGCTATAAAAACCTCTGGTGGGAAACAGCTTCACCAGAGCAGATACAACCTTAACTGCTGGAGTGTGCTGTAAAATGCCCCACATGATTCTGCACATACAGGGGCAGCCAGGAGAGCGGGCACTCACTGCCCTGCAGCAGTGTCACACAGACATCTGAAAAGAGACTTTTAAACTTGTGCTTGGCCTTTCCACTGTATATTTTATCCTGTTTTGAACTTAGGCAGGGAACATTTTGAACATCACTGAAAAGACTGGGTTGTAAGAGCCTTTGCCCCAAAAATGTGCTGAGAAATACTTATAATCTTTCAAGGTTGGGATGCAACCAGATCCACATTCTTTCTCACTGAAGCTTTAATTGGACCTGGGAAACAAGATTTCAGCATAGTACTGAGGTGTGGTTGTTTATAGCATGTCAGTGTTAAATACAGAACTTCAAACTGAACTTTCTGCATGAAAACAAGCATCCATGACATGAAGTACAGTTGTTAAAGACTCGTCTCAAGTAGGGAGTGAAAAGCTTCATCTGGAGCTTATGCAAAAAAAAAGAGGTTTTTTCTGCATTTCCTGTTGAATTTCTTTAACAGGATCGAAGTTGAAGACACACTGAATTTCCATAAATTGCACAGACTTTGGTCAAAGTGTTGTGAAAGCTCAATATTCTCCTTGATCGGCCCCAAGCTGTGCAGGTTGAAATAACGCAAAAAACAGAGAGCAAAAACACTGAACAGAAAAATCAGTATTACTATTGCGCCTGTTTATTGTTTAGAGCAAGAATTTGAAAAGTTAATCTTATTCCTTTTAGCTGTGAATGACTCACTTTTTTTCAAAAAACAGCATTTTTGAGCCATTTTAAACAGCTGATGTCATCTCTATCTTGATAAATCAGGAAGCATGAAAAGATATAAAAATCAAGCTTTCCAGAGAGTGACATTAGCCAAAGAATGACACCCACACTCCCTAATCTGTTATACTCCACAATCATACACAAACGTGGGTAATAACAGTGTTTGTGTGTAGAGTGAAAGAGATGGATTTTAGGATGCTTTAAGGGAAATGCCTACATTCCTGACTTCTATTAATGTCATGTATATTGAGATTGCAAAGACAAAGCAACAGACTTGGATCCTGTGAAAATGGGATTAACAGTGAATTGGATTAATAACTTCTTAGGAAAACAGACCTTTTCTCTATGCAATTTAGGGCTACACAACAGTCAGTATTATATCACTTAGATGTAGTTTCCTGGCCTGGCAGAGTTCTTCTGAACACACAAGCTTTGTGGAGATGCCAAAAGGCTGAAGTTATTAAGTTAACCTTACACTGAAGGACAAAGCGACCTTCAGTAAACACCCTCTTCACTGGCAAGAGGCATTTGAAGCCAAGCACAGCAGCAGCAAGGACCTGAATCAGAGTGTCTCAATTGCTGGCAAGAGGCAGAGTCCATTTCAAGGTGATGTAGACTATGTGACATCCAGCCTGGCAACTGGACAGTCTGGGCTGTCAGACACAACACAGTTTCTTTATTTTGACCTTCCTGATCGCTGTCATGGCTGCCTAGAAAGCCCCATGACTGCATAGGGAGCCCTGTTGCTGCATGGCCATGGTAAGCTCTCCAATTCATGCTAAACATTTATATTACATAGCTGTAGAGGGCAGCCTGAATCCAGCTCCCATTTCTCTTCATTGCATAAAGAAACCAGGTCTGGCAGTGCTGACTATCAGCTGTGCTGCCCTTGGACACACGATACCACATGGACACCTACATCTTCAGTACATCTGAGCAAAGGTCCTAATGTGCCTCATCTGGAAAGCCCTGGGCTAACCATGAATCCAATACATAAGTGGATCACTGCTGCTAAGATAGTCTGGTATCTAATTCTTTCTGACTTGGGTCTTTCTATTGAAGTTGTCAACAAAAGAACTAGTTATAATGTCAGACATTTTTGTGCTGAGACACCCTCCGTCAAGATGGAAATAAGGAGCATTTAACACTGCTCTGTGGACAACTTCTAGAAGATAGAAAGGTGTGATTGCGGCCAATCTGGATCAGATTTGATTTACTTACTTTAAAAGAAAAGCATTCAAAATCCTAACTACAAGACTCAAGACTCCATGGAAACCAGGTCCATTTTACACCAGCAGCTCTGTTTGGAGCCTTTCAAAAGTGCAAAGAGGGTGAAAGGTTTGAAGGTCAAGGCAAAAGTACAGGTCACATGTACAAAGAAATACAAGAGGGACATTGGATGAAATAAACAAAATAAAAATATCCAATATCAAAACAGATTAATTTTAATTCCTCTTTAATTTAATAACCCTTACTTAATTAAAACTGAAAGAACATTGAAGAAAAATTAAAGGAAAAGAAAGAGAGGTAATCCTGATTATCTTCTGCTCTCTTCACTTCCAGGAAAATATTTGATTTACCATAATGTATGATATCTGCTCTTGTTTATGGGTTTCATGCTGTGCATATCTACATAACATCAGGGTCAACAAGGGCAGCAGCCAATTTGATTTGCAAATTCTCTTCCTGCTAAACTAGAACTTAAAGCAAGTGGGCTTTGTCCAGGTTCAAGAGCAGAGTCCTTGTCTCCTATAAGCTTCAGCTTATCTTAAATCTTATCAGTTTAGCTGTGCAGCAGTCTCATGAGATCCCATAAAGACCTGGAAAACTATACATGTAATTTCAGGCTGGAAGGTTTGAAGTCATCTAAATGTGAATGACATAGGAAATCCTTTGCTTTAACCATCACCCAAAAGTATTCATCATACTCTAGACAAATTTCTTCATTGTTTTTGGCAAGTAAGTAGGTTAGAAAGTAAGACCCATGGACTTAGTATCCAAAAATGCTCCTTGATGAAGTTGCATTATATAAGTAAAGAGCAGGAGCTCAAGATAGTTGCCTCCTTTGCATTCCTGCTCTGGGGAAAAAATATTAAAAACCACACACTGCACTTGGAGATCAGAATCAAAGACTTTTATAATTTAAAAAAAAAAAAAAGAAAAGAAAAAGAAGAAGAACTGGACTAATTTGCTAGGAAAAGAAACAATATAGGTTTGGCCGCTGACCAAAATGCCACCTTCTGTTGCATTACCTTTTATATGTAATGCTTTTCCCCTACTCATTTCACATCCCATGACTCTGATGATGGTGCTAACCTAAACTTTGGATATCATGCTATGCCTGCAATCTCTGTAACTACTCTGTTAATACTGCAGCTGGTTTTTCCCCCTGAAAAGAGACATCAGGGCTGGGAGACAAAATGCAAACACATCAGTTTCCAGTACATAAACCTTGAAAACTTTTTTAGCAGTGCAGCATGAAACTTTGTGTTAGAAGGTGAGATGGAAATCAGCCTTAGCTGTGAAGACTAAAAGCAATCAGGGAGTTATCTCTTCCAACAGCTGTTGGACTCCCAGAATCTTACATCAAGAAGGGGCATAAATAACTCGGTACTCAGCTTCCCTATCTCATTGTGCTGATTTACTTTCAGGATGTAACAATTATTTTACGCTAGTGAATGTGTGCAGATTGTGGAAGTATTTCACTCACAAATCCCTTAATAAGACATCGCATCTCCTAGCGTATTGCCTTACCCTGTACCCCATCCTGATTGCACATGCTTCAGCTTGAGAACAAAGCTGGAGCCAAAAAAGGGAGCTTAAGCTTGTATTTTTCTCATTGATACCATGTTTAAAACAGTCATCCCTTTTAGTGTGAAACTTCTGATGAAAAGAGACTAATGAGTGGGTAAGGAATAGAGATCTAGTTACTGGCTGGATGCATAAATCCATGTTCTCTGTTCTAGACACATTTGATTTGTTGATTCAGCTCCTCCTCTATTATTCCAAAGTGGTCTCAGTCACCTGATGATTTCTTTTTTAATAAGAATTCAGGGAGTCATGTATCATTTACACTCTGTGTAAGATTCTACATAAGATTCTAAACATTCTAAGCAAGGGTCTTGCTGTGTTCTTTAATGCCTTGCAAGTGTTGTGCTGCCCAGGATCAAGGTCTGCCTGTGATAACACCAGTGTGGAAGACTCCTGAGAAGGAGAGTAGCCTCCCATGCACTCCTCGGATCCTGTGGGTCACGCAGATGACACAAGTGATGAGCTAATCACAAGTCATAATGTGCTTGCTGTTTCAGCAAAGCCAAATGTCCCTGCACTTTCAAACCCTTTCTGACATCCTACTCACCCTCTCTAGTATCAGCCTTTGTCTTTTTCCTGAAGGACTTCTTCTAACTTTCTCTTATGTTTAGGATCACAGTCCCGTTTTCTCATCCACATGCACCCTCTGGACAGCTGAGTTTTAACAACCATAAATCCAGCTTCACAAATCTGTTCCCAGAGACAAACTCAGCACCTCAATCACTCTTCCCAAAACCAAACCACTACTTCTTCAAAAATAGGAACACAATTTATTACACCAGGAGCAGAGCACATCTTATTTAAAGTTTTACCACTCATCTTCTAATAGAGACTGAGGGATGCATTGCTCTACAGCCAGTTAGGTTTATACTAAAGTTATGCCATTTCTCCATCACCAAACAGACTGTGGCCATGGCATTCCACTTAGCCTCCAAGACAACCTGCGTATGGGCAATAGTCCCTAGCTTGCACTGGCCTTCAGATTTCTTGGAAATTGTATGGAAGAGAGGCAGCTAGCCTGGGCTGCAATGGGGACAGTTTTAACAGTCTAGCATGGTATATAATAAGATTTTGCTGTTCAGTGACATTTCCTGACACCATTTGACATCACAGACAGTGCAGGGAGCTCTGTTAGGTGCTGGCCAATGGATGAATCAGTCTTTAGAGGTCCATGGGGAGCATATGTGGCTTCAGTGTGTCTCTGTTCCAACTGTAAAACTGGGAATTCTTCCTTTCATGGTGAAATTCTTCCTGTTTTCCTATCTCTTTCCTTCAAGAGGCTTTGTGTGGAGAGACATTCTGGATTTAAACAACTAGACTTTAAAATCATTCAACCGTATATGTCCATTAGAGCAAGAGGAATAGTTGTCTTGTCCCTTCATCCCTGCTGTATGGTCTAACAAGGTATTCACGAAGGTATGAATGAAGAAAGAAAGATGGTGCTTGCAAGGAAGCCAACTGCACATTTACTCAGTGAAGGTGTTGTTTCCCTGCTAACCTTCCCATAGAATTGGGCCATGTCAAGGTTACACAACGAATATGAAAAAGGTGTGCATTTAAGATCATGAGTTCTCTGCCTTGAAAGAAGCTTGATAAAAAGCCTCATGCACTGCTCCCTCCCACCACACACTTGTGGGTGTCTCATGCATGTAAAAATCTGTTTCTGTTAACCTGTCACATATGATGGTTCCTCATACCATCCCACAGTCAGGCAGCAGAAATTTCTGCAGAGCTGAAGATGCAAGACACTTAATCCTCTAATACATTTTTCATAATTTCAAGGAAATTTAACATTAATAGGGAAATGGTAGAGACGACCAGCATCTTGCACTTAACCTCTGAATATTATCAGGGTCAGTTCCTGTATAGGCAGACCCAGCAGTTCTCATCAACCCTGATGCAGAAAGAGCCACCTCTGAGATAAGAGGTTTGGTTACAGCTCAGGGTTCCAGCTGAGACTGTCAGATTTGGGGCCAGCTACTATCATGGAATTTGTAATGTTGTTCTTCTCCATCCACATGGAAAGGAACATCTCACAGAAGTTAAAATCCAAGCATTATCTTGTGCCAATTTTAAGTACTGCTAGCAAGAACTGGGTGTGAACCAGTTATTACGGGACAAAGGGTTAGTTATGTACATATCTATACGTTTAAAGGGTAAGAAAAACTTCAGTTGATTCTGCTGATCTGATCTCCTTGAATTGACCTGCCTTCCTTGAATTTTTCACATAGTGGTGTTGAAGTACGAGTTTGCTGTCAGTCCTCATTAGAAGGCTGCATCAGCTAGTACATGGAAGGCATACAGTTTTCTGTAGGAGTGCACTTGCTCCTGCTCCTTCTCTGCAACCAGATTGCTAATGAACTTGCTGCTTATTCAGTTACAGAGCTCCTCATGGAAAGCTGGGAGGTGTTCATGGCTCCAAAGGCTCATAAATGAGAATGGCAAAATTATTCCTGCTGACTGCACAGCAGGGCCCTGAGAATACAACTAGCTCTAATAATACTGTCCAGACACCTCACGCTTCCAAATTAAAGAGCAAACTACCTAATTGCAGCAACACATGTCCAAGATAAAGCATAATATCCCTTAAAAAGGATTTTCCTGTACCTTGTGTCCTCAGCAAGAAGTAATTTGCATGCACTCATGATTCTACTGAATTGGGTTTCTTTTAAGCAGATCACTGCTGTTTTAACAGCTTTTGTTCTGCTTGATGATGACATCTCTACTGTCCCAATTTTAGTTTTTGGGAGGAATGTGGAGAGATCTTGTGCTCTTTAAATGATTAACTTTTCTGAAATGGGATGCCTAATGAATCAAGACTGAGACATGAATTTCTGAATGTCACTTCCCTGACTAAGGGTTTTGCAGATCCGCAGAGTAAACTGTAGTTTTGCTTTAAAATTTAAGAGCCCAATTTTCATGTTGAGCAGTGTTCCAGACATAGACTGCCTATGTTTTCTTAAAGGGAGACAAATACAGAAGTATGAAAACTACTCCCACTGTACACTGGTAGAGACTGAAGACCATTAATTAAAAATCACGCAGAACTGATTAATGTTTCACACCACTGCAGCTGCTGCAATGTGAAAAATATTACCATATTTTTCAAACCTTTCTGGAGCTAAACAAGATCAATTACATTATGAGGCAGCAAAATGTATTTAAAGCTGTGAAATGCCTTACACTTACATGTAACACCTCAAGGCTGGTACTAAATAGGATTCAACTGGCCCCCCAGAAGTCTTTGAATCATAGATTCATAGAATACTTTGGGTTGGACAGGGCTGGCCAACCTGGTCTTGAATGTTTACAGTGGCTGGGTATCTACCACCTGTCTGGGCAATCTCTTTCAGTGACTCACCACTCTCAATGTAAAAAAATTCTTCTTTATCCAGTTTAAATATACCCTCTTTTAGATTAAACACATTACCCCTTGTCCTATATGAAAAGGTCCTACTAAAAAGTTTGTCCCCGTTTCTCTTATAGGCCCCCTTTAAATATTTAGCGGCCCCATAAGGTTTCCCTAGAGCCTTCCCTTCTCCAGGCTGAAGAGTCCCAACTCTCTTACAGGAACTCTCTTCATCCGTCTGATCATCTTCATGGCTCTCCTCTGGTCCCACTCCATTAGGTTTATGTCTTTCCTGTGCTGGGAACCCCCAAGTTGGACACAGTAATCCAAGTAGGCACAAGGGCAGAGTAGAGAATCATCTCCCTCAACATGCAGCCCATTCTTATTTTGATGCAGCCCCAGACACGATTGGCTTTCTGGGCTGTGAGTGCACGTTGCCAGCTCATGTCCAGTTTTTCTTCCGCCTGCATCCCCATGTCCTTCTCCACAGGTCTTCCTGCAATCCCTTCTTGCAATCCCTTCTTCTCCCAGTCTGTATTCATCCCCCAATCTGTGTTCATCCCTCAATCTGTATTATATCAAAGGTTGCCCTGACCCAGGTGCAGCATCTTGCAATTGGCCTTGTTAAACCTCATGAGTTTCCCATGAGCCCGCTTCCCAAGCTGGTCCAGATCCCTCTGGATGGTATCCCGCCTTTCAGGTGTGTTGACTGCAGCACTCAACTTGGTGTCATCTGCAAACTTGCTGAGGGTGCATGTAATCCCACTGTCTGTATCATTGATGAAGATACTAAACCGTACCTTTCCCAATAAAGACCCCTGAGGGAGGTCACTTGTCACTGGTGTCCATCTGGACATTGAGTCATTGACCACTACTGGCTGGTGACCATCTAATCAGTTCCTAATCCAACAAGTAGTCCAACCTACAAATCCATCTCTCCTCAATTTAGAAGAGAAGGATGTTGTGGGGACAACATCAAATGCCGTACAAAAGTCCAGATAGATGATATCTGTAGTTCTTCCCTTGTCCACTGATGTAATCACTCCATCATTGAAGGCTACTAGGTTGCTCAGGCAGGATTTGTCCTTCGTGAAGCCAAACATTGGCCAGCATTTTGTCCATAATCAGTTCTTTGTAATTAAGAAGATCCTATTGCTGTGAGGAAGGTAAAAAAAAATTCTGTCCATCTGTTAGTTGTCTTCAGACTGTAGTCCTTTACCCTGTTTCTCATGGAAGAGGTGACTCTGTACAGCATCTTACCTCTCTTTAGTCTACTAATTAACCACATGTTTGCTAGAAGCATAGAGTAAGTCTGTTGGGGAGGGAATGAACAAACCTGCTAATCATTTTCATCAAACCCTTTTTGGTTTGTATATGTATATATATAGAGCAGTTTTGCAACTGGCATTGGGATTTTTCATTTTGATGTTGCATTAATGTTGACACGGTCATGCTGACACTGAGTTCAGTGGCTGGAGAGGATATCTATTTCCATGACTACTTCCACTGAAGTAGTGTGAGTTATGAACTGTAATGCACATGTACATGTATGCCCCGTATGGGGCACTGAGGTTTTCCCATCTTTGGAGGTGTTCATGGCCAGGTTGGCATTGAACAACCTGATCCAGTGGAAGGTGTCCCTGACCACGGCAGGGAGGATGGAACTAGATGATCTTTAAGTCCCTTCCAATCTAGCTTTATTATGATTCAATGTATATATGATTTTACAAGTCACTCCTGTTGCACATGGCATCTGGAACAGAGTTCAGGGTCTTCATATTCAGAATACAGCAAGCTGATGGAATAGGTCTTCATCCAGAATAAGAAGGTTATATACATGAAACCTTCTGAAAAGACCCACTTATACCATGTTAGCCACCAAAAGAGGAAATATGAAAAATTATTTTGCATTGCTTTAAGTCTTCTTAAGAGTGTTAGAAACTCTGGACTCAGTTTTCCCAAACAATCTGGGCAAAACCTCCAAATCCTGCATTCCAAGATATACAAGAGCACCTCAAGCCTTCCAACAGCATGGCTTTTCCTTGTATCAAAATGTCCCGTTCATCAAAAATATGCCTCAAATTATTGCTTTCTGACATTTTTTTAATAGCTTCAGGATGTGAAAAAGATTTGGGTTTTTTTCTCATGTCATAGAAGGATGTCTGGATGTGGTAAATTAACTTCTGATTGTAGTCCTCTGTTGCCCCTCTGTTGGGATTAAAATACAAGATGCATGCTGCTGGTGCTTGACTGCTGATGTTGATTATTCAGTTGTTTTCCTTCTTCACTTCAAGTTATTTGTAAAGGATGAACCAAATCCAGCTGTTACTGAATTACTTGCAACTAAAAGAGAAAATTTCTGAGTGACTGACACATACAGAATGTGGTATGCCCTGAAACTTTCTTACCTGTGCTTTGGATGTCATCCTTTGAGGTGATCCTCTAAATGCAGCAAACAACAACACAAAAATAACACAGGGCTGGAAAAGATCTCCTGGACACTGAGTCTTTCCCTTTTCTATTGCAGGCAGGGTGCCACATGAACTCTTTATTACCCTACTGAGACCTGCACCTGCACTATTGCACCATGGTCAGATGTCAGGCACCATCTCACAGAGCCACCATATCTCCCTTGCAATACACTAAATACCAAGTTGAAAGTTCATAGGGATGGGAAGATAATTTCCCAGGAGACTAAAAATTACAAAAGCATTGTGTTGCTTTTGCTACTCAGAGAGTTTGCCAGGCTAATAAAGAAACCTAGTGCATTAATTTCTTCTCAAAATAAAAGTAGCAAACTGCAGAAAGAAATAAGTGTATTAATGAGGCCAGCAACAGCTCGATACTCAGAGCAGAAAAAGTCCAAAGGAGGCAGTAGCACCGTTGAAGAGGAGGATTAAATTTCCACCACCTGAATAAGACAGTGAATTCGATGGGTGCCTGCTCATTGGAGAACTGCAGAGGACCTCTGTGCTGGACCTTCTATCACCTGGAATAGCCTCGGCCAGGGAGAATCTAAAAGAGCTCTTCCACCTGACTTCTGCTAAGCGTCCTACAGCAGGTGTGCAGTCAAAACACATGTGGGCTCCAACCAGTGCCGTTAGACAATGAAACATTTACTCTTCATTCAAATTTGTTTTGAGGATCTGCTCAGCCAGATGCATCAGAAGTCTTCTGAGGTTTCCGATAATTAATATTATGCATAGAAAAACACCTGGAAATATTTGCAGACACACAAAGCGGGGTCTTTCATACAGCTCCCAGCAAGCCAGGATCTGCTCAGGGCTGGGGATTTCAGGGGCTGCCCACAGGCCTAGCAGGGCAGGGCCAGGCAGCCCTCAATCATCCCAGTGCCCCAACCAGGGAGCAGGGCAGCCACAGATCCTGACATCAGGCACCTCCCTGGGCATGGGTACAGGTCAACATGTCCTCCAGCAACATTTATGAAGTCACCATAAGAACAAAGGGGTTTGTGGGCTCTGCCTTCACCTTCCTTTTTCCTCCTTTCCTTTCTAAATGGCTGCGCTAAGCCCTGACTGCTGCTCCCCAGGTTGGCAAACCCTCTGTGGGGAAACACTGCAGGAAACCCTTTGGAGGAGAGAAGGTGGGATGGAAAGCATCACTCAGTGGATTCTACTATCAAGTCCTGCTTTCTCAGCTTCTTCATGCAGCTGAATCACTATAGAGCAGCAGCTCACAGCTGGATTGAAGAAGCTTCCTGAGGACCTCAGACAGGCAAAGAGACCTTCACAGAGCTGTTCTTTGCAGAGCTAAGCTGAGGAGAGGGTGGGGTCGATATCTAAAGTGGAGTGATAAGAGATACTCATTGGTGAAGAGGAAGGATGCTAAATGGCTTATTTACAACATCATTTCCTCTTGACTTGCAGATGCTATCAATATTTGTGCACGTGTGATATCCTTCTCTATTTCCCTCCAATTATGTCCATTTTCTGCGCCTTAATAAACAGATTTCCTGCAATTAGAGAGAGCTGGCAGGAAGATGATCTGCCTGCACACAGCATTGCTCTGTGTTTTGGGACTGAATCTTGCTCAGTCACTTGTGAAGAGCCGTCCTAGACATACTGAACCTGGACCTTTTTGCTGCTATTAGTTACCTGGCGGAGAGTTTACAATTGTCCTGGTATGTTTGCCCTGCCCAAGTTTGGTTCTGGACACCCCTGTGAGCTCTGGTAATTGAGTATTCAAAAGGGCATCAAAGATATTAATTGAGTCTATTATGAAGCTGCCCCAATCTTTTTTCTCTGCTCTTAGACCAGCAGTAGAAAAATTAAAACTTGTTACAGAGATGATAGGAATTTTAGCAAGCAATCTTACTTAATCCTTTCAGGAAAGAAAAAGAGGCAGAACACGATTGAATGGCCCAATTAACCTCAGCATAATACCTTCAATTGGCAATATAAAAAGCAAATGCGAGAAGTTCCTCATCTAAAATCATTCAATCCTCTGCAATGATTACTTATATTTTAGAGATGACCAGAGCTGAGATGCAGTTTAGATACTAATTTATGGAGCTTTTTTTTTCTGGCAAAATAACAGTGACAGAAAAAAATGCAATTTGAAACTAGCCCTCAGTCTAGGAGAAATTCAACTTTTGGATATAAATAGCAGCAACACCTGCCTAACCTAAATGCTCATTTTACTTTAAACTAGTTTAATTTAAGCAATAGAAGTTACACTTACTTTTAATGGGCAGCAGCTGTTCATTAAATTTATAATGACATTTGGGTACCCTGGTGATAGACATTCAGAAATATCATATACATAGAGACAGAAATTCATTAGTAGCACTACCGAGATGGCTTGGAAGTGAAATTAACTTGAAAAGAGACACTTGTTTCACCTCCATCTGCAGTGTGAAAACCTAGACTGTTATCCAAGGCATATAAAAGCATCACAGAGTGTTATTAGCCAAAGCACATCCTATAAAAAACCTGAAGAATTTTTGTTGTGAAGACAAACACATGCTTAGGATTGTTCTAAAAAATTATCATGGTACTACTACCACTGAAATATACATTGGTTTCACTTTCATTTATATACAGAGATACACAAATCAAATATAGAGATTTGTATATTACCGCCAAGGCAGTGGTGAGTGCATTAGAGTTTATGCATGGGATGATATTTGCCTGTCAGGGAACTGCTCATTTCTAATGAGTCCTGGCTCTGTCCTTCTGGATTATTTTTAACAGCTTCAGTAGACAAAAGTTGACCCACATGTTATGAACTAACACAGAAAATAATTACAGAACTCTAGTAACCAAACAGCTTTAGTCTTTTATGAATACTGTCTCTTGGTCCATTAATTATACATTAAAATGCACCTCCAATCTCTCAGCTTGGGTCTCTTCTTCATGTCAACTCTATGTCTCCTCTGTAAAAGTAGTATTGCTTGGGTCTACCTGTACCAGCTTACCTGTACATATAAGGCACATGCTTTACAGTCTGAAGAACTCAGCAGAGGATCAGGACTAAAAATGTTATTCCTACTTGCATTAATAAGGTAGCCAAGGTCAAATAAGGCTACGTGTAAGGACTTCATGTCATTTCAAGTAGTCTGCAGTGACACCTTTGCAACCTTTTTTACTTCAGTGGAATTGCCAAATGTTATCCTTTGCATTTCATTAAGCAAGTCTGTTGATTATACATAGGAATGGACTAGAACATGACTTGATTAGAAGAAAACATGTAAAGTAACACACAAAACCAAACAGCAGATTTGTTAGTTTGGTTCAGCAAGAACTGATGACAACCTCCATCTGTATGCTTTCATTGTGTGGATCAGTAGGAGCAGATTTATAAAGGGAAAGAGTCTGAGAACCCAACATCCACACAGCACATGTCACAGGGTTTTGCTTTGCCTTTTTCTCCAGAGCAGCTCGTGTCCAGTCCTACAGACTGAAGACCTGTTTGTGGTTGCAATGCATTAGCTTCACTACTAAGAGAGCATTTTCCCCTTTAGTTTCATGCAAAAAAAATCTAGTTCATGTTTCAAAAACTGTTCCATGACAGGAACCGAGGCATGGTAATCATGAGCAGAGACATTTGTTTCAAAACACTCTTCTGATCCAAGATAGTGCATTAAAGTAGAGAAAAAGCATATAAAGCAGATTTTTTTAATGTATAGAAGAAACAGCTCACACTGAAGCTGCTCTGAGGACTGCATTTGAATAGCTCTGATAATTTAGAAGCATTATACCCTCACATAGTTCTCTCTGTGCGTTGCTCATTTTTTTTTTCTGTTAAGTAAGTCCTCCTGTGGCAGGAAACTCATTAGCAAATTCTTTGCTGAAAGTAATGCTTATGTAAGTTGAAGACAAGCACATTATCAGAAGAATGTTTTGATTAATTTGCTGTTCATTAAAGATACACCTCTGTGGCTGTAAAGTAAGTTCTCCTTTGAAGACAACTATAAAAATTATACACAGCTGCATTTTTTTGAGAATCTAGTGTTCTGAGAACATTTAATCACTTCTAACAAATGTTTGGTATTTGTTTACTTCAGGTCCCCATTTAAACTCTGTAGCACACAGTTGCAGAAGGACTGGCAATCAGAGGTCCCAGAGGGCTTCTTCCAAGAAAGCTACAATTGCAGAGCCATAAAAAGTCTTCCTGGTGTTAAAAGGTGACCAAGTTTGTATGTCCTGTTACCCATGAATCAGATGGTAGAGAACATATATCAGCTTTTCTACAGAAAACTTACGGTAATTAATTTTTCCAATAGGTCAACTTGAACGCTTACTGTGTACCTTAATCTGGATCATGCTTGTTGTACTTCCAATGTCATTGCAAATCCAAAACTTTGACCCTATTTCCTTGAATGATATGCATCTTTTGGTGACCTTTGTCAGAATACCTAGCTTGTGTGACTGCTAAACTGGAGATAACTTTCTTTTTATCATATTAACAATTAGTTTTTATTGTAAGGAAAAAACCAAAAATTGAGTAGCTTTGCATTTTTTTCCCTGGGAAAAAAAAGAGTTTAAATGTAGGCTTTATTTCTGTACTGCATCTGTGCACTTCTCCATTTTAAGGGGTATTGTGGTGATGAAGGCATCATCAGTGTTTAGACAACATCTACTAGCTACAGGCGCTATATCACTTTCAGTTAAAATAGCTGCCCTAGTAACAACACTGTGCCAAGCTGGTACTAGGTAGTTATATTTGGCCAACACAACTTGCTACTAGACAGGGTGTTCTTCACTGCAGTGCTACCGTGTGTGGCAATAGAAAGACCTCTTTCATTCACTTATTGTTCCTAGGGGTAAAACGGAACAGTCCTCATGCACTGTGTATATTTCTAGGTTTCTAAAGAGCTTTATGATACTTAGGATGAGAACACTTCTATAAATATAAGTAGGCATACTCTAATTTTCTCCACAGTTTGTCATCTGCCTAATTTTTTCAGTAGGTTTGCCCAGAATATTATTTCCCTGTCACTTGGTTTCAGCTAAGCCTGGTCTGCTCAAAAACCTGCTCACAAGTTTCACTCAGCTGCTGAGCAAAGTTTGGCTGGAGTGACTTACCAGTTAATAATTGATTAAAAGAAAATGGCTCTTCCTCCCAGACATCTTCTCACTTTGCCAGCCTGTAACATCAGATAAGTGGGAGTTGCAGTGGTCTGCTGCCCCTGCTTCCATTCCTGTTTCTGCTGGAGCAAAGAGGGCAGAGAGTACTGATCAACAAAAAGACATCAGAAACACAGCATGGTATTAACAGGTCTTGATCATTAAGGAGAACAAAGGCCCATATTTCAGGCTAACAGCACAACATCTGCCAAAAATCTTCACAGAGCAGTTATAAGCACAAATGAGTACTTTGTGAGCACACTTCAACCAGATAACTTGAGTGAGTAGGTAGTTTTCCAAATACCTTCCTAGCTTTAATCCCAAGACAGAATGCTGTGCACAAATCAAGCAGCTCAATAGCATTACCCTATGGAAATGTGTCCCCAGAGTCCAATGTTCCCTCTTCTTTCTCCAGTATCCACCAAATTACTCCTGTTAAAATTAGAACTTGTTGCAGAGATAAAAAGAGCTTGAGCAGTTTTGTCCTTACATTTTCACCAAATAAGAGGGAAGAAATTCAAAAGCCTGATGAACAGAGAAAGTCAATAGGAACTTCATGGAGCTCTGTGGAACATTCCTTCCTGCCCTGCTGTTAAATCAAGTTAAATATTTGTTTCATTTTCTTCCTCTATAGACAGAAAAGATTTGAATGCCTTCAGTTTTGAACTATTGTTATTAATACTAACAAAGGGTTAGATACACAAGGGATCTTAGACAGCTGTCCTCTAGCCTTCTGATGTATGGCTCTGGGAGGGAGCCTGCCTGGCTTACACAGGCTGGAAATAGAGCAGCATTTCTAAAGAGATAGGCAAAACTGGTAACCCCGAGGGAAAGCCACCTAAATCAGCAAAGCAGAAAAGTCCCAAAGAGGTGTCTTAAAATCCTCCCTTTTTGCAACTGTTAGCTCAAAATCTCCTCCCATACAGGTAAGCAATGAGGTCCTCAGGGAAACAGAGGTGGCCTTTCAGGAATCAGTGTCATGCCAGGCAATCTTATTCTAACTGTAGGAGTTCCACTGGGTGCTGGTTAATGCTGAACTGGTGCCACAACGCTTGTGAATCTTGCTCCAAGTTTGTTTCTTTTCTAAACTGATCATGACACAACCCTTTCATTCAAATCTTTCATGGGGATCTGCTTCCCCTGTTGGTGTCTGCAGCTGTCTGAGATGCAGAGATCTGGATTTAGCTTCTGCTTTTATCCTAACAGGGTTGAACTCTGAGCATGAGAGGGCCCTGTCTATGCATCCATCCCCATGCTTCTTCGTGGGCTGCAAAAACGGCATCTCCTCCCTGCCATAAAAGCCATTCATTTTTGCATGGAAGAGGGGAACAAACTGTTTCTCTGTGTAGTGGTTGAGAAAGATTTTATGAGAAATAAGACACCTAAGAGTTACTATGGGGTTTATATCAAATAATTTTCAATAAAAGATTACCACAGATAATCTGAGGAGTTAATTTTTATAACTGTTCAGGAACTAAAATGGGTTGCATAAAATGTTGCACCTTTAGTAGTTACTGCAAATGAACCCATTTTGCCTCAACGGGGCCATGCTGGTGCAGCACTTCACACTGGCTGCCATAGCTTACCCAGCTTCTGTGGTTCCAGCTGGAGCCACAGAAATAGTTCAGGTTTCTCTGTAGGGCACTGAACTGTGTGGCATTGAATTGTCCATTACTTCTGCATAAAGGGAACTTGCTCAGAAAAGTTTTGTTTCCCACCTGAGCCATCTTGCTGACTCTGATATAAAGTCCTGCTGGCTGACATCCTCTGTCCTTGCAATGAAAAGCAGGTGTGCTTCAGCAGGACTGGGACCTAAATTCAGAGTATTTTTCTTCTGAGCAAATATTACAGGAATAGTCATGAGTCTTTTCGACTCTGCAGCCTGCAGTCAGACAAGTAAGTTCATTACCTTAAATACATATAATAATTTCCAGAAGAATGCAGTGCAATTTTTCAGAGGTCTCAAGAATGATTAGGGACTGTGCAGTTTTGGAAACAGACCTTGTGCTTTCAAATAAGGTTTCTTATAGCCTTCCATATTACAGAGCTAGTTTAGCATGTCATGGAAAAACAAGGGGGATTTTAACAAAAAACCGTTGCCAGCCCTTCCAGTTTTCCCACTACATTTTTTTATTCCATTCAGAAGAGACTGACCTTTTTTCTTTTGTATTGGTCTTCTATTCTTACCATATTGCACAACTGAAAATCTGACATCCTTAGCTTCTCAGGTATTCATTTTCACCATACTACTCTAAGAAAGAAAATTCATGAATGGGAAATTGAAGCACCAGAGATCCAAAGAGCTCCCAGAGCCATTCAGAGAGTCGGTTCAGGGAGCACTGAGTCCAGACCTCCTAAGTCTAACAGCAGGACCTCAGCTATTCAATCATCCTTCCTTTCAATTGCACCATTTACCTGTCCAGAGATCACTTTCACATGATAAGTCTTTTTAATTTAAAAAATACTTATATTTTCAGTGTATGTTAATTCAGAACAACAGAACCAGCATATTTTTATTGAATTATGTTCATTCTCTATCAGTTATTTATGAATACCAGAGCTGTCTCTCCTTATTCAATAAAACAGGTATGTATTCATTTAAATTAATGCAAATAAGAACCATTGATTCCTCTGACCCCTTTAATTCATTAGCCAGGCTGATTAGTTTTTTAGATAAAGTTGAAGGGAAAAAATATACCCAAGGTGAATTTTGAAACAACTGTGTCAAACTGAAACTGATCCTGGAGTGATCCTTATCTGCAAACTACAGGATATTTGTTCCACTGAACCTCAGAAGGATAAAATCTGTCTAAAGTCTCATGTTAGCAATGGACAGCCACTTAAGAGCCCTGTACCTGAGAACAGGCTTTACTTTATTGACTATAAAAGCAAACAATGGGTCTTATCATGCTCCTACGTAGGCAGCAAAATACTCTGAGATGGCAAATTTGTAAGTTTTCCATACTGTAAGTATACAATTTTTAATGGGTCAGTGCTTTATTGAAAGAGAATCCTCAGCATAGACCTTGTAAAACCCAGCCATTGCACCAGTAAATATTCTGGTCATGTATTCTGACCTTTGCCTCCAGAACTGGGAGCTGGATGAAGGCAGGGACGAAGATTCTTACAAACCAAGTGGAAATTTCCAAAGTGCTCAGTCTGGTAGGGGCCGCCCAGGCCTCAAGGGCATTACTTACAGCCCCTAAATGCTGGCTGTAAGTAATGGGATAATGGGGTGTTTTAAAGCATTTCTCCTCAGAATAGGTATGTCTGCTTTTACAATATAAAGAACTTTTAAGAATGGTGCAGCCACAGAATTAAGCTTTTCAATTAAGCCTGGAAAGTTTGTCACAAGGATAAATACAAGGAAAGCCAGGCAGTGACTTCAGAAAAAGAGAAGCTTCCACACCCCAGTCTTTAATCATGAACTTGAGTGAAGTAGGGTGTGGGAGCTGGGATTACACCCTGCTACTTTGCCCATAAGGACTTGAACTCATGGTGCCGTACGCTTTTCAGGGGAGGAAAGATCTCACTTTTAGGTTATCATATATTCTTGTGGCTTAGGAGGAGGAAAAAAATCCCACTTGCAATTTTTCCTGTTGGACCTGCTCATTTTATATGGGATGATGGTCAAACAGCTGCAAGGGGAGGATGGAAGAGAACCCCAGCCTGAGGTACTCTACCACGTGCTGACTCACGGGCAGAAAGGAGAGGGCAAAACTGCTCTTTACAGTTTTGGAGGTGCAGGAAGAGAAAAGGGAGGGGTAGAAATCCTGGAGTAAGATAGATACCTCACCAGGGTCCACAAGAATTGGAGTCCACTGAAATCCAGAGCAATAGTAGTTCTGGGATGAATCTCCTCTCCTGAGCTCAACATACCCCTCACCGAAGAAAGAGGGATTTGAGAGAAACAGAAATAAAGAAAGGTGACATCTAGGGCTGCATTAGCAAGTGTCACAAGCCTGGGACAAGCAGCACTAGGGCTTAAGATCTGGTATTCAGCAGAAGACCTGACAACCTCTGAAGAAAGAGGCTTGAGGCAGAGGACCCATGTGCCCCAGCTTAGTGGTTGCCTTATGGTCATCCACTCTTCACATCAGTAAAAGCATTTTTAATACCATTCCTTGGTTATTTAGCTCTGACTAATCCATGAGAATGCGAAGATATTCCTTGAAAAATGTACCTGTGCTCTTTATATACTTGTGTAATGTGAGTCATAGACTCAAGTGCCTTCTGGATTCTTAGGTTATGCAGAAGAAACAAAAGACAAGAGGTCCCTGTGGATAAAGAGAATTTGTCATATCTATGCCATACCTGGCCGTCACCCTGCAAGCCCTGGTAACAGGGTTATGAGCAAGCAGAACCAGCATGGAAAGTGTTCTGTGTCCCTCATCAAATGCAGATCACCAGCAAGAAGTTCACTTATACAATACAAATTTAATTCAAACCTGTATTAAACAAACTGGAAATTTTTATGTCAACCATGTAAATAAAGAACTCTATATCATGTATCTTAGAGGAATGATTATTCCTTTCTTCCATGTCGTATTACCCAAGTGAACTAGATATGACATAGTGTCTTGGATGGCTTTAGGAAGTACCTTTGGAAACACTGGAACAAATCTGCACACCACTATTTTCATTACAAATGCATTTCAGGCTTCACTCAAATCCCTCTGGAGAAAATAGGATTCTTTCCTTCTGGGTCTTGCTCTGCAGGCAACATTTGTACTAATACCTTGTAAAACAAAGTATCTCAAGCTTTACCTACATACAAATGAAGAAAAGTGGGATGCATCAATTTTGGAGGTGTATTTACCACAGGTGCAAAAATCTTGAATACTGACCCTACACGTCCTGAACCTGTAAATGTCAAGAAAACACTAAGAACAGCAACTAACATAGAAGTCATTTCCACTTATCTCTATTTCTGAATTCCCTTCCTTTATTAGATTATTATCTCTATTCTGCAGGAGTTGGTTTTCCCTCCCAGAATGACTTTTTTTTAAGCACAAGTGGGAACAAGAAATTGCCCAACTCATTTACAAGCAGGCTAGTCACTAATCCAACAGCAAATGTGAACTACCATGCAATAAAAAAAAAATTTAGGTTTCAATGCATTAACACAAGTATATAGCCATAGAGACCTGTGGCACTGCTCATCACTTTAATGAGGAGGCATTTAGGTGGCTTTTATGCCATCTGACCTGGGTGTTCATCCTCTTCCTAGCCTCCCCTACATGTGCTGGCCTGGTCATTAGAGATGCTGCAGGATTTCTCTAATTACTGAGAGTCATTTGCTCACCTACCCCAGCCACCTTGGTTCACAGAGGTGCCATGACAGTTGTCAAACTGAATTTTCTCAGTACCAAGGGTCTCCCCAAGCTGGGGATCATCTGAAGGCCAGTTAAACTGATGTTAGGGCTACTTTGTGTGGATGATACAAAGTTGAGCTGTATCAGCTGTTGGTGGAGTGTTTGAACAACAGTATTTGGGACTCCTTCCAGTAGTGTGAGATTTCTTGGGCATGGTGACCTGGTACTGGTAACAACGTGTGTTACTGAGCCAAGACTGCAGGAGCTGGTAAAACAAGGATATTTCCTGCTAAAGCTTAAAGGACCTCTGTCCTTACCTCCTCCTCAACAAAATCCTGAGGAAAAAAATTTAAAAGGAGCAACTAATTTGCTTGTTTTCTAACACCACAGAAACTGACACATTTGAAGGTATTTTTTGGTGCTTGTTTTTCACAAACTAACAAAATTAAAAGATTCTAGAATATTCTGAATTACACACAAATGCACAAATATTTGCTTAGAAAAGAACTGAGGTCCAAAGGGAGATAGAAAAAGAAAAACCAGACCAGAAAAGCTGATAGTGGAGATTGAAGCCAAGGTACATCCCCCACGGTAGCACTCCCTGACAGCTAACAACATTTGCATGAGCAGTGATTTAAGTCATATTTTTATATATGCCACATGCTTAAAGGCATTAGAAAAGCTTCAACATCATCAAGGAGAGCTACTAAAACAATTGCACCAAATTTACTTTGATGGTTCCAGGTGCTTTTACTTGCCAATGAAAAATACGTCCAAGTGATCACTCTATAGCTCCTTCGTCTCTGCTTTAAAGAAAGTGACTGTATAAAAACCATATATGCTACTAAGAGAAGAAATGAGAAATTTTACCTAGTAAGGATAACACCTTCTAACAAAAATAGAAACCTCTATTTAGGTTCTGTTACTTCATGCCTGATTAATCTGGAGAGCATGTCCGGGAGAGCAACTGGTGTTAACCAGTCTGATAGTGTGATGCCTGCAGCAATACAAACTTGCTAATCTTAAGTTTAAAATAGATCTTCACAAGCAATTCATGTTAACTATATCTGATCCAACTAGTTTTATCTTAGACTAGTCACTTCATTTCATCTCCTCTCTTTTGGTGCTGGGAAAATTTGATATAATGTCTTGATCATTATGTAGCCTGCACTGAATTGTAGATACAGGAAATTTGTGGACTTCCTACACTTATAGCTTGAGCTCAGCGGAGTTAAATGAAACATCAGACACCTAAATATGAGGACCATTCAGGCACAGTTGTGCGTGTTTCAGTAGCTGTTGCAGTTGAATCATAAATTAGCTATGGTCCTGATCAAAAAAAAAAAAATAAAAATATTCCCCTTTGGAAGTTTAGGAAGAAATTAATTTTCTTCCATCTTGAGCTACTGTACACACCACAAAAGGTCCTAAAACTGATGAGAAAGACTATATTTTCTGCCTTCAGGAAAAAGCCTTCAGGAAATGATGGTGAGTATCAGCTGCTTCCATTGCCCTAACAGGATTTGTGTGCATTTGAGTTTTGGAAAGTCATACAGTGTGTTCACAGGTGCCTAGATATAGACTTTGGAGCCAGATATAAATCTCTAAACTGTATTGCCTTTATCAGGCAGTCTGACTAAACAATGTATATTATTCTTTTGCCAAATTTTCCTCCTCTTAGGAGAAAGAGAGATCCACTTGAAAAACTGAGCTGTGAAGTGTTATATTTTTACTTGTTTTCTAGCATTTGTTAACAACTGGTTCAAAGAACAGAAAATCACATTGGGCATTTGCTGAACTCAGTGCAAAGATCCTGCTTGAACTTGGGCTGCTCCACGGGGACCACCTCTGGTGGTATTTCCTGGGCCATGTCTTCAGCATGCAAGTTCCAGGTGCTTTCTTGTTGCCAACAGTTTAGGAGCACTCTATTGCTGTTTGCTTGTGCTTTACTGAATTTTAATGATGTATGGAGATATGGAGACAGAGGAGATCACGAATTGCAATTACCGGTGTTCTCCCCATGAAGAAGTGACCATGAAGAAAGCTTCCGCCAACTTTGTCGCCTAAAGAATCCAGCCTGCCCACTATGCCTCCTGTGAAATCAAAGCCTCCTCCCACTTTCTTGAATTGTATCTGCTTTGTACATTAGTCTTAGGAACAAATGACCTTGAAGCTGTATGTGTAGCTAAAGGGAAGAATATGAGTCCTGTGTAAGAAACTGGAGAAGTATTATGGCTTTTACATCAACATGCAAAGCATCAACAAGCCAGACATACACATGTGCATTGTAAGCTAAAAACAGTCCTGCCCTGGCATCCAGGGAAGAGATGCAGCTTGCAGTATTTTAAAATACATCTTCAGGTTACTTGAAACATTAATTATAAAGATTAACAATTAATCCTACTCTATGAATTTGGCTCATCAACAGAAAATGTATGGTGAAAGAGATTGTTCTAAGTCTTTGGAAACAGTACTGGAAAGGCTCACTGAAGTTAGCAAACTTTTCTCAAAGATAAAGGCTCTAAGTGTTTCAGAATCTGAAGAGCAGCCATGCGAAACACCCCTATTTCCTCCACTTATTTGTACCCTAGAGATTATCACAGACAGAGGAAAAGTGTTAGCCCAAAAGGCATATGGGATATTAGTGAAATAAAGGGAACAATAAAGTTTTTAATTGAAAATCAGAAAAACCCTGCTCTAAAGTATGTGACCCACAGTGCAAGATTTTGGTCAGTCAAGCATATGCTCCATAACGTAAATGCTGGACTTGAATGGAGCTCAGCACCAGAACAAATATTTACTTTCTGGTGTGTCTGTCCTTTAGTCATCAGAATGACTTCAAGAGAAGCTAGTGGAAGCTACTGTCTGCACCAGAACAGAAGTAGTTCATCTTAGTACATATGGCTGGATAAAGTCACCCCCCATACAGGTGGAGGGAGAAGAATAATCCCTTCTTGGGTCCTCCTTCAGGTCTAACTCAGGCTCTGTCAGGCTGCAGCGATGCTGGTGTTAGAGCTCACAAGTTCCACTACTTCTCAGTTGGTTTATTCAGTTTTTTGTGGCTTTCTAGGATATTTTCCTCTGTCCATTCCAGCCATAGATTGATATATTGTTTCAGGTTGCAGACGATTTCATTTTGAGAGTATAGCTTTTATCTGTCACTTTGGTCTTTTCCATGCTTTTCCATGGCACAGAGCCAAGTACTTCCTTACCTTCCTCCAGGCTGTGGGAAGAGTAGGGACATGGTGAGAAGCCGAGGGACAGACATTTCAAAAGAGTCATTCTGAAACTAAGTGACTGATACAGCCGGTGAGATGTTGCTGAAAAGTCTCTGGCTATTATTCTCATTCCCAGCAAGTCTGGGATAGGTTCACTGCAGACAAACTGGCATGTGAGAGACAGTCCAAGCATCTGAATATGTGGGATTCCCATGCTTCAGGTGAAGAGCCCTACTACAGCTAATGGTGGATCACAAAGAAAACTTGTGTAAAAATCCTGCTAGTGGGACTGTGGAAGACAAGAGGCTTTCTGGAAGCATCCCTATGCTTCTTGCACAAACTGACGTGCAACTAGAAACCTGGAGCTGAGGTCAGTCTTGTGTTGCAATTGGTGAGACCAAGACAAAAACACCTGGGCAAGTAAGTTTGTGCCCTGAAAGTACAGAGACCAATTGAAGTAGGAATGACACATTTTTCCTGTATGGTTGAGTGCAAAATGCCATTGATTCACTTAGTTCAGAGCTATTTAAATATAGGATGAACTTTTCCTGATTTACATTGCTTCTGCTTGGTCAAACTGGCAGCCCTGCTGGTGGCCACAGCTAGTCCTTAATTGAGAAGAGAAAGCAAGCTCCTCAAAGTCTTTCCATGGAAGGTACTAAGCACTTGCATTCACTGATGAGAAATAATGCAGCCCGTTGGTCTGCAGAGCCCTTGCACTTCTGCTGGCTCCCACAGCAGCACTGCTGCACGAGGCACAGTGGGAATGGCCGTGCAATCCAGGTCGATCTCAATCAAAAAGTAACAAAGAACTTTGTGAGTTTGGAAAGAGGACTGTGAGGCTAAAGTTGTAAACTGATAACAGGTTGGACACACTGCACTGTTGTGTTGTGAAAGCCTAACGTTTAGCTTCTGTTTGCTTTAACTTGCTAACATTTTCCATTCTCTGGCTGTTGTAAATGTCATTTCTTTCCACAATCATGAGGTGAGGCCCTGATCTTTGCTCAGAAAAGGGTCCAGCTTTTATATCAAACCAGCTAATCATAATTTTACTGCAAACCTTGGACAATTTTGATAAGTGGTTATGTTATGCATTGTTGGTAGGAAAGCTTCTAATCTTGAACTTGAGTGCAGCCATGTAGAATGGATCGAATTTTGAAATAAAACAAAATAAATGCTTTTTAATGTATCATTTACAAGGTTCCAAGAAGCTGCTGTGCTTATCAGATGCTGCAATCATTTCCAGGAGCTACTTAGTAGAAGCTGTCAACTCCCTTCAGAAGTAATATGCCTAAGAGCATTTAAAACGAGATTCCTTACTAACTTTCTTTTTCTAATCCTGAACTCATCTACAAAGTAAATGATTTAAATTTCTAAAGAACATCAGGGTTTTTTTAAATAGATCAGGGGAATGGAAAACAGTGTTCTAAAGTCTATTTTCACAGTGAAATATTCTATATTCTTGATAAAATCACACACATATTTTAAACTGTGGATAAGAAAAATGATAAGATGGTGAAAATATGAAAAGTAGAAAATTATTAAAAATAGAAGAATGGAACAGTCTATGTAAAAAGACCTCATATAATTTGGGAGATAAACAGCATCTAGAAGAGTTATTCTCCCTTTAATATGCAGGATTACCAGCAAATGATCTTCAGTGAGAGCTGTGCATAAGAATGGACCTTACGGCTGAACTACAGTTATGGTATTTGTGTGGAAAAAGTAAAGAGTTACATGCCTGCTTCCGTAGACTTCTAGTTGCAGTAATAATTGATCATACAGATTTTTGTCCATACTAAGAACTCACAATGCTGTGCAGCAGCATGCAGTGACTGAAATTTTTATTACAATGACACTTACGTCATTTTTGCTGAGCTAGTTTTGAGTTCAGCGCAGTTGGAAGATGAACCTGTTCACCTTATAATATTGTTTGCTTTATTTATTGTTTTTTCCATATTACCCTTTGAGACGCTCACCGTGTAATTTTACGGCTTTGAAGTTGTATGGGTTGACCTATAACTGTAATAAAGGAATTTGGAATGAGATAACACAAGTTTTTCCATTACTTACAAAAGGTTGAAGCTACTTATTAAACAACTTCATATTCTGTAACTTTGCTAAAATGAATACTTTTTCAAGCAACTGTTATGTTGTGGTAGACTCTTGCAGCACACAGATTGGATAGAATAGGCCTGTGCTGTGAACCTAAATAAGAAAAAACTATGCTTTAAGTTTTTAATTCAGCCTTTATGAAGAAAACTGCATTTCCTAGTTACAAATTAACAGTATGTGATCATCCTACATAACTACTCTGGGACACAGGTTGTGTTTCTCATGATTCATGCGCTTCTTAAAGAGCACTGAGTTCAGTTAAGATGATGCAAAGAAAACAGAGAGGCAGATTTGTCTCTCATTCTGTCCAGAGGGGATTGACCCACCAAACCATTCAACATGGATCCCACCACACCTAACGTACCCCTAAATTCCACACCTTCAGTTGCACAATCAGCTTTTTCTCCAAGAAGAATATTTCCCTATGGATGTGCCTGGACTGCAGGGCAGGTGTGCCCCAGGGTGCACCCCACAGCCCTGCTCCCCCACTCACCAGGACAGCAAGACCTGTGGGCGTACTATTTTTCCTTTCAGCTGTCAGCTCAAGTTTCTTTGCAAAAAAAAAGAAGTCAGTGCTCAGGAAGCAAGGATTCTGGGAACAGGGACCACTGACACACACCCAGCCCTCCTCCTACTGTGGAGCTAATGCTTGGCCAAAGCATGCATACTGCCCTGTAAACTAGACACAGTCTGACTTCTCCAGGACGTAAAACGAAAGTATCCTAAATGCTCAAAAGGAGCTCTAAAATCCTCCAAAGAGGCAGCCAAACCTTCTAAATTAGGATCCTAAATTTCCAGCTGTCTTCCAGTAAAACATTTCACAAGGAGGATCTCTGAAAGCTTTAGTAACGACCACCACTATCAGTAGCACTAACATCCCAGCTAAGGACTTGCTAGACAATTAAACTCTGCTGAATTTGCATGGAATTGCATGCAAATATACATTATCCAAACAGTGGAACAGGAGGAAAATCCAAACAAAAAGAAAATAAAAACACAGTCTGTCATATAGCAACATAAGCCACTAAAAATCCCACTGAAACTCACTGAAAATCAAGGGTGAACACTAATGTTAGTAAACACTGGATCAGGCTCTCAGAAATAGCACTGGGTCCAGTGATCTGCTGCCCATCCCCAGTTGGTCTGTGCCATGGAGAGAGCTCCAGGCAACAGCTGAAGGTCTCCTTGTGGCAGGAGTAGCTTTGGCTGTAGCAGTAACTGCACAGCACCTCACATGCCACCAGTGTAAATGTATTCTGGGATTGTGGCAGGTGGGCAAGAGGAGCTGCTTTTCCTGGCATGAGTTAGGTTATCTCCAAGCTGCTTTCTACTGGTATGAGTTAGGTTATCCCTAAGGCTCTTTTGAATCTCATAGTTAGGCAGATACTTACCAGCAAAATACAAGACAATACACCTTTAGGCATTGTCTTGGGAAAGCTGAGGCTAAATACAAGAATGCTGCATGATTTCATTTGTTTTCTTCTTGGCTGTAGCTGGTCTATAGTATCAAACAGATCATCAAACAGATCACATCCACATCAGGTGCTGTTTCTGGTGGTACTGATACACTGACAAGCCAGTACAACCTCTCATGCATATTTAGCACCAACATGGTGTTGTATTCCTTGAAACAAAAAAGCTGTTTCCCCATGTCTGGAGCCACAGGCTATCATGCTCCCAACTCCTGGGAATGGCTGAGTTGGAGTTAGGCCAGTGGCACCCATGAGGTCTGTGCTAGGCATCCATTTAGGAGGGAGCTGCAAAGTAAAGAATGAAATGTTCTGGTGGGTCTGACGATCTTACAGAGTGGGAAGACATGGTTGCATGGACTTTGAGCCTTCTAATGATAACAAAACTGTTGTTGAGCATTGCCTTGTCATTATGCTGCTTCTTGGAAAGCCACAGATGAGACTGTAAAAATAAAGTAGTTTAGAAAGGGGTAAATTAGACCCTAGCTTCACCTGTCAGAAGGTTAATGCTTGGATTATGATGCAATCTGAGTTCACAAGTGACTCATCAATTTGCAGTTTCTACTAAAATATATTTTAAGTCCTCAGAATTATTTTGGACAATTCTGTCTTGCACATGAAAAATATATTTCTGTATAATACTGTCTGTGAAGAAGAGTAAAGGCTCATGTACTTCACTATTTGCATAATATATTTCCTGTGCCAGTAGTGGTTTTCCATAATGACTATATAATCCAAGGGCAGCTTAAGACAGACAGTGCATTTCAACGTTACATTTTCTTTTTCATTTTTAAAAATACAAATACTGATTGAAATGTAGATAAAGAAAGAGTGAGCAATAAATTATTCTGTAGTATTAGCCAAATATTCTGAAAAGACATGTTCCTCCACCCCCAGGCAGCCATACCTGGTGGCAGTTGCACACATCTTCAAGCTGCATTCTAGAGCCCAACACTACTTCTGCAAATTCTGCCACAGTCCAAGCCAGGTACCAACATTGTTCCAGCTTCTCTGCCTGGCTTATGTGTCAGGAGTAAGCTTGGGGATCTTATTTGGGTACCTGGATCAAAGATTTTAAAAAAAAAATTTTTTTCCAAGGTTTTAGGTTTCTAGGATCACTTTATAAAGCACTAGCCCTTACCTATCATCTGGTTTGTACATCTGCCACCATTAAGACTGACAATAGGAGGATATACAATACTATACTATACTATACTATACTATACTATACTATACTATACTATACTATACTATATATGATACTATACTATGCTATACTATGCTATACTCTGTATAGGTACTGGTGTTTGCCCTTTTTCACAATTAACATAATCTTCATACTTTTTGTCTTATGACAGATTTCCAATTATGATATTTTTCAGATATGTATTTTAATGTAAGAGTGTAGAAGAGTAAGAGAGACTTTCTCTGTATCATGAAAAGGTTATCATTAAAATCTTGGGAATCACTTGCTTCAAAATGCTTCTTACTCTTACAGTTCCCTATAGAAAAGCAGAACCATAGTAGGCAGCTACAGCCAAAACCCAGAATTTCCTTCCCCATCTTTCACTAATGACTGTGCTGCTAATAGTCACTAAGGATCTACTAGGAAAGAAGAAATTCATAAGGCAAATTCAGCCACACCTCAGGATCACACAAGAATTTGGCCTTTCAGAAGAGAGGTGACAAAATCTCTGCCTTTGATATAACTCTGCTGATGGACTGAGAATAGCTAAGTAAACAACTTCTGTGGTCCTTGTGGAGCTTTTGTGTCATTCGTGTAGGACATGTTCATTTGAAAGTTCTTACATTTTTATCTCTTGATCTCTGCACAATAAAATCAAGTTTGTGATGCTTCACATGACGCTTAAATTTTTGTGTTTCTGACTGAGAATTACTTGTCCTGTTTGGGGATATTCTAAGCTATAATTGTCAAGTTTGATTTCTACACATCTTGAGAAGACCTTGGGCTGTTACCATTAGGTGTTTTCCCGAGAGTGAAGACAGAAGTCTGGTAGTCAGAGCCAAAGAGTCTCAGAAAAGCCACATACCAAAAAAAGAAAAAAAAAATTAATGGAAAGCATTTGAACAACAAATGTTGCCAAAGAAAATCATCATCACTGAGATACTGGGTCAAATTCCCAGCTGGCTTCAGGGTAGCTTTTCTGATTTCTGCCAGATATGAATCTGGCTCATGTAGCTCTAGTTAAAAAGAACAAGAAGGCTTGGGCTTCTCAGTAAAGTAATTAATTAATCAATGTGCATATATGCTTATCACCATACATATAATTTCTGAAAATAGGAAGAATTTTGTCCTTGCATAAAGCCCTCTAGAATCACTGGGAAAATTTGCATGGACTTCATTGGGTTATGGATCACATCCTGTATATATCTACATTTTTAAATCTTTTCCAGTGCTTCCTCTTTCAATGGAAATTAATAGCTTCTTGAATTGAAATGACCAGTTTCCAATTTAGTTTTGCATAAGCAGAGTGCAGTGGGATTAAATATGAATGCTGGCTTGGTTATTCATTAATCATAAAAATATGGTGTGCAGTTAGTTATATGTGACTATTTTTGCATGGAAATTTCTGCTACTTTTCTGCCTGTGCAGAAGGGTCATGTCAAGCGCAGCAGCGAGAACTTAGAAACCCATTCACCTTGATATGCTGTTTTACAGAGAACACACCAAGATGCATAAATGCTCTGTAGCCAATACTGACTTTGTAGATGTTAGCATAATGAGAGGTCAACTTGTCCAATCATCTGCATTCAATTATACAGTTGCGGGGATAAGCAGCAAAAGTTCATGTGAGACTTCTTTGAAACCCTCCTGGCCACATATGACCTATGTAAAATACTTTTTCCTGAGAACTTCTGAAAATGTAAACATTGCAGCTCCTGTTCGTTTAAAAGTCTGAACAGTCAAACGAACAAAGTTGAGCTGGCCCCAAACAATGCTAAATTCTTTGCTCCCATTCAGCTACAGTCTATGGGTCAGGGGAAAGGAACAAGAACAAGATGTGATGTGCCATTGGAAAATGGTAAGCAGCAAGGGGCAAATCAACATCAGATGCAAGTCAGAGGTCTGTTGAAACAGGTTCAGTACTTGGTTTCTTTTCCTGCAGGCTTGCTGGAAGCTGAAATTCTGCACTGGACAGGGTAATTCAATACACTTGGCGTATAAGAAGTTGCCTCACTGGCACAGACATCTTCTATCTAAAAATGAAGGAAATGTTAGTTCCACCTTTGTCTCCTTCCAGTGTCCTTGCGTCACTGGCACCCCATTGTCTTTTCCAAGTACAAAGAATAATCCCAGGCTTGATTCACAGTGCTTCCATTTGTCAAGGCCAGAGCTCTGCCACGTCCTTGCTCCTCATAAAAATAAGCCTCATGAATTCTCTCCTTTCTGGTCATTACTGCTACTTCATGGAAATGTGTTAGGTTCTGATTTTTATTTTCAAGACAAGATATAGGCAGATTGCAAAAGTTTCATGATAAGGCTTCCACTGAAGTCTTCTTCTCTGAGAAAGCCGTGCCTGAAAAGTGGTTCCTAGAGGGGAAATTGGCCCAGTCACAATTTTGTATTTCTTTTCTACATGGTGAAACACAGAGTCTGATTGCAAGGAAATCTTTAAATTTCTTCAGTCCTTTTGCAAGTATAATGGTATTTGTGACTGCAAAACTATTCTAAACATTTTTCACTAATAAAAATATTTTGAACTGAATAGATTAATGATCAGTTTCTTGTGTCTTTTCTCTTAGCTGCTGCTTTGTTCAGTAGCTAACAAAACATAGGCCAACCTGGTGCATCTCTTGAAGAACTCACAGCCAAACAGCAGCGCCAGAAGGAGAGAGGGCTGCACATAACAGGTGGAGAAACAGGAGAATGGAAAGATGGAAGGAATCAAGTATAAGGTCTCATGATTACTTAATCACTATGTCCACATCTTGTTCCATAATGCATACAAGATTTCAGCTACTCAGTCTACTGAAATCCCTCTCTCAACATGTCAGCCTTTAACTAAACATCCCCCCCTCATCCTGATGGGTTATCCGTCCCCATTGGCATTTTGCTATCTTCTGCATTATCCTATTTTGTTATGCTCATGCTATATGTGACGCTTAACATATTATTGTCCTACTGCTGCTCATGCCGATCACCTAACACATGGAGATTCCTGGGTTTCCCAGCTATTTGCATCTCTCATCCTTACTGTACTACCTACTGTATTTGGCAATGTCCTGTCAGCCAATCATCTTGACCATCAAACCATCGTAACTCAATGTCACATCTGCAGGATACTGCTGGAAGGAGAAACCCAGTTTCAATGCTTCAGAGTACCCAGGTAGCCTAATGACAAAAATGAGTCATCCCAAAAGGGACTTAGTCAGAGTTACCAGCACAGCACCCTGTTTCCCCACTGCAGGAGGAAGATTTTTGTAAACTGCTCTGTCCCCTCCCTCCAGCACACTGCTTATAGGAGAGCAAGTCTCCAAAGCTGGTCTACCAAAAAAACCCTCTTGCTCAGTCAGAGCAGCCTGTGGTAGTTCCCCTCATGCCTCTGCACTGTTTCTCTGCTGTCTCAATATGGATATCTTAATATCCCACCTCAGAAGGAATATCAGATTAAAGGGTTCTGGTTCTTCAGAAATCAGCTCTGTGCAAAGATGTCTGCAGGTCTGAACTGGGGGCAGAACAGTGAAAAACGGGTTCCTTGCACCCCACACGGTGTCCCAAGTGTTTCTTTTTCTTGTATCGGGACATCCTGAGGTGCTACAAGCCACGCACTAAAATTCAGGACTCTCTTCTACAGGGAGACCGCATGGCTAAACTGGGAGGCTGCGCTCACCCTCTGTCCCCACGTCTCACGGGCACGCTCTCCACAGCAAGGGACGCACAGGAACTCCTGGGTGAGTCGTTCAGCACCGCTCTCTCTGCTCGGGGCTCCCCGCTCGGCACCCACACAACCTTCCCTCCCTCCCTCCCTCCCTCCCACGTCGAGGGGTGTCGGTTCCCGACGGCTCCGCCGCCGGGCTGGCCCCAGCCGCGGTGCCGCCGTCGGGAGACCCCGGCCCCCCCGCGCAGGGCGGGCAGGGCGCACCGGGGCTCGCGGAGAGGGAGGGCAGCGCCGGAGGGA
>VZTJ01004517.1:211231-292922 GCA_013397795.1 Orthonyx spaldingii
GAGCCGTCAGGGGCTGGAGCCGGGACCGGGCGAGGGGCGCGGGGAGCCGCTCGCCGGGAGGGAGCAGCCGGGTCGGAGACGCGCCTGCCGGCGCTGGAGAGCGAGCGGAGAGAGAGTTTGGAGGGAGCGGTGACGGCAACCGTAACTCTTTCTGTTGTAGGCAATGGGTTCATGGACGGGAAGGAGCTACAAAACTTCATCCAGGAGCTGCAGCAGGCACGGAAGAAGGCAGGCTTGGTAGGTTAATGTTTCGTCCCACTTTTCCGTCTTCTTTGGGAAAGAGGAGTTCTCTTGAGCAAACTCCAGTGCCCCGGTTCCTTCTGTTCTCTTGCCATCACACCGTTCATGCACCTGCCGCACCAGGCAAAGGGAAATATCTTGGTTAGAAATGAGCAGGCTGCAAATCAGATAAATCGTCTGCTTTGGAAAGGCGACACCAGGGTCCACCTCCCTGGAGAGCGGTTCCTGCTCATACCTTGCCAAGCTACAAGCTGATACTTCTGACAGTGCTTAAAAAGAAAACTCAAGAAATGCATGGATGCTTTTAGTCTTGGATGGGACCATTGCAATTAATCTTATCTGATCCAGATACGTCCTCTTATTAAAACTGGGGGATTAGGGGAGGGGAGGAAAGAAAAAAAAAAGAAAAAAGAGAAAAAAGAAAAAGAAATAAGAGAAAGATAAAACCCCAACACTTCAGGGCAGTTGGACTCTGTTTTAATTTCTCACCTAAGGGCAGTATGGGCTGAAATGCATTTCTGCCCCTTGGTGGTCACTAAATAGATCTGCAGATGACTCCTAAACACTTTATTGCTCTTCATTGGGAGTATGAGTACTGCATCCTGGCTGTTTAAATGGCTCAGAGAGACAGCGAAGTTTTTGACTGTGTTGTCAAAATACTTCTGTGTATGAGTTATCAAAAGATTACTTATTAATTTCCTCCAAACTATAGCCATGTGGGAGGAAAAGAAAAGGGACAAAGAAAGAAATTAAAGATTCCATGTAAAGAAACAGCCACTTTTAGCATCAAAGCCCAATATATAACTTAATGGAATCAGCCTAAATGAATCTATGCTAGAAGACTTCTGAAGAAACAGAAAAAAACCTGTAATTTAATGTGTGCATGGAGGAAATAGATTAATACTTCATAATAGGAATGCCTCCAAACTGAGAAATAGCTTTTCAATAATTAACATTGCTTCGAAAGTTCCTGTATATTTTAGAACTAAATGTAGAAAAAAAATTAATGTGAATCTTAACTGGTTTTGTGGAAAATTTTGTAATATTAATTATATGAGTACAAACTTTACACATATGAAAATCTGTCTCCCAACAATGCCTCTAATGTTACTGCAGTATAGGTACCAGTTAGTTCTTATTAGAGACATTGGTGTAGGCTCTCATTTTTATGAGTGTAAGTTCAAACTAAAATTTAAAATAAGATAAAGCAAAACTAAAGTTAAAAAAACCCCAAAACCAAACAGAAAATTGGGAAAGGAATGTGGGTTCTTTAGAGGGAATAAGTATATTTTTTTTTCACAAAAAAGATTAAACAACTTCAATACTTTTCAAGCACAGCAACAGAACAAATCTCTCTTCTATACTATTCAAAGTGCAGGAAACTCAAGTTTGCCCAGTAGAAAGAAGAGACTAAAACCTATTTATATTTAATATGAATGGCATTTTTAGTAAAAGTGCTAATATATTATTGAGCAGTTAAGAATTAATTAGAAGCTCAAGGACAAAAATATTTATAATTATAAGATCAGGATCTTTTCTCAAAGCAAGTGTGCATCTCTTAAAAACATAGCCTACTCAAAGCAACACAGGTTTATTCTTATCTGCTACAAGTTCTACAATGTATTTGGTTTTTTTAAAAGTACCTCTGCTAGTACCTCACACTGTATTTAGATGTTCAAGTTTTTCCATCCCATTTCTCTGATTCAACTCTAGTTTTGGCGTGTTCTGCTGAAAAGAGCAATCTACAGTAGCAACGCCAAATTCAGCACCTGGGCTCTGGAGTACGGCTACATGTTATCTTAGGTTTCAAATCTTCCCTGATTCCTGCATTTGAAGGCTCAGTTGCTAAACAAGCATCTCATTAGTTCCTTTCTTGTCTCATGGGATACTAATTCAGTACCTTTGAATATCTATTCTTTTGCCAGAAGGGACACATTGAGAAACTAGTGTAGGTTATATGTCATTTCCTTGTCTGTCCTTCTTTTAACACCCCAAAGCTTCTTTGTCATCATTAACTTCTGCATTTCAGGTCACTCTTCTGCTCACTATTTTTGAAATATTCAATTATACATTCTTCATAGCTGGATTTTACATCAGTCATGCCATATGCATTAAAGAATTACATTGATGCTGGCATTGAATAGGATGATTTAATATTTCCCAATATTCTTCCCAACCACAGAACTGTTCTAATTATGTTCTGATGCTAATCCTTGTATTAATCCACTCAGTAAGCCTGTACTTTCACAGCTGCTTTTTCTCAGACAGAGAGGTAGCATGTAGCTTGATTCAGGCTAGCCTGCCTGAAAGGGAGGAATACCTACTCCGAAGTTTTACTGCTTGGGCTTTGGTAACATTAAGCCTTTTTGCTTCGTGCATTATGGTAGGTCCTGAATTGATCTGGTATAATTTCAGCCATGTTAAAAGAACTGCCCCATTTTTAAAGATAAAAGCTACAAAAGTATATAAACATAGCTTCTATTTATTGTGACTCACATTTATGCAATACATTCTCTATCTGGGTGTGCCAATTGCCAAAAGAAACTCTGGGGTATAAGTGACTAACACAGAGGTTGATAAAGTATTAATAGGTGGATCTTGTCTGAGCTATTCCACATCTGTTTCTCACTTTCCCTGCATATATAGATAAAGACAATATTTCTCCAGAGAAATATGTGATTTATGAATACAGTCATGTAAATATTTCTGCACTGCCCACTATCCTTACATTTTCAAATCATATTAAAAAAAGTTAATTTTTTCCACTTGTTGAACAAATATCTTTTCTGAGGCGTCAGACTGAGGCATGAAGGGCTGGTTTCTTCACTTCAAAAACTGAGCACTGCATCTGTATCAGGTTTAGGACTAGACTTGGTTAAATTTAGGCAAATTTTTTTGACCAAAAATATTTGAATAACATAACTCAAACAACTTTTCAAGTAGCTCATGAGCAAGGGAAGTGAGCACCAAAAAACTCATCATCATTTCTGAATAATGAACTGGAGGACAAATTTCCTGTTTTGTTTAACCTGTAATCAACTGTGCCTCCTTCAATGGCTGGACGCTGTCTGGCACTATAGAGCTGCTATTAGAAAGATTAGTAAAATATTTAACCAGGACTAATTAAAATCCAAGTGTCTAATTCTCCATTCTATCTGCTAAGCAAACTTGTCCCCACTTTGGGATCATTAGATGAAAGGTGACTTTGAAGTCCGTTATATTAATAACCACATCTCTAATTAAAGCCATGGCAAATTACTAACCTGCCATGGATGACTTTGACAGAAATAGGATACTAGGCCGTGACTGTATCAGCTACAAGGAACTGACATTTTAGTTAGCTTTGGCAGGCAAAATTTGGGACAAGCTACAACAGACTTTGTACAGCTGAGATTCCCTGTGCCTCTGGTGAGAAAATCACTTAGGTCCTATATAAGCAGATCTATTATAACAACTAAACTTTTAAATTCCAAAGTCTGACATAGCTTCATCTATAACCATAGAATTGTCCATTGTTTTAATATAACTGTAACCCTATTCTTGCTGTATGGTTTCACTAGCTTTCACCTATAAAAAATACAATGAAAAGTAAAATTTTAATCAGTATTGAAGTTTGATGGCAGCTCATATCAAAGCAAGGCAGGTCAAGCTGAAGTATGAAATGAAATATTTAGACGTTTACACCAGCGCTGGCACTTTTTGCTGTAACCTAGAATGAGGATACCAGATGTATAGCAGGAACCATAATTTATGTGAACAACAATGATGGCTTTATTCTGTCAGATTTAAGGTACTGCTTGAAGTTTCCTCCCGCCTAAATCTCCCCCTCTTCATTTAAGCAGTGACATTTTGACTCTGTTTCCATGATAACCAAATACTAAACAGTGAAAAATATGATACTGTGATGAGTTCTTTTAAGACTAAAATAGCATCCATTGTTCAGGAAAAATCCATTCAAAGATGTGAAAAGACTATTTTGGTGTTCAGGTGTATTATACTGGAATTTTTTCCTTATTTTGAAATATTCCACACTGCCTTCAAGTTACTACTTTAAAAATGAAAACTGAGAAAATGGACTAATAATTGCCTATGAAATTCTCTGTCACCCTCTTAAAAAAAGGAATTGTTAGACACATCTTCCAACACATGTATCTTTATAATTTTTTCATTGTGTAAACTAAAATAGAGTTCTAAGTATTTAGATGCCAATCAATCACACCAACTATAATATAATTCCCTAGGAAGTAAAATTTAGCAGAATGACATTATTTATGACAAAAAAACCAATGTTTCTTTTAATTTAAACTTGACGAGCAATGTGTGAGTACTTCATTAAATATGGTAAATTATTTGGCAACTAATAGATTATGCAAGTAAGATTACATATGTTTCTTGTATTTTAAAGTAATGATTCTATCATTGTAACTTTGTAGGATTTAACACCTGAAATGAAAGCTTTTGTGGACCAATACGGGAAGACTACTGATGGAAAAATAGGTATAGTTGAGGTAAGACAGTTACTTTGCAACTTTACTTGAAGAAAATACATTTAGCACAGAACAACGTAAGCATAATATGCCAATACTTCAGATTTTTAGATACACAGAGTATTTCTTTCTCGCCCTTAAGGTCTTTTTTTTCCACTAACAAAACATTTTCATTAACAAAAAGTAATGTATTCCTTACCACATCCCAGACATTTCACCACAAGTCATTTAACTTTTCTCTGTTTATTCAGTACAAATAAACATCAACAGCAATTTAGTTTTCTACAAAGCAGATAAAAACTTTATTTTAGGTATTCAAATTCAAAAAGTAATTTGATGAAAAGTAATGTGATGTAGTGCTACCTGTGATTTTGAACTAATGCTCTGTCACCATTGCTAATAGTCACGATAACACCTGAGTGAACTTGAGTCACTGTATGTAGTTGAACCTGAGTCACTGTGTGTAGTCTATTCTAAAAAACCTCATATATGGTAAGTCAGCATGTTAATCACGTTAAATGTAAACAAACTTTTAATAGTAACTGTGATTTCAAAAAAAGAATTTCTTAGGTTCTCCTTTCCTGAACTTTAACAGAACTTCAGGGATAAAATTCTCACATTCCTTACCCCCATTTTCTTAAGAGGCTGAAATAACCAACTTCTTTTCCTCGTACAGCTTCTCAACAACTGTATGACTTAGACAACTTGCTAGGAAGCGGGAACCGTTGTGTTTTCTCTCACTCTTCAGCACTGCAAGTCAACAAGGAGAGTTTGTGGGGTTATGGGGTTACAGTTTGAGAAGTCACTTCTCTGAGCTTAAATCAATGACTCATTTATGTCGCTCTGACTGCAGTGAGACTGCAGTTTTTTTATTAAATGATATTATACTTTTTTCCTGATAATAAGAAATCTGACCTAGAGAGCTAATTAAGAAATAGCTGGAAACAAGCCAGGCCTGCAAAATTTCTACAGTGACCAGCTTTGGGTCAGTATCTAATTTTAAAACAGAGGACTGAATAGAAGCTGTAGAAGTCAATAGAAAGTATCACTGCTGATACAATAGATCATTTCAAGATACCTTTTCTCCTCTGTCATGTCTGACTTTTATATACTTGTTTAAAGGCATATGTAGTTACAACTAAACTACCATAGAAATATGAACTGTTTGTTCCACTTGCAGTCACAATTCATATTTAAAGTGCATGTTTTGACAATACTTAGCATTGATCAAATAGCTTTGCATCTAGAAAGAAGTAGTGTTTATCTGGCAAAACAATTTGTTTGGTTTTGGACTAACAAATGCTTATTTATTTGTTATTGAAGGATTTTGTTTAATTTAGTCTTTTTGATTATATGTATAGCAAGCACTGGATGCAAGAAGAATGTGTGAACAGTGCCTGAAAAAGACTGTGCTTATTCACTTAGGAAAGATAACTGGAAGTTTTACCTTTCAAATTCTATTTCTGATTCTGATACTAACTTAATGAGTGAAGATGAGCAAATCTAATAGGGTCTGATATGGTTCACCACCCCCAGTGAAGTGCCAAGCACGCTCAGCATCCACGGAAGCAACTGAATAGTGATAGTACGGAGTTCAGTGACTGAAGGGACTTTCTCCCTTAATATAGCAGTTTCCAAACCCAATAGCTATATTTTATTTCCCTTGCATCAGCATGAAGCTTGATTTGGAAACTGCTGATGGGACTCATGAAATGTGTGGTACGTGCAGAGCAGTATGATATTAAAGTTGGTATTTGGACTTGATTCTCCTTCTTTTTTTAAAAAAAAATGTATCCAGTAATTCTAGATTGTTCCCATTTACATAGTACATAAAATAGTTTTTCTGAAAATTGAGTGAAAGCTGTTTAAGAAAAATTATGTAAAGCCATTCAGACTCCCAGCCCTCATAATGAACACCAGCATTTGACGAAGAATGTGCTAGCGAATAATGAGTTTTCAGGAAAGGTCTGTTGACTGAGATAAAGAGGAGGCCTGGATGGCTTCACAGAGGAAGGAGTGGATTTTCAGCTCAGATTAAGTGTTGATTCTGGCTTTGCAAGCACACTGCAGTTAGTTCTCTGGCTGTTATCCAGTGTCCTCCAGCTAAAGGCTGAGCCTGACCTGCCCACTTTCTTGCCATTGTGTAAGAGACCTTTAATTCACCTTTTGTGCTCACTCAGGTCAATGCTTTTTGGCTGTGAAACCCAAGGTCTCAAAACTCAGAACTGCGGCAATTTCACATTCAAATCATGTGAAGATTACTGCTGCCATAAAAATGACTACTTATTAGCCTAAAATATTCTTTGTACTCCCATGCTCTATTATGGGATTTAAAAAGCAAATTCACACTATCAGGTGAAGGGAATTTTAAACAGCGTTAAATATCAACAGAATTTACTTAAAGAACAATGTCTAGAAAACTGTTCTGATATTGTTTTAGGTACTGAGAGTATTTTTTCTGCTAGGTAACCTACAAAGACACACTTCAGCCTGCAGCTGACCAGAGAGGAGTCAAACCAGTCTCAGGCTTTGTAGTTGTCCTCTATTATTTGTGATCCAGAGATAATCAACCTTCTCCGTAAAAGCAGCAAAGCTCACTAAACTACTATTGCTGCCATACACAGACTCGTAGTGGTCTGCACTCTTACTTAAACATGGTCACAAAGTCCCCCTATGCTTATCCCCACAAAGAAGTCATCACTTAAAATAGCACCAGGCTTCCATCTTTCTTCTTGGTAGTGGTGTAAAACTGGGACTGGGAAGCTGAACCAGTTTCCACACAATCTACTCATCCCTCAATACTGCAGAGTTTTCCACAAAAAGCAATTTAATGCTTTCCCCTGAGAATTACAAAGGGTGAGAGGTATAGCTTAAAATAAGGTAATTTTCTTCCAGAGGTAATATATTCTGTTCCTCAAATACAGTTTGGTACTGCTAATAAGTTGTTAATGATCCTTTGGACAGTTACTATTTTACCATGCCCTTGCAAAATTCACAGGAGTTAGCTATGTCATTGAATGACATCTTATTTATATTTTCCACACAAGCAAACCCTTTCCCATTGTAATAATCAGTCACTTCTCTCTGCTTTTTATTCTAAACAGTTATTCCATTTAACATTTGCTGCTAAATAGGAATGTACTCTAAAAATCAAAGCTTTTCTGCCATGAGAGAAATGAAGACATTTTTTCATAAATCAGGATTAAGTTACACACACTTAGCTATTGCACACACATAAGTATATACTTACCCACACATCTCTATGCTATTTATAATGGAGTAGGTTTTGAAAGCTGCTGACAAAACCTCATTTCTTAGGTTGAATTTGGTTTTGTGTTCAGCCATTTAGCAAAAGCACTCAGAAGGCTCTGATGGGCCTGACAGCCTGTCATCAGCTGCGCCTTTCTGTAAGGAGAGTGCTCTGATGTGTCTTTTCAGCTCTACCAACACTGAAAGAATTTAACTGATTCCTTGCATATATGATTTTAGAGAAACAACAGATATGTCTCCATAACTTTGTTGTGTCTGTGGGGTGAGAGCTGAAGTCACTTATGGCTCTGCTGGATCCCAATAAAAACGCCTCAGCAATTAGGCAATAGCATTGAAATAGGCAGAATAAAAGATCTGAGGGTGTGAAATGGAGGCAGAAAAACAAAAAATTGAATCAAAATTTTAAGATGGGACTCCAGAAAGTCTGCAGATGTCATTTTACATAAAAGAATGCAGCTAAGAAATCTGTCTTTCTCCATTTTCTCCATAGTAAGCACAGCTGGTCTATTCTTCAAGTAAAAAGTTTTTTTTAGTCAAAACACATTTCATACATTTTGAGGACAGAAAAAAAAATATTGGGCTTTTGTTAAAAACAAATCATGATTTTACATTAAATTATACAGCATACTCTCCATCTTCTACATTTGTCACTTGCCAAAATTGAGTTATAGTAAATCAACATTTTCAATAATCAGTACAATAATGTCTGATTTTAAAAAAGCCTTTTGTAGAGAAGAGGCATTGGAAAAGCCATCCCTGGTTTTGCAGGGCTAAAAGCCATCTTGATTTCTTTCTGGTATTTATAGCTCTTTTTGAACACATCTCTGTGACTGACAAATGAGAACTGCCGTTACTTACCCCCTGTTTTCTTTTTTTTCTCCTGGCTTTTCCTTATATTTAACCATTTACATTACACACATGTTCTTCATGTCAGTGTTCCTTTCTTTCTTCCTCGGTATTCGTGAGTAGTTTATATTTCTCACTTTCTTAACTCATGGTCTTACACTTATCCTCTGTGACTCCTTGTGTTATGCTTTCCCTTCATGCCGATTCAATGGATTTTAATACAGATCCTAATTCTGCATGGGTGAATTTTTATCCCCTTTCCCCAGCTACCCTATTGGTAAAGTGCTACCTCATTCCCTCCTCTCAGACCTCAGTTCTGTTTGACCTTGATGACTATGACAAAGCTGCAAGCCAGAAGCATTTCAGAGGCATCTGCCAAACACTTCAGTTAGCAGGATGAAGCTTCCAAGAGGACCACAATACGGCAATATGAGCACAAAGAATTTCATACGCTTTTAAAAATCGTCATACTCTATTACAGGCTCAGCTGGCATAATGAAGATCCAAAATTTAATCTTTCTTAAATTCTGTTACAGCTTGCTCAGGTATTGCCAACGGAAGAGAATTTCTTGTTGTTCTTCAGATGCCAGCAGCTAAAGTCAAGTGAGGATTTCATGCAGGTACAGTATGAAAAGTTCCCTGTTATAAAACCATCCAAGACCTGCTTGCCATAAACATATCATTAAAGCATTCACATTCTGATTGCAGACATGGAGGAAATATGACAGCGACCACAGTGGCTTCATTGATTCTGAGGAACTTAAGGTAAACCAGTATTTATGAGCATGCACCACATGAGAACAGGTGTTGGATTACAGCCTGTGCTGCTATCTCTTTCCTCAAATACCCACCTGTGCATGTTTTTGCATTTCAAACATGACCAAAAATGCAATACAATTAGCTGATGTTTTTATCACCAGTAAATTATTTAAAGTGAAACTCTAATCTGAACAATGTTTTTTTAAACCATGTTTTAATTCAGATCAGTGTTGGTATCAAGTGACCCAGGGTACCAGGTAGCTTAAAAGTAAGAAAGATTAAGAAAGCAAGATGAGTCTCTGACAGCTATGTTGGTTATTTTTTTGGTCTCTTAGGAGAAAGGGCTGCTTTGTTGTGTTTTTTTCTTAAGAGCATCACTACTATTAATCACCATGCTGCTGGACAGACTATGCTGTCTCAAGTATCATGTAACCCTACAATTTCCACTGTAATACTGTTAGACTAACACAAATGGAATTGTGCTGCCCCTGCTTGGTTAACATAGTAGGATTTTGGTATCAGCTTTAATATGTACAAATAAGAGCAGAATCGAGGTTATCCCATTAGCCTTCTCAGCCTTGCACAGCTAAGAAATCTTAAAACTAGAGTGATTTTATTTTCCTAGTCATACAACTAACATCAATTTGTCGATGCTGAGTTAGTATCACAGAATCACAGGGTGGTTGTTAGGGACCACTGGGGGTCATCTGGTCCAACCCCTCTGCTCAAGCAAGACCACACAGAGCCAGTTGCCCAGGACCTTATTCAGGTGGCCTTTGAATGTCTCCAAGAATGAAGACTCTACAGCCTCCATGGGCAACCTGTGCCAGTGCTGTGTCATCCTTGCAGTGAAAATGTGTTTCCCGATGCTCAGAGGGAACATTTTGCGTTTCACAATGTGACCATTGCCTACTGGAGCTAGGTCCAGTAGCCTATCTCCATCACCTTCACACTCTCCCTTGAAGTATTTATATACTTTGATAATGTTCTCCTGCAGCTCCTCTTCTCCAAGCTGAAGCATCCCAGCTCTCTCCACCTTTCTTCATAGGAGAGATGCTCATGTAGAACAGATTCCTGAGTAGAAAGGTGCCATTTTCCATAGTTCAGCTGCATTTGATTTATTTTTGTAGCTTTACATTCAAAGGAATCAAAGCAATTCATAGCAAGGGAAAGATCTAGCAGTGTTTATCCATCTAATTTGGACTATTTTGCCTATATGTGGTATAAAGAAGAGTGATGTAAGTTTTAAATAAAGCACCAGGAGATCAAACTGTTAGAAATCTTTACGGATCTTCTTCTCAAAAAATGAATGCATGACAGAAAATTCACATCTTTTTCCTTTTTATCTTTTGAGTTTGATATCTGTGTGACATTTGCTGAGGATCTAAGCTTAGGGTAACCCTCAGGCAGACGAACCCATTCTTCTGCTGACTGGTTGCACCAGGTTGGTAGGATCAGGAAGAGGTAGCACTTGAGAACTCTCCAGCTGTTAGATGATGCCTGCCGACTGCTGTATTTTAAAATAGATTTTAAAAGGCAGGACTGATTGAGGGCCAGGGAAAGAATGAAGACATTTTAACTGAATTTCTAATGGTTCATCTCTCTTGTTTGCCTCACAGAAAGAGACCATTTTAACACTGAAAATAAGACATAAATGCCCAGTTTTATTTTAAATCAGTATTTCTTGGCAAGCCCAAACATTTTTAAGTATTTGCTATGGGAGGAGTACCCCCACGTATGACTTTGTAAGTGAAATTTAAGCTAGAAATCAGGGAAACTTTTTAACAGTGGTAATGGTAGTAGAATATGTTGTCTAAGGGGGAGGCAGACTCTTCGTCACTGCCTGTATTTAGGAAAGGTTTGGCAATAGCTCAGATCAGAGAGTAATTCAGGAAGTTTAGATAGATAGAATCCTATCTTGAGACATGGACTGAATAGCCTTTTAATTTCCCTTCCAGTTCTATTTTCCATTGAAGCACACAAGATTACACATTTCCGTAACAACCATTTGTAACATTTCAGTCGTGTTTTTTGTTATACAAGCTACCAGGAAGGGCCTCCAGCATGGAGGGAGCCAGACTAAAAGAACTATAGTGGGTGTTAGTCATACAGCTATTGACATGTTGCATTCAGGTTCAGGAAAACAAGTATATTTTCTTATAAACGCCCCCATTTTCTATTTTGAAATGTGGCCAAAAATTCCACAAAGATAATGACACTCCAACTGATGACAGGAATTAGGTCCTTCATCAGGTCTTGTAATGCCCTCGTTATACAATCTAGTATCTTTCTTTGATGTCACAGATCTAGTGCAGAAATTTAAAACACTGAATGGGTGGAAACAATCTTACTTTTTAAAGTAAAAATAGCTGGTGTTTCAAGTATCGTGACATCTAATTCTCATTCAAAAATGCAATGAAATTGGCTGCACACATTTAAAATACAAGGTAGGAAGAAGCAGTATGCTAGCATCAGGTAATGCCATGGGAAAGGACAAAACTTGATTAATCATTGATCATTTCTGTAATATTGTTCCTATGTTGAAAGAAGTGATTAGGCATCTAAGTTTTCAAGGAGACCCAAGGTTAATTAGTTTAGTTAACTGATAGAGCTGATTAAGAAGTAGTATACTTGAAAGCCAAACTTTTTTCCAAATTCACAATACAACAAATGGTGTACAATGCAGGAAGTTTTATTAGTTACTTTGTCCAAATAAAAATCAATATACTTGAACTTATGAAAAGAAACATATATTCTTTGCTGTTAATAACTATTTTTTCCTACTTATTTGGAACTTCAGTAGTAAATACTAAAGTGGAAGTAAAGTAGTATTTTCTATTACTTTAATCTGAAGTTAGCAAGTCAAACAGTTTATACTGTAGATAAAAATTCACCTATTACTCTATTTATTTTAACAGAGCTTCTTGAAAGATTTATTACAGAAAGCAAATAAGCAGATTGAAGACTCAAAGCTAACGGAATACACAGAAATAATGGTAAGGTTATTTACAGGTATAATGGGTTAATCCAAACTCTGTTTATCTTTAGCCACTGCAAGGCTCCAAATGACTTGGAGATCCACCAGGTCCCAATCAGACTATGACATTGCAAGGGAGAGACAACTGTGGCACCTAGGACTGCAAGTATTTCTGCAGCTACAGAGCTTTAATGGGCAGTTTTCAGGACTGCTTAAAAAGAAAACCCCAGGAATTTTTAACCTTCTTGGTATTTATGTAATATCATGCCATGCCATAATATTTTCCCTGTTTTGCTTCCTTGTGCCACTAGTTGTAAAACCAAAGTCTTCACATTTCATAGGAGCAAATTTTTTCTTGTCATATGATTATATTTAGATCAAATTAATTTGGTGTTACTTTCTATGTTTTGCCTTCTTACAGTGCTCTGGTGTCTGTCTCTTGTCTTAAAAGCCGTCACTGCATGGTGGCTTCCTTAGATGTACAAATATCTCACACTTTCCTTCTCCCCTTGCTTCAAGAAAGATAAATTGACATCTTAGATAAACACTATAGCAAAACTGTTGCTTCCCTGACCTTAAATCAGCCCATCCTCAAAAAAATCCGTCCATCTTATCACTATGGTACTCCATGGTAAGGACAAGTACTGGCTTCTGCATGGGCTTTTCAAGAAAAAAAAGACAGAATTCTGGTCTTCGGGAAATGTGTAACACTACGTTTTTTGTTTTACCAGCTTGTTTTCATCCTAAAATACTTTTAACAATCAAAAATGTGCTAGGTAGATGCACTAGCCCTCAAACTGGCTTAAGAATGGACTAACAAAACTTGTGTTTCTCCTGGAAAAAGTCTGCTGGTTCATTGTACCAGTATAAACCATTTACATAGAATTGTCACTGTTCATTCACTGGTGAAGATAACATTTTCATTCAGGGAGATTTTTGACCTCCATCCTAAAGTGTGCTGCAAGTTCTGGCCTCTGCACAGACACACAATGACAAAGAATTTAGTTATAAAAGAAAAATATAAGCCCAGCTCTCCAATAATCTCCTCAGAAAACAAAAGGATAATAGAAAATGCAGAGTCCTGAGCAGCTGCTGCCAGGCAGAGCCAGCCACTAACAACTCATCAAAATACAAAATAAGTTCACTTCACAGCTGCCACTGCTTACCTCCCCCAAATGCAAATCTGCTTTCACAGGAAATGTATGCAAGGCAAATGCTTTTATACAAGGGAAGGAAGTGTTAAAAGGAACACGGTGTTGTGTAGAAATAAACATTTGTAGAATTGGTCACTTTTTTCTGGTATCCTTTGTCATTTATTGTGTATTAAGAAAGTGAAATTAGATATTTTTTCATTGTTCTTTTTTCATTTCATTTCACATTAATTCCCTCTCTAAAAGGATATACATTTATGTATACATGTCAGTACAGGATGTTGCTTTTCCTTTTATCTATAAACTACATCTAAAATTACTGTGATTGCAGCTGATGGGATGGAGCGTGGGTGGTGGTGCTTGCAATACAATGTTTTATAGTCTGCTACTTTTATGACTCTTTTATACAGCAAGTGCAATATAATGTTTGAAAGTAAAAGATGGAACTGTACAGACGTAAATACTGGAAGAGAAAGTCCTAAGCAGGAGCAATATCTTCATCTACTTCTAACAGCTGTTATAAGCTGTTTGTGCCTCTCAAGTAGCAGCTCATCCTTTTAAGGCCTCGAAGGAAAACACTTTAATAGTAGAGTTATTAAAAATTATTATAAATAGTAATCACTTATTTTGTGAAATTATATCAACATAGTTATTACTATAATTTAATTATACTTATTTGGAGATATTTATTTTCATCAAGAAAATATGATCATCTGCAACATCTGTTCACTTTCTTTTTTTTAATATATCACAGTAACAAAGCATTGTCTTAAATACTTAGACCTAATCAATTGAATGAAATGTCTATTGTTTTCTGTCTAGAGAACTGAATATCTTGGATTTTATTGCACTTTACCCAAGAGTTTTTTCATCTTTATGAATAGAGAATAATGATTCTATTATCCAATTGTGACATGAAGTCAAAAGTAAAATGTTACCACATCAACACTCCTCTCATTTATAAATAATTACATGCACATTTCTCATACAGGACATTCATTCATCAGCATAGACAGGTTAAGACCTATCTTGCCACAGGTTAATCAGAATTGCTCATCTGGTTTCTTGTCAAGCTTTTGCAGTAGAATTAATTACTATAAATTACTTAGTCAGTACTTAAAATAAATGTATTACACAGCAAATGTGACCTGGGGACATCATTTCAGGATAAAGTTAATTGGATTTAAGTTTTCCAAATAAGTGTTTTCTTCATTAGGTTAATTTTGATTAGCAATTTAAATTATATCTTCTTTCAGCTCAGGATGTTTGATGCAAACAATGATGGAAAGTTGGAGCTAACTGAACTGGCCAGGTATGTCTCCTGTTTCTTTTCACAACAAATATCATGTACCAAGTGCTGTAATGGGAACAGTTAAATATTTTGACCTTTGGTTTTTTTCTCTCCAAAGACTACTCCCTGTACAGGAAAATTTTCTTATTAAATTCCAGGTATGAATATTCACATTCTTCAGGTAACCTGTCACCATCACATATAACTGCTGTCATTAATGGATTTGTTTTCCTTTTGGCATTTAGGGTGTCAAAATGTGTGCAAAAGAATTCAATAATGCCTTTGAGATGTATGATCAAGTAAGTCTTTAAAAAAATGTTTTTATCAACTGCATATTTTATTGGCACTTATTTTCTGAATTTGTGGAAAACTAGCTGTAACCTCTGGAGTTAAAAATAAATGTTTAAACTTATCTTTAATGGTATTTTACAGGATGGCAATGGCTATATAGATGAAAATGAACTTGATGCCCTACTGAAGGATCTCTGTGAAAAGAACAAAAAGGTAATCCTAGAGGGCTTCTTTCCCCTTAGAGATTAGATTTAATTTGGATTTTAAGGACACTTTAATCCACTCTAATAAGATAAATATAGAGCTTCTAAGTCATAATTCCTGAAGTCAAAGTACAACTAAAAATTGTGGTGGAAATAATAGCAGTGTAAATCCTGAACTAGGGGAGTTGTGATTACACAGTGACACTGTCAAGAGCTTGCTTGCTTCTGAGACATCAGCCAGCAGCAAACTAACATATGGCTATCACAAGGATAACATACAAATATATAAAAACATTTTAGTGTGTTACTGTCAGACAGGCTGAGATACCTGGGATTTTTTTCTCATTTCTTGCCATTGGAAGTAAACTTGTTCATGCTGATAACTAAACAAGATTATAAAGCATTATCTGTTCTTTAAATAGGAATTAGACATTACCAACCTTGCAACATACAAGAAAAGCATCATGGCCTTGTCTGATGGAGGAAAGCTTTACCGAGCAGAATTGGCTCTTATTCTCTGTGCTGAGGAAAACTAGAGCTCTTCTATCATGTCCACTTAACTAGTGATGTACTCTACACAATAACTGTGCACTATAAGGGAGTAGGCTGTATTTTTAAACTGCATATAGAAAACTAGCCAGGATGTGTGGCACATTCCTTTCAGTTTGTTTCTATACTGTTTGTAATGTACAGTTTTTGTAACAATAAGATTGATAAAGAGAATGTCAGTGTTTGGGCCAGTCTGTATATTCAAAAAGAAACTAAATATGTCAGGGTTGGTTTTGGTTGGGTTTTTTGCTTTCATAAACACGGCTGGAGAAAAATTAAACCTGCTGACATTGCTGTGGTCATCATATCCTTTGACACTTGCAACATTTCTTGTTGAACTACATAACAAAAAGATCTACACATATCTTTCCCATAACAAAGAAATGTGGGGTTTTAAAATATAAAACATGAATTCAGATTAAATATGATCTAGGTCTGAAACGGGAAAGAGACATTGGTATGTCTGATTTCAAAAATTTAATAAGGCACTAAGAAATATTTTCAGTTGTCAAACCACCCACTTACAGGTCTGTACTCTCTGCAGTCTTACAATTACTCTTCTCATTACGAATTCATAGCATATAGACAAAGCATTTATCTGGAATAGATCTCCATGCAGTAGTTGATAAAAATATAGTGTTCTCAATCTAGCTGTTTTACTGAATTTAAACATAGGCACTTCAGAAATAAATGCCTTTAATCTGTCTTGAAATCCTGGCTAAATGACAGGTAGTATAGTTAATACACAGATTAACATATGATATTATAAGTGTACCTTTCATGACTATTGCTGTGTCAGAGAATATGACAATCCATTTTCTAAACTATTTTCACATTTTGCAGGTTATAATTATTCTAGTAAATTGCTGTTTTTACATCATATTCTGTGTAATCTATAATTAAATTTAATATCCTAAGATTATTGGTGTCTAGTTTGTGTATCTCCTGGATTCTTATATCTGGACTACGTAAAGGACAAACTGACTATTTTAAAAAAATGTGCCTCCTTGGATCTTACACTGAATTACTAGTCTATATCAATAACATTAAAATTTGACATTAAATGAAGAAAAAACAATAGTAGAGATTTTATAACAATTTAGTAATTTAGTTTACATGATGGGCTCTGCTTTTTATTATATTAGAGATGTATTTTTTAAACGGGAACTATACTATGAAGCAGCCCTCTCTTCTTGCATCTTTGGGGTTTTTTGGCCTGGCTCCCTTTTTACTTTACACCAATTTTATGCCAGACAAATTCATGAATGTCCAGGCCACTGCTCCCAGTAAGGAAGGAGAAGGAAGGAAATTGGGCTGTGTCTTAAAGCCAATAAACCTATGCTGCCTCCGTGTACAACTGTTTTGGAAGCAATTCCAGGTTAGCAGATTAATTATATACAACTTCTCAGATGCATTTGTGTGTCTTGTTTAACAAATGGAAGCATATGCATTTTATTTGAAACGTGACTCAAACAATGAGGCTCAACCTTTCAAGATTACAGTCAATGAACTCCTGCTGAAATTAATCCTTGAATTCCTCAGGTGAACTCAAGCAACTAAATACTATTTCAGGAATAGTCTAACAGCCTTAGGCTCTCTTCAGGCTGAGCCTTGGAAGGTTAAGGGGTAGGTGGTTCTGGATGGGGTCTTGCTGGGAAAAAAAACCACACAAAAAACTAAAATAAGGCTAAGTCAGCTCATTCTCGCTGTTTTACTCCCACTCCATGCACAGTGATTTTTACCATCTTACTGCTTGTCTCCTCTTTTCTCTATGCAATGTGAAATACAATTGTGTACATTAAGTGAAGGAACAGTGAATCTGCCTATCAGTACAATAAATGATTGATATTGTTCATATTGTGCACTTGAAACCCTGGATTTTGCCTTATTTTCACATTTTAGAAGTGTAAAGAAAAAATCCCAAACCTTGTGTAAAAATATGTTTGCTAAATCATTACAGTGAGAGATAAAGCATTTAAAGTGTTTTGACAGACTCACCATAGAAACTGAAATCTGTTTTTGTGAACATGAGTAAAGTTAACTGTCACAGATCTGTTCTGAAGTCACCCTTCTTCTATGGCTGCTGCCCACCAGCTGGCTCTGCTGCAGGGCACAACACAGAAATCAGGTCTCAGTCACCCACAGGAAGGATGTTTCCTGCAGTTATTTCTCTTAAATAAAACTTGGATTAAAAGACAGCAGTTTAAAACCCCAGTTCTAGCAAAGGGGCCTACTGTCAGTGCAAAGCAAATTGTGACAAATAGGGGTAAGTCAAAACTGCTGTAAACCCTCCAGGTTTTAAACTCTAAATCACTCCTGGGCAGACTGATTTTAAAATGTCAGGGTTGGGGCAGAACATGGCATAGAATAAGAAGAGAGGTGATGATAGGGAAGACTTCTTTCTTCTGGTAGACATCTGGTGACTAAAAAAAAAGTAAAATTGTAGCATGAACAAAGATTAATTACATGATGTAGTGCAGGTATGCCATATTCCAGCTAAACACAGAAACTGAGACAGAGCTACTTGGGATCCCCTTTACCGAAGCTATTAACCATTTTGCTGCCTATAAATACATAATTTATTAAAATAAACATGCAGAGAAGCACTCAAGCTAACAAATACCAAAACCCACTGTCCTACAAATTACAAGAATGCTGTAAAATATTTTAGCCCATTCTAGGTTAAATGCGTACAGTTTAAAACTAAACATGGCACTAGGTATTCAAATCAAAGAAGGTGATCTTCTAGTAATTTTAAAGCACAAACCAGCAAACTGAAAGAATAATAACAACAGTAACTATGATGACCTTCATAAACCCTTGGCATGATAAATGCAGTGTTTGCTGACAGAAGTAAACCTTAACAGTACCAGGTCAGGCAGAGTGAGTGCCTGCTTCCAGCTGTGCCCACACCACCGTTCATCAGGGCACCTCAAGGGCCACTAACACTGCCCCTTATGGAGAATATCATGTGAATTTTTACCAACAGCTTAATCAGGATTGAATACAGCCCTTGAAGCAAGTAGTTTGGCTTTCATTCGTTCACTGCTGCACTGTTCTATCCTCAACAGTTCATGCACAGTATCATAGCACTGGTCTAATCCTCCCTGTTTACAACTTGTTTGTTATCCACCTTTGAAAAGATCATCCACACAAGCTGATGAAATTTCTAAACACGATATTCCATGGGCAAATGTCAAATACAGACCAGGGTGCTGACAGTCATCAGTGCTTTTATGCAAAATGAACCTCATCAATGAATAAAATACATACATGCTGCTGCTAAACTTCACTTAAACCTTGTGATTCATTATACGAGGTTTGCTTTTTCTGATTTATACTAAGCCCTCATCATAATCATGGTTGTAACCACTGGTTATGGAGGGAAACGGAAATCCACTCCTACTTACTGTGTCTTTGAGAAGACAGAGAATGCATACTTAGGCACCTGAATATACACGGCCTGATTTTCTGAAGTTCTGAGCACCTCCAGTTCCCTCTGGAATCAACTGAAGCTGTTCTACGGCAACTAAAAGCAGGTCAGTGCACTCAAATCCCAAAGACTATTTTATTTTATTGCATATTAAATGATGACATAAAAGACTGTGGGTTTGCCTTTGTTCAAGTGGGGTTACTTAGCAGTTACAACACAAGATGTTCCATGGTGTTAGACAAAGGTACAAACTCTCTTGCAATTCAGTGTCTTTAGTTACATGTTATCAGTATGGGAAAAAAGTAAATATAAATAAGCAATTCACGTGCCCATGAATTTGGAAGCCAGTATGGACAGGTAGGAACTCTCAGTTCCCTCAGATAATATCATCCTCTCTTTGTAAAGCAAATTCTCAATTTGGGAAATATAAACAATATTCTCAACAGTAATTAAAATATTCAGGAGGAGAGAATTCCTAAAACTGGGAGAGCTATAGACTGACAGCAGTTCTGGTATCACAGTGAAGAGGTAATACAACTGATCTCTCTCACTTGCAACCTTAAATGATTTTTGTAACTTGTTGATAAGCCCCTACTATAGCACAATACCACTTTTGCAGCACTGGGTTAATCTACTAAATTGTAACAGACACATTCAAAGACAGTAAATCACCAGCAGAAATAAAAAGGGTAATTTCAAGATTTAATTAAGCAGACAAGATGTACCTTTCATTTGAAAACAGACAATGAATCCCCTTTGTGGATGTCTCCAAGTTGAGTTCATGGAAGTGATAACACCTTTGACTGATGGATGACGCAAAAGTAATTTTAAAAAAGGTATTTGGATTTTAGGGAAGTATCCTTGTGATTCATGAAAATTAAACTGCCTCTGCAACCCTACTGACTCCAGTTGCAATCTCCAACGTACACCATCACCTTTTCTGACTCATTCCTCCACCCTCCTATCCCTCCAACTTCATTAAATGATTATGCCACAAAGCAACACTTTTTTCATCCTTCCCCTTACATTGTGGCTCACTAGCAACCTCAGATAGGGTGACGAATGTAATAATCTTGGGGCAAATATGCCAGCCTAAGACAGAGTGGACACTGTCTCTCCTGCCAGTTTAGCTATATTTGGAATAAAGTAGCTGTGATGACTGTGTGATGTCAGTTTGTCAGGTGTCATGGATTGGACACCTCTTGGGTTTTAGTGTTATTTTATGCCTTTTTCAGGACAGTCTAATCCTCATCAGCATTTAGGAACAGCTTCTTTTGGAATTTCCAAACCAGACACTGCCTAGGTTCGGTAGTAGCTATAAAGTTTCTTTCTCTCATTCTTTTCCTGAGTTCAGAGATCATGTGTTGCTACTAATAATTACATTGTATTTAGGCAAAACATAAACTTGAGGTGTTTAGGATTAATGTCTTCCTAGTAATGTTCCTTTCCTGTCCCTACCAAGTCTAACAACTCTTACTGAAGGAAATATGTCCCAGTCAGACGATTCCGTTCTCCTGCAGTAGTGGACGACAAGATCAGTTATGTTTTTTCACTTAACTAACTCTATATATTAGCAAATATTTTGGAAGTTAAGTAACATGTAACTCTTAAAACATTATACGCCATTTCTAAAACCTGCATCAACATATTGTATACATCTGGTCAAGAAAAAAAGCTCAGCATCTAAAAGCAACTAACTGGTGTAGTTTGAAATGGATGTCACTGGCATAGGCAAGATAAAAGAAACCTTATTCTTATAGATGCTCATTAAAACTTAAAATGTGCTTTTGGTTCCATCACTTTAAAAATGGTTTTTTTGTCACTTTATAATTAATAATTCATTTAGTTATGAACAGTAAACAGGTAAAAGATGATACCTCAGAAGCAGTACCCATTTCTGCAAATGACATTCTGTTAGTAAATAAATCTTTTTACAAGACAGGCTTTAAGAGGCCTCCCTTCAATATTTTGTCCTTATCAGATGTAGCAAAATCTGCTATCCTATGTTACTATTATTTCATACACAGGGAAAAGAGCTATATGACAGGCAGAAGTGCTTCCTAGCCCCCAAAGCCAAGTATAAACTGGATCCCAACTTCATGTTGAGACTTGGAATATGTCTCTTCTCTTGATCTCTTGCACCTGAGCCCCACACAGGACCTATGTTTTGTGAGCTAAAAGGAACATGCCAGCATTCTTGCTTCAGATGACCAGGTCCTGAGGGAATACTGCAAAGTGCACCTGTCCTGCTGTTCACACAATACAGAAATGACTTCAGGCCACATGAAGTCTACGGCAACTTCAGAGACTGAGCATAGTTATCTCCAGCCTCAGTCCAGTACTTCAACCACATGACACATTTAGCTATAGTAAGTCACATATATAGAAACCCACAGATGCAAGAGGCTGATAGGAACTTATTTTTATTTACAGCCTATCTCCAGAGGATACCTACTAGACACTCCAGAGAAATACTTGGTGTTACCACATCTCACAAACATGCATTTGAATTTTTTTTTTCTGAAGCACGTTTTTCAAAAAGTTGAAAAGTCAAAGTCTTATATGCAACTGTGTCCCATACAAAGAGAGTATAACTACATGCAAAGGATGACGAGCCAAAACCAGCATATATGGGCCTAACTTCTCAAATCACTTTTTGGGGAAGACATAGCTGTCATGTCAGAATTTGATCTTGACAGCACGCCTACCACACCCAAGGTACCATAAAAAAGCTTTACTTTGTACTCAAGAACACCTTGAAGGCTGCTATGATAAACACAGTTGCTTTGTTTTATTTTCAGTGGCTATTCAATCCCCCACAGGACCATCACTCGTACGAGAAAGGCACATGGAAGAATGCACTAATCCAGTCCACACTTTCAGCAGAGCACATCTTAGCTTGCTTCACATCTGTAATAAGGCAATCACACAGCTTCAAAGTCAGATGTTGGCAGAAGTTAAGTATGTCCTGGATTATGTGGAGAAACACGACCGCCAGCACCACCTGAAGGGAGACATCCTTGAATTGATCCTATTGTCCTGACTCTTAAATCACTGTATCAGTCTCAAAGCACATAAAGCTATGTACATGATTGTACATGAGGACAGGCTGGACCTCTGGTTAAACACCATAAAATAAAAAAAAAAGGCATTGATTTCAGGCTGTAAAGGCCAGAAGCTGTTAATTTCTTTGAAGAATTACAGCCATTGTCTGAGGCACGAGGGACAAAAACTACCAACTCTCTATATTTGGATAAAAGAGGGAGAGCAATTTTTTTATCACCTTCTTATTTGGGAGTGATAAACTGACTAGATTCAGAGGTAATGCCATCTGAAAGTTTCTTTAGTACCTGCCTCTGAATGCACATGAAACCCAGGGGTTTTTGTAAATCTCAATAAATGAGGTTTCAATATTTTCAGTCCCAATTTACCAATATCCCTTTAATAGCCTTAAATAAACCACTTTTTATGGAGAGCTCCCATAGTCACACATATGCAATAACAAATGATTTTCAGTTTCTCATTTTCAAGAATATTAACTTCATCATGACAAAGAGCAAACTCCTCAGAAAGGCATTGCAGGTCTGTAAATGCCATTTTTAAAGTTCAGAATAAGACAATTAACAGACTGAAAATGTCACAAAAGATGAGACAAAGATGGATTTCAAAACTTCCTAAGTAACCACAGGAGTTACATCCTTTCTCAGCGTACATAGCCCTGCTAATACCTCCAAACTGTATTTGCAAGTCTAGAACTTTTTATTGAAGTCTGAAGCGTAGGACTAAATATTTTGTTTCTCTCTTCAGATTAATTGATTACATTCAATTATGATAGCACTGAAATGCTATTGGAATTACAACAGTAAGAGACACTTGCACATATCTGAGAAAAAAACATCCTCAGAAAGATTAAAAAAAAAAAGCTACTTGTAGGCCATGGCATGGCTATATAAGACAATCTAAAGAACAACAAAATTTTAGTGACCAACTGTTGTTCACTCTTGGCAACAGAATAGATTTTAGATTGGAAAAATATACAAACTATATTCAAAATACAACAATTTAAAAATATTTTATTGAAATTAACATACAAAAGATTTCAAAGGCTATTTTTCAATTGGTTATTTCTACATATTAATGAAAAAGTAGTTGTTCATTTCCAAGAATCTTCACCACAACATTATGCACTTTAGGAGCCTTTTGTTTTTCTTATCATTGCTTCCATCATATCCCACTGCTCTTTGGTAACCTAACAAAAGAAAAGAGAATTTTATTGGAATTTCATATACTAATTACACATCAAAGTGTCTGCATGTGAAGTAGCAAGCAAGGAAATTAATACCTTTTTCAAATCATTGAATTCTCCTGCCATAGAAACATATTCTCCACCATCCATTCTTATAACCTAGAAAAAGCATAAACAATATATTTAGTAATAGTGGGATTTCTGTAGTATTCCCTTGTTATGAACTGTGAAAGTAATTTTTACTGATTTGGGTGAGAAAAGCCCATACTCAAAATAATGCAATTCAACCACTTGTAGAAGTTCTTTTTAAAGGTGCTAACAACCATGCATTACACTTGAAAGGTGAATAACACTTGTAAAGAATTTTAAAGTAAGATGTTTTGTTTCATTTCTGAAACCAGGGCTTTAAAAAATATCAGCAATACTCACACAATCATTGGGTTAATTGTACAAACAAGATCAACCAAAACTCACTGCTCCATTAACCCAGCTTGCATAGTCACTGCAGAAATAAGCAGCAAGATTTGCAATTTCTTCTACAGTTCCCAGACGACCACAGGGAATCCTCTCAATCATCATCTTCTCAAATGCACCTGTTGGGTCAAGGCGGCTAAAAGCACCCTGAGAATTAAAAGAAACATTAAAAAAAGGTTATAACTGTATCAGAAAATAAAATCCAACAGAGATTTGACTTCACATACACAATATGGAAGTTAATATTTGTGAGTAAGCTGTCTACACCCTCATTGTCAGTAGTAGGAAAAAGAAGGAAGTAGAAAAGAAAAAACAATTTATCCCTGTTGCTCTGATATGCATCTACTGATGATAAGTTGGAATTTAACACATTTGGGATAGTCACCCACCATCTATCTGTGAAAAACAAAGGGGTTAGTCATCTTTTTTTCCTCAAACACCCTTGATAAACATTTGAGGAAATAAGCAACATTCAAAATTGCTGCATGGACAGAGGAGAGGAACAAGAGGAGAAGAGGAACAGGAAAGTGATCAAAAATAAATTATACATGACACAGTAAATAAAATGGAAAAGAAAAAACAAATCAAGTTCAGGTAAATTGCAGCAACTGCTAAAGCTAAAAGAAGTCACTAGAAGCTTTAGTACTTGAATCGCTTAAAATGGCATGGGAAATAAAAGGGTTTTTTTCTTCCTGGTTCCTCCACAAGGAAATAACCTCCTCACTAAAAAGCAGAAATGTATCAGTAACATTTAAGTTACTAAAGTCTAAAGCACACTGTTATTCATGTGATCATGGCTGTAATCATTCCATTTAAGTCTTCTATTGCCACGTTTTCAATTGCCAGTTTATAAGCCTAATAGTGTTGTGCTTGCATGCCTTGTTCTCTTCCCATCATGACTTACAATAGTATGTTTTAAATACATGGATATTGCCCCTAAGGCAGAAAATCTTCATTTTGTAATATGCTGTTTGCCATTTTATGCTTTCAGCCAAATTTTAAGTTGGAACCATACAACAAATGTAGCATTTTATTAAGAACACACAGTATCTCAAGCAGGTTATACACTATTAGTTCCAAAAAGGAACATTAACTGGAGGTAGCAATATTGACATTTAAATCTCTTAACTTGCCAATTTTTTTTTCTTCTACTCTTACTTAAAAATACACAAGATTGTATTGAAACCTGGAGAACTTTTGGTCTGATCCTCTAATGCTATTTCAACATTCTTACAATCCTGCTAATTCTGCCACTTATTTTTCTTTACAGTGAAAGGAGTTAAAACTAAGTTTTCCAGTGTAGCATCTAAAACTGACAAGAGGGAAAAAGCAAAAAATAGTAAATAAACAAACAAACAAGTAAAAAAGAAACAACTCTGCACCTCTATTCCTAAAACAACAGCAAAATCAACTGTGAGATATTTTACAGGAAGAAGTAAATACCATTATTAGTTGTTAGTGCTCATAATCATATTTATTTGATTCAATGGGAAATGGATCCTCCTTTCTCTTCTTGCTGGACTGCTTTCTTTATTCTTCCTGTTCCAGCTGCTCTGGATTACTTCCTTCAAACCCTCCAGTTCTCCTTCTCACTCACTTCAAAGCAATACATTTCTTTGCCAACTTAGTTTTTCTCTTTCTAGTTTTGAGATTTTCAACAAAACTAGTGAGATTCTGTTCTCATATACCTAAAAGAGATTCTAAGATTTTGGAACTGATGAGATCTTTTGTTTAAAAATTAGGGGTTCAGGCAGAAACAGGAACTTTACTCCAACAAGTGTAAGAATTCACTCCACTTCACAAGCTAGGTACATAGAGATAAGAATCAGCATTAAGTACTTTGATACATCAATTCTATGAAACACTAAAAAAAAAGGTTCAGTCCATATCAAGTGTAATAGAGGAGACAATGGCAGGTCTCAGAAGTTCAAGAAACCCTATTTTACAAAAAGACTTAAGAGGGGAGTGTGTTCAATATTTCAGCACGGTCTTGACTACCAAGGAAATCATAGAATTTACAGCTACAGAGAGGTTAGACTGTTGTAAAGTTAAGTCTGTACTACAAAGCGTATTCAAGGCTGTGTTTCACTTCATGCCATGTACCTTTGTTTTTATTGGACCTGGTTGAATCACATTGAATCTCATGCCATATCTACCCCATTCAGCCGCAAGGGACCTAAAAATTCATTAACAGAATGCATCAATATTTTAAACACAATATTTTAATCCTATTCAGAAAAAGAAAATTAAAATTTAATCAAATGTGTAAATACTAGAACATTCCTGAAACAAACATTTCTACTCTAGGGATTTTTTTGTGCTTAACAAAACAATTTCAGAGAAGCAAAAAAAATCTCATTCACAAACAGAGGAATATTAATTTAATAGATAAAGCAGCGTGAAGGAGCAATTTTTTTTCCCTTGCAAATCATTGATGGTGTTGGCACCTGAATTCCTTAACAAACAATTGTTAGGCCATCATATCTCTCTGGCAATTCAGACTATCCCACAAGTACACATTTCTAACATTTCCAAATAACACAAATTCTAAAACAGGACCACTAGAATAGTTTTGCTTTATGACATTTTCTCTGCCTTACGAGTGCTTTGGATCTACCATGGTGAATGAATTAGCTGAGTTATAAAGTCTCTGAAAAGCACACATTTCCATTACAGCTCTGTAGAACAGAAATCAAGACCATTACTCAGCTGCTCATTTTCTTCCAGGTAAAGAATTCTAGTTACTAAAATGCTGTCAAACTATTTAGTTCTTTTTGCTGAAGTGCAGAGGAAGATCTACGTGCTATGAAGGACCAGCCTGAAGTTAAAAATGAGAGAAATCCTTTTGTTTGCTGGGCAACATGGATACATCAACACGATACTGTTTTGAACTAAGCAGAACTGCAGAGCTTAATTTTCAATAGTGATAGGAAACAAATTTGTTGATGAATCTAAACAGAGCTGAAGCCACAGTGCACTGCACCCAATTAACAAGCACATATTTTCATCAGACAAAACAATGTGGAAGGTGCCACAGACCTCAAACAGTTCCCCTAATAGCTGTCTTTAAGTGCTGGCTCACCTATGAGAATGAAAGTGAATCTGATCATCAAAACTCTCTAAAACAAACTTTGGAACTTGCAATTGCCAAAATAAGTATTTCTACTTGTCCTTATCTTGGTCTTGTGATAAAAACACTAACAGTTAATACTTCCCTCTGTAAGAAGCTGTCAGCATACTATTTTCTTGCTGGGATACTGCAGCCTGGACTGAACTCTTGTAGCACAGTGGAATAGGTGGATATCCCAATGAGATCCATTTTTATAGACCAATTACCCCATCTTAAGGAAAACCAAAGCACACATTTTGCTGTATTACTCACTTGCTCATTGCTTCTACGCCAGCTTTGGCAGAGGCACTCGGCAACACAAATCCTGAACCACTCTCTGCATAAATTGTTGTAATAGCCAGGAATGCTGCTCCTAGAAGTTGCAAAAACATTTAAAAAATAACCCACACCAAACAAACTAAACAACCCTGAAGATCAAACTCTCAGCTTAAGGTAAAAGCAAGCTAAATGGTACAGAGGTTTGCAGCTCAAGTGTTAGGGAAACCTTTTCACTCTGGGTAGTGAAAAGGCATTTTAAAACCATAGTTTTTTGAAACTTCCTTTTCAAACCTTTTTATTTCAGTTTCCTCTTTTACATGACTGTTAAGAATTGTTCCAGCTACGTGCAAATAGCTATTGATTAGGCTCTGAAGGTCTAAGCCCTCAGACTTCTACTGATAATGAACTTAAGGCATATATTAGTCTAACTGGAATGAAGGCCAAAGATCTTACAGTGTTTTTTCAGAAGCTGCCCTACTCTATTTGTCACTAACCAGGTATTTTGCCCTGAATTCATCAATTCCTGAGCAGTAAAAAAAAAATAAAAACAAAACCAAAAATCAACCCAAGGAAAAAATCAGCATTAACAGTTATGTTTGGCATAACCTGAAATTAAGAGCTGAGGGCTTGAGTTAAAGTTTATGCAGAAAAATAAAGATTTCTAAGAAATGCTCGGAAGCTTTTTCTGCAGTAGAGCCTCTTATAGAGTGAACCTGCATAACTTTTCCTATTATAATCATAAGAACCTCCATTATAAAATTACTACTTTCTTTTATATGCTACATTTTATAACAGATTTAGCAAAAAACATTCTGGAAAATAATGGAACTGCTTATTTAATCTTTCTATAGAATCCTGCAAATTCTGTCTGATCAATGACTGGCATGAGCTTACTGTAGCTGGGAAATGAAGGACAAGTGATGACAGTTCACTGCTTACGTCACAGTAACTGAAATAACTGTTCTACTTACTATATTTTAAAAATAATTTCATTAGAATAGCTGCCCAGGGGATATTTCTAAAACAATATACACTACTGATAGATTGTATGTAAGTAGAGACTTAGGTAAAAAATTACAGTAATATTACACAAAAGAAACTAAAGAGAACCGTAAACAAGCACTAATTGAAATGCCAGAACATATCCAGAAATCATGGGCCCTGTTTATAAAAATGGAGTCTTCACTGAGAGATTTTGAAAGGAAAAATCTACACAGGCAAAAAACCATAGAACAACTCTGAAGTTATCTAGAGATGATTGTAATTACAAACTTTGTAGAATTAAACTACTGATTTTTTTAAAATACAGGCTTAATAGAGGCAAGTTAGGTGAACCTAACACAGAAACAATAACTGACAAATTTACAGCTCTGATATTTAAAGAACACTTCAGCTCATAAACAACTTTTATTTCAAAAGCCTATATTCATAAAATGGACAAGAACTGACCAATTAACTCCTCCCACTTTGTGAAAACAAGTAGCACACTAGCAGATTACAAACTCCTTTTAAATACCAGCACAAACTTGTAGTCTAAAAACAGAGAACTTTTATTATTTACTACATTAGACAATGTAGGTCACACTCCACACCTAAAGGACATCCCAGTGTTCTAGAAACTGTCAGGTTCATAGTATCCTCACAGACTGCTCTAAAATATTTGCACTGGGTAGCATCACTATAGAAACTAAGGTCTCTGCTCAAACTAAAAAAAAAACAAGTAAAAAGAAAATGAAGGTGAGATGACAAACAGGTACACTTGACTTACTTGCAAAAACATGTCTTAAAGAAAGCCTTAAATAAAAAGTCTTATTTACAGAGGGACTCCCCTAGAAAGATGACATGCAAGTAATAGCAAAAGAAATTTACATGTTTTGGAAGCTTAGAAATGAAAGGAAGAGAGACAACATGAAGGTGAATGATGTCTGGATTTTATCAAATTTGAGGATGGAAGTAAGGAAAGTAGCTTTTCATTCAACAACAGCAAAAACAAAAGCGTGTTTGAATTCGTATTTCACATTACTACATGGGCACACTATATGCACCTAGAAGACCATAAAGCAACCTATTTCAACAGTCTGCCATAATGATAACAGTAAGTCATAGTTGGGGATGGGTTTCTAATGTGGGAATATCAGCACTAGAATGGTTGAAATTAATTTTTCATGTGCTGCTAAAACACATGGGAGACATACTTGTATACTAACAAAATCTGTTACAGACCTACTGAAACAATATTAACTTCATACTCTTATAATTAAATAGTATAAGCTCATGAAGTACTTTTTGGAGGGGAGTTTTGAAGAAATTCAGCTAATTCAGAAGTTAAAGAAATACAGTGCAAATACCGAAGTAGTATTTCAACACAGTGGCTGTACCTAGAAAACAGGATTCAGAAGTGAGGGCATACGGAAAACCATAATTATATCTTGCTGCTTTTAAATGAATTTGACATTATATCATTCTGATATCATAAAATAAACTCATTGTTTTTCAATTTATAACTGGAATGTAAAATGAAAGCAGTTCTTTTCATATAATCTATGATATAACATAGAAGGGCATACATCACCTTTCAAGACAATAATCTGGTTAAATAAATCTTTGGCTAAATAGTATATAAAAGAACTGCCATATTTTTAAGGTGAAGTTGTGATATTGAATTAAACTTCTAGGTAGTCCAGAACTAAGTATTAAACCTGGGAAAATAAAACCTAATAATGATTTCAATTTCAAAATTCTTTTTCAAATTACCTTAAAGGTAATGTTCTTTAGTACTATTAGTCAAATAGCACAGCTGTAAATTTTATTTTACTATAGGAGGAAAATTCAAAGGGATATCCTGACTTGTTCATTTAAACAAACATCCCATGTTCAGTTCAATGAAATTAACATCATAGACAAGATTCAGAAGAAACAACAGCTTTTTTTTTTTTTTAATACAAAGCCTTATTTTTTTAATTTCAAAAATGTTTTACAACTAGAACTGTTTTCTAATCCAATCTACAATTAGATTTTTATATTCAACCTCAGTTGGCCTCTAGGTCCAATCGTAAGGCCTGATGCTACAATGAGGTCATTGTTAGCCAGATCTACTGTGTGATACTTCAGTACAGCTTTCACTGAAAAAGTTCCTTTCTAGAAGAATGTTAAAAATTGTATTTCTCTTCTCACATGAACTCTCAAAACTGGCTATAATAACAGCAAGGAAAGGAAAGCAAGTAATAATATGTCACAATGCTTAGGGTACCTTTTTGGACTTTAATGAGCTCCTTTCCAATTTCCAGAGTTACAAAAGCAGTACCATTAAGTACAATATCAGTTATTGTTTTCCAGGCATTAGCAGAAAGTCGTTCAGAAGGGGAAATAAAGTTTCCAGCTGCATTGTTTATCACAACCTGAAATACATGAAAGAAAAGAGTTAACTAAAAATAACTCTTCCTGAGACAAAAGTAAAGAATTTACAAGGAGCTTTTTAGTGTTTCCAGGCACAAAAGTAAAAATATCCTTATCAAATGAAGTACGGGGGGTAGGGGAAGAGGGAGAATAATCAATCGGAAATGTTAACATCTGCAGCACAGATAATGTACCAGTAACAGAAAATGAGCTGTATTTCCAAACTACTGTACTGGGGAGCTGTAAAATGTAGAGGCTGACTTAAGTCACTATTTTCCATAGTGGCTCAAGCGCATCCTAACAGACAAGTTTGTGCCCACCAAATTCCAATATCACGTGTATTTGATATAATGGATGCATGGGAATAAAAGCAAAAGAAGGCAACCTGATAACTAAAGTCTGGATGAAGTGACTTGCATAACAGGAAGCCAAATCAGTCGTGATGAAAATATTATGATACAGTGTACTGCAAACAACTGCCACAAAACTTTTGTTGAATACATGTACATCTGTCACTTCCTATGAGCCATAATCAGGTAGAGGATACTTTCACTTTCTTAAGGGGACTAAGCATCACATTAGCAGCATTTAAACCAAAAATTATGGAGCCAGATCTAGCATGTTTAATAATATAATGTGCTGAAGCAATGCAATGTTGCACTATTTATGGAATGCCACCTTGATTCATGTAAGTTTGCACATAAGACAAACTCATTGTCCCGAAGAACTTCTGGACTAAAATCTAATGAATATATTAGAATTTTCAATAAAAAACCAGAGCACAGTACATATTACATGAACATAAAACTAATAATATACAACAGGCATAAATTATACACATGGACAGCAAAATCAGTTTAAAGACGATTAAACTGAAGAAAAACAAAATCCAAACACCCTGAGATACTGAGGTGGTTACTCGACTCACTGAATAAATACAGGAAAGACACAATAATAAAACTAGTGAACTAAGAACTGCACAACATCATCTTTGAGGTATGTAGGACTGCCAAAATAATCCATGACCAAAGAATGATTGCTTTCTAATTGGGAGTAACATTCTTGAGAATCTAATGAACAAAACAAAGCTGGAAGGACTTTCAGGTCACTGCCATTAACTTCAATCTTTAGGATCTCACCTCACACACTGGGTGGCAGTGAGTGATACCCATGATTCATAAACTGACATGTCATGTCTACAACTAAGAGAAAAACTGGATAAAAAGAACTGAATATTCAATTTACTTTGCAGTCTGACTTAAACACGTGAAATTAAAGAGAAGGTGAATGCTTGTAAAGAACAAGTAATGAGAAGTATTTATTCAGAAAATTATTGTTGTTCTAAAAATGTAATATACAGGAAGAAATCTTCTCCCTCTCTGCATACACTTAAAACCTGAAGATCGTGTTTTTGACTTTGGCCAAAAATTGCATTAACTAATAGAAAATAATATCCAGAAAATCTTGTCTACAAATCAGGACAGTGAGTTGCCTTTTTCTAGCACTGTTATAGCATACAGTTGTACAGCTCTATAGCATACAACTTCTCTACTTCTTATGATAATTAAAATTCAGTAGGTTCTCTACCACATCTATAGGAAGCTCCTGGTGAGTGCAAATTGTCTACAATACACATACAACAGTTTGAAATTTACAGTAAACAGTTTTAAATCTGACTGTCCTTTACAACAATGCTACATCATCACACTTCCTATCAGCTAGCAGAGTCCAAGTTGTTATCGCATAATCAAATCAGAATTTGATGATTATCATCCTTCAGACTCCACCAGATTACCCTCCTCACAATCTGACGTAAAGAGCTCTGTTGTTTTGTGCCAAACTATTAAAAAGCTGATGCTTGGCTTGACTGAAGATTGTTTTCTTCATTTTATGAGAACTTAATCTTCAATTTAGAGCCTTCTTTGTGCATATTAACAAGCTAAGCAAAGACCAAAGAAGACATTTGTGATTACTTGCATTCCTAATTTGTGAGGCATTGTGTTAATAAGCGAGAGATGTAATTCAGTAAACACAGGTAAGTCACCTTCTCAGGAGGATTTAAGGGCAATATTCCATTCCCTTAATTCAAAGAATCCCTTCAGAATTGTCCCACTATTTAAAAGAAGATGTTAGTCATCAGTGTAAGGATAAAAATGTTTTGTCTACCTGGCCACTAAATATTTTAAGAACCACAGGAACAGAGTAACTGGTCTAACTACAAATGCTAGCTTTACCTTGAAATGCTGCCACTGTTCTGTCTAGTTCTTTTCAGATTCCATTCACTTTCTCTCTTACTAACTTTCTTCACACCTACAACGCAAACTATTTTCAGTAATGAAGAATGAGTTCTTTCTTTTCCCTAGAAGACTTACATCAGGATGTCCTGCCACTTGGATTGTTTCAGCAACAGCATTCTTAACTGAAACTGGATCTCTCACATCACACTGGATGGCATGAACCTAAAGAAAAATGGAAAGGCAGTTGTAAGACTTAAAAACTATATCACTCATAAATTAAACAAGACCATAGAAACACACAAATGCAAAAAAAATCCAATAAAATGTAGAGTATAATACGTAACATATCCACGATTCTGCATAAATTTACCTTATTCCCTGTTTTAGAAGAAATTTCATCTGCTGTTCCTTTCAAAACATCCAGCTTCCTAGAAATAAGTATCAACATCCCTTATGTCAGTTATATGCAATTACAATACAGATTACTAAAATCTCTTTTTTTTCTGAGCAAATATGAACTAAACCTTAAAATATGTGTGCACATGCATGTTGCTGATTTTCATGAAAATTGAGCTTTAATATCAAAACTATGTTTAACCACTAACTTTCCGAAAGAAAACTTTTAAGTAATTTATGGTTACTGTTACTTTAAAGCAACCTAGAAGTGACAACGGTAAGAGACTCTAAAGCTAATCAACATGTGATAAGCCAGAAAAAAGCACACGATTATAACAAACTTAGTTTTAGCTACTATTCTATTAGTATTAGTCATAGACATACTCACATTTAAAACTAAATAATTAAATTACTGTTAGGATGAATGTCACATCACTTCTGTTTATTTTGACTTAAAATTTGATTGTTTTTCTAGACTTTATTCAAGTGCTTCTAGACTCTACTGCAGTACTTAAGAGAGCTGTAGAAAATCATCACTAAAGGAAAATCAGGGCTCTTGTTGAAAGTTGGAAGAGAAATGGATTCAATTCTTTATTGTAATTCAAATCCGTATCAAGAACACCTGTAATAACATATTAATAATGTTCAATAATGCCCACTGCAAATTTTTATTCTCTTTAAGGTTTTAGCTTAATTCATGCCTGATATTTGAGGTCGTTTATTTTTCTGCCACATGTCATGAAAATGTGCTTAGTTTATTTCTTTCTACTGATTTTTATACCATTAAACATTTGCAGATAAAGCTGCATGTTTCTAGAATCCACAATATGACACTGCAATTTAAAAGTGTACTGCAACAGAATAAACAGAATAAATTTTTTTCTGGTTTATAGAGAAGAAAACACATCTATTCAGCAGTCAGTACTAAATGAAAGTTGTAAAACATATTTATTAATATTTACCGGCTTGCTATAACACACTTGGCACCTAAACTGGACAAAGTTGTTGTCATCCCTTTGCCAATCCCAGTACCTCCACCAGTTATAAAGGCCACTTTCCCTTGGAAGGTATTTGGTGGCAACATCACTTTTTGAAGAGGTGAGAAGAATGCAGCTTGTGGTACACTGCTGTCTTGGTGCAGCACATTTGGCCCACAGCTGAAAAACTGAAAGAAAAAAACACAGAAAAGTTAGTTTTTTCTCCTTTCTGTATGCAGGACTGTTATGCAAGATAAGTTTTTCCTATGACAATGAATATAACAATCATAATTGCCTTATTATAAGTAAATATATATGAATATAAGAGTGACTAGCCTGCATTATAGCAACACACATGGGACTTAAATGCTAACACTAGACTAGGAAACCACTTGAGCTATTTTTAGATATTCTACTGCAACTAGGGAACTACTGAAAAAAATTAGTCATGATTCTTGTTACTTTGTGCATTTTTTGTATCTATCACTTTTACTAAAGCATGTGGAAAACCATTAACAACTAATTACACAAGGACCTGGGCTTCAGATTCATATATGTGCTGTATTTTATGCATAAACAAATCCATGTGATTTTAGGTCACATATGTATGTATTTACAAATTTAAAATCTTCACTAATAGGTTCATGATTTTGATCCTTTACTACTGCATCCAGCCAGATCTTCTTTACTGGAGAACAGGACAGAACAAAACTTCACAAGACCTGCCCTAATGGCTACTGCAGTTGGTAAGGAATCCAGTGCCATCTCCCAGACAAAACTGGGCAAGGTCAGGTTATCAGCATCACACTCTGCCCTAGAAGAAATCCTGTAATCTACAGGAAATCAGCCTCAGAAGGACTGGTGCCTGCAAAAATACTTATGGTTGGAACATGTCTAAAAACACACATGAAAAAAGAAGAAAATTCAGTATTACATCTAGCAAACTATGATAGTAACAAAACACCCCACTAATGTAATGAGAAATTTGTGATATCACCAAAAAAGTTGCATCAAAAATAGCTGACAGGACATTTCTAGCATCCTAACATGCTAAATTAACTCAAGCCCTAATCTAAATACTGAATTAAATGCCTTGGGACAGCAACATTACAGTAATAATTCAGAAATTCCCTTATTACTTAAAATATAAAAGTTACCTTAACCTGAAGCTGCAAATGCTTCCAAGTAGGATAAAACTAGATTTGCTTTATTTTTGATGTGGAAAAAAATTAAGAGACAGTAAGTTATACTTATTTTCTCTGATTTTAACTTGTACTTGAGCCTTTAATGTGTTTATTTTAATAAAAAAAAACCTATTACAATTTTGTGAAAGACAAATGGTTACTCTTGTATGATGCTGTTAATAAAGCAATGCAATTGTTCAATAGACTGACATGAAGAAGAGAGGTAGTCTTACAAGAGTAAAAATATTACAACTTATTGTTCTGTTTACTAATTCACATTCTGAACACTAAAATTAAGAGACAACATTTTTAGTGGTAGATGATTAATCTGTACATCCCACAGTTACAATGCATTGGGGGTTTCACAGAGCTTACAGCTGGCCTGCAGAAGTGTGCACATGAATCATTCTGTGTGGTAATACGTATGTATAAGTAATTCAGGTGAAAACACAGAGAACAATCATGGAATTACACTGAATATTGAATGCAGCTTAAAGCATGGTGCTAATAACACCAGGGTCATGGGCTCAATTCCTGCATGGGACATTCACTTAGGACCTGGACTCGATGATCTTTGTGGGTCCCTTCCAACTCAGAAAATTGTGTGAAAAACTGTAATTGAAGAAGAGTTGGAGCCACTACACAGAACAAAATTCAGAAAGCAAAGATTGAACTAAAGCTAGAATTATCACATTTGTAAAACACTCCCGTTCTTTAATTCTCCCAGTGAAAATAAAATTTGCATATTTTCATGGAGTACCAGAATACTATTAAGCCTCCAGAAAAGGGAAATGTGAAGGTTCTCTTTTGGGACTTTCTTAGTAGTCTCCTACTCATCTCTCTTCAGGAAAAAAGCTCCCTCTGGAGAATTTCAGCTCACGGCTGAGACTGCAAATCAAGACAGCATTTGGACTCTCCCTTCCTTCCTTCGGGATATGGAGATAGTCCCTATGAGTACTTGAGACTCCCTGATCAGGTGTTCTGTTAGCCCAGTCTTCTTGCTCTCCACATAAGAAACACTGCAAGCAGCTTTCCTTCTGCTCAAGGGGGGAAGATTAGGACACGCCATAGCAGAGGAAAGCAGAAGGCTGCACCAAGACTAATCAAGTACAATAATGATAACCAGCCTGTAAAGTTGGTATAACTGAGCAATCTTTCAGTCAGACTATCGTCTCCTTACTGGCTTGCACAAGAGGCTTCTATGACAGCATCCATGCAATTTAATTATTCCACTACTTAAGGCTGAGTTTTAAATGAAATCTCAGGTGTAAACAGAGATATAAAGAAGGCAGTAAATAGCTTAAAAAAAAAAACCCAATCAATCAACGAACACCCAAATCACTGCCAAACCAAAAAACAACTCTCACCCGAGGGAGTGGAAATGACTTGTGAAATTACTGCAAAAAGCCGCCTCAGAAACACACCACAAGCAGTCACTGGCAAGAAGCACCGTGCTTGGGGAGAACTCACTAGAAAGGGCCTCCAGCAATATCCACACAGTCACAGATTTATAGAATGGTTTGGATTGGAAAGAACCTTAAAGATCATCCTGTTTCAAAGCCCCTGCCATGGGCAGGGACACTTTCCACTAGAAGAAGTTGCCCGAGATCCATCCAGCCTGGCCTTGAACACCACCAGAGAGGTGGGCAACATGTCCATATCTAATCAAAAGTACCCTCTTTCAGTCTGAATACATTCCCCCTTGTCCTGTCACTACATGCCCTTGCAAAAAGTTCCTCTCCAGATTTCCTGTAGGCTCCTTCAGGTACTGGAAGGTTGCAGTAAGGTCAACATGGTCACAAGTCACGGCACGCCGCTGCTTGGACAGCAACATTCCAGCCACTCACCTAAATGGCCCCGCACAGCTGTGCTGTGGGGGCCAAAGGGCGACACCGCTCAAGGGGGAGGCACGGCAGCGCCCGGCGCTGGGGCTGGGGGCCGTGTGCCGGGGAGCTCAGCCCGCAGCCCGCGGCTCCGCGGCGGACAGGGCCGGGAGCTGAGGGGAACCGAGGGGTGTCCCCTCCCTGGCTGTTTCCCCGACCTCGGCAGCCGCAACGGCAGAGACCCGCCGTGCCCTCCCTCTGACGGCGGGGCAGGAGGTGGCGAAGCACCCCGCGGAGCCGCCCGCCCGCCCTGAGCCCCGGCAGCGCAGAGAGCGCCTCACCCGCCCGGCGCCGGACACACGCGGAGCGCGCACCCCGCGCCGCCACAGCAGCGCCGCCGCCGCCATCTTCCCCCGCCGCGCTCCGCCCCTGCTCCGCGCGGGAGGCGCGGCCGCCGGGCGGGCACCGCCACCAACCCCGCCCCGGGTGCTGCGAAACAGAGAACACGTAAAAATTTTCTTTAAAGGAGGACGTTGTTTGGTGTTTGATCTTTCATGTTTGACTACTTTCAAGCCTAATCAACAAGAAAGGAGCAAACAAGCTCTAAGCGATGCCCAGGTGAAAGACAAATTATTTGTCGGTGGAATCACCTTGTTAAGGTTTAGGGCTTGACATGTTTCAATGATCTCAGAGCTAGAGGGAGATTACGAAAACTTGGGAAGAAGGATGTACCACTGGCAGTGGGCACAAAGAATGCGGATTTTACGGGCTACNAAGGTCAACATGGTCACAAGTCACGGCACGCCGCTGCTTGGACAGCAACATTCCAGCCACTCACCTAAATGGCCCCGCACAGCTGTGCTGTGGGGGCCAAAGGGCGACACCGCTCAAGGGGGAGGCACGGCAGCGCCCGGCGCTGGGGCTGGGGGCCGTGTGCCGGGGAGCTCAGCCCGCAGCCCGCGGCTCCGCGGCGGACAGGGCCGGGAGCTGAGGGGAACCGAGGGGTGTCCCCTCCCTGGCTGTTTCCCCGACCTCGGCAGCCGCAACGGCAGAGACCCGCCGTGCCCTCCCTCTGACGGCGGGGCAGGAGGTGGCGAAGCACCCCGCGGAGCCGCCCGCCCGCCCTGAGCCCCGGCAGCGCAGAGAGCGCCTCACCCGCCCGGCGCCGGACACACGCGGAGCGCGCACCCCGCGCCGCCACAGCAGCGCCGCCGCCGCCATCTTCCCCCGCCGCGCTCCGCCCCTGCTCCGCGCGGGAGGCGCGGCCGCCGGGCGGGCACCGCCACCAACCCCGCCCCGGGTGCTGCGAAACAGAGAACACGTAAAAATTTTCTTTAAAGGAGGACGTTGTTTGGTGTTTGATCTTTCATGTTTGACTACTTTCAAGCCTAATCAACAAGAAAGGAGCAAACAAGCTCTAAGCGATGCCCAGGTGAAAGACAAATTATTTGTCGGTGGAATCACCTTGTTAAGGTTTAGGGCTTGACATGTTTCAATGATCTCAGAGCTAGAGGGAGATTACGAAAACTTGGGAAGAAGGATGTACCACTGGCAGTGGGCACAAAGAATGCGGATTTTACGGGCTACAAGGGCATTTGGCAGAATCCCCAAAATAAGGAAAAAGCTAATAAAGGCAACTCAGCAACTTTGCTCAAGTCAGCTCGGACTGGGTAAAAGGCATTTCTGACGGGGAGATCGCCCACTGACCCAAAAGAAGAGAAAGATTGAGCATATGAGACAACAGCATGAGAAGTGAGAGACTCATTAACCAATAGAAGACAGAATACTAATTAATAAGAGAACTAGGTAACTGGTAGCCAATGAAAATGAATACCCTTGTTTGCTAAAATGTTTAAATAGTGAAAAGTTTTGGTAGTCCTTGATATTTTGTTTAGATACTGTTACCGTTCTGACAGTCTCTAAGTTTTGAACTCTGAGGAATCGTTTACTTCTAAACTGAAAAAGGGAGCAAGTAGAAAACCAGAAAATTTTAGAGGACGGACAGCTAAGTCAGTCAGGGTCAGAGAGACAGCAAGTACTCACAAAGTCTAGAAGGTAAATGAATGGGAAACCACGATAGTAGACAAATAAAATTGGATAAATGCAAGAAACTTTACAATGTAAACATTATAAAGACGTTTATATGATTCACATAGTTTCTTATTATTTGTCACGTGAGTTGATCACACAAGTCAAGCCAATAGGATAAATAAGACAATAATGACAACAATACAGAGAACATTTATGTATAGTTATATAAAGCAGAGAAGTAGTCTCATTTAAGATATGCTGTATATTTCTGGTCACCTTAGCTCAAAATTAAAATGACAAAATTATGAGTGACTAAAAAAACAAGCAAAGAAAATGGATAATAGAAGAGATTAAAGAGACTGTGACCATTTACCTTAGAAGCATAGGGAGGAAAATATAAAAAGGTACCTAAGTGAACATTTAAGGAAGTAATGGAACACATGGAGATTAAACAGATTATGATCCTACAGAAAGTACATTTCTGACAGCTCATATTCACATTTCTGTATGTTGTAGATTAGTGTTTTCTATTAGAAAATAGTTATCCTGAGTCTCACCAGCGCTTTTCAACTTCACAGGTTTTCTGATGCTAAAACTTCTTAACTTGTGGACATAACTCCAGAAGATTTCAGTATTTTGCAATGTTAAGGGGCAAACAATTACCAATATTCATTACTTGAGAAGTAAGCCCACTGCCTGGTAGGAAGAAATTTGCTCTTCAAGTGTGGCTGATGTGATCATGGACACCAGGAATGCTTCCTATGAGCTGCCTAGCACAAGGAAAAACGGGTATTTTGAGCCATAATTCAGATGTGTGTGAATGCAGACACACACGTATGGCATCCCCATACCTGTCCTCTGCTGTTCCTTTCCAGAAAACTCAGCGTAAGACAAGTCTCCGGTAAGCTGCCCAATGGCCGTCGAACTCCCAGGTGTATTTTCTTTGTTTAAAAATCTGTTAATTTCTTCTTTTTATCCAAAAGTCGCTTTCAGTTCAGAGATGAAGGTCTAGAACATTTCCTGTCCCACATGCAATGCATTTTATTAGGGATATTAACACACCGAGAGAGGCAGGACAGAGGGGCACAACCCATCTGGAGCCCGCAGCTGCCCCGGGGACCAGAGACGGCAGCCCCGACCCGCGCTGACACGGGGCGGAGACGCCCGCCTGCCACACGGGCACGGGCTCGAGTCCCGGCCCCGCCCCGGCCCCGCCCCGCGCATGCGCGCCGCTCCACCGCTGCAGGAGTTGCGCGCCGTCGGTAGGCGGCGCTGTCCGCCGCGTCCCTGCCCTTATCCCGGCCCGGGGCGCGGCATCGTGGCGGCGGCTCTTGGGGTTTTCTGGCCCCGGCCTGGCCTCGGTCCGGCTCGCCGGGAGCTCCAGGATGTGGAAGCTGGTGCCCGCCTCGGGACAAGGTGAGGGAGCGCCAGACGCCGCCGCCGCGCCGGCGGGCAGGGCCCAGGCACGGCGGGCCCGCTCCCCTCCCCGGCCGGCGCCTGCGCGGGTCCGCGGGTGTGCCGGCGTGCTGGCTTCCACCGGGCCGGCTGCAGCCGGGCTCGCCCGTCCGTGCTGCTCGGGCCGAGCTGCCTCGGGCCACTGGTGAGCTAAGTCCTCGTTGCTCTGGGCGTTCGTGCACGGGGAAGCCTCCCTGTTTCCCTGGAGCACTGCAGACCACAGCGCCTGTTAAATCTAGCAGGGCTTCTTTTCGAACCTGTGTGGGATGTCTTAGGGTGCTGCAGGTTACAGAGTCCTGCTTTCAAATACCTGGAGAGTTGCGCTCCTAGGCAGAAGTCTCAGAAACGATGTTTAACTATTGTATTGATGTTTCAAGGACCAAATGTTGAACTTCATGGTGTTTCTTTGATGCAGAGTTTTGAAACTAAATCGCCCCTATGTTTTTCTTCATGTTTCCTTATCTATAGGAGCTTTAGTAATAGGCATCATATAATACATGCATTTGTTCCTAAGTGTTTATAAGGAACAGACCTAACACAATTGTGTCCGCTCTCCTATTTCCTGGTTCACTGGGAGGAAATATTGGATGTTTGATTTATTTCCTAGTGGCAACAACACCTAATGCTGTTGAAATGAACTGACTTACCTCTTACTGCCTGGAGCGCTCTTGAGTGATTCAAAACACTTGACATTCTGTTCAGAATGATCATTTCTGCACAGTTCATAGTTGGAAAGTTATTTGCCCAGGGTTGATAACTGTAATTTATCTGTACTTACTCGTTTTCATCAAGAAACGTTTTTGGTTCTGTTGACCAGTGGTAGCACACCTTTGGGAGGGAGTCAAGCCATTCACTGGGAAGCCACCATGGGGTGCAGGTGACAGGTACAAAGCATAAGGTAAAGCATAAGCATTGGTCAGAGACTGAACTTACTAAGTATCAATTTGATTTACATGCAGATGTCCTTACATTCATGAGGAGGACATTTTCCTCTGAACCTCTTAATCAGTTATGTAAATAAATAATATAACCTCAAAAATTATGTAACCTTATAAAGGTGTTTTAGAAAAGCTGTCTTACTCTGTGGGGTTTTTTTCTTCTAAATGTTACACTTAATCTTCAAGAAAGTATTGGTAAAAATATATTGTCCTTGGAAAAAGTGTGCTACCACTTTTGAAACTGCTTTGTTTATTATAAAATGTATCCTTTTATAATGGACAGAGAAGGGAGCAAGAAGGAAAGAGGTTTTGTCTATAAGCTAAATGCCTGATTCTAATCAGCCTAATCAGAATCACAGAATTCAGAGTCACAGAATATTCTGGATTGGAAGGGACCCACAAGGATCATTGAGTCCAGCTCTTAAGTGAATGGCACACAGAGGGATAAAACCCACAACCTTGGCATTATTAACACTGTGCTGTGACCATAAATGATGCATGGCAAAGCTGAGCCTCAGATGTACTACAAACTTCTCAGTGTCTCTCCTATGTGCTTCGGGTGTTTTGGTGTTTTTTCTAAACTGATATTTTTCTGTCTCTTGTTTATTTCAAGGAGAGCCATATCGGCTGTTAAGTGGTGTAGAATATGTTGTGGGACGGAAAAACTGCACAATTTTAATTCAGGATGATCAGTCTATCAGTCGAAATCATGCGGTTCTGACCGTCAGTCAGCCTGAAACAAACTCTGTAAGTAGGTGGCATTTTCCTGCATTATCAGTGCACTGTGGGGATAATTCAGGCTGCCATGACCATATATGCTCTCATTTTGCTCTCACCAGTTTTATACTTGGAGTAGAACCATTGATCACCTGCCTTTTTTTAATCTTGAAATTTATTTTTTTCCCCCTTAGATTTGTTTGCTTTTGTTGAGGAATTTAGTGGCATAATTTTAGTGGTCCAAGCTTCCTTTTATCCCAGAGCAAAGATTCGGTAGGAATTTGTATTAAAATAATCATAGCAGGAAACTTATACAATTAAGTTTCATTACATAGACAAATTTTAGGTTCTGGGAAGTGCCTCAGATGTTTTACTGAAGACTTAGTTTCTGTTTCGTTTCCCATCATTAATTCTGTATTTGCTTAGGGCATGGAAAGGAAAAATGTACCAAGGAGAATTAGCAATAAGCAATTTACTGTCGCTAAGTGTTGTGACATTTATGGATGTTTTGAAGGCAGTCGTCAGAAAACGTTATGTAGTGTTTAAAATAAAATGCATAAAATGTATTTATCCTTTTAATACTGCAAATATTGAGTGAGTCCAGCAGAGGGCTGTGAAGATAATGAGGAGACTGGAGCACCTCATTTGTGAGGAAAGGCTGAGGGATCTGGGCCTGTTCAGTGTCAAGCAGAGACGATGGAGAGGGAACCACGTCTATGTCTGTCAGTATCTGAAGGGAGGGTGCCAAGAGGATGGAGCCAGGCTCTGCTCAGTGGTGCCAAACAGTAGGACAAGAGACAATGACAGAAACTGGAACAAAGTTCGACCTGAACATGAATAAGAACTTTACTGTGCGGGAGACTTGTCACTGTAACAGATTGCCCAGAGAGGTTGTGGAGTCTCTGTGTCTGAAGATGCTCCAAAGGAGCCTGGAGACAATCCTGAGTGACGTGCTGTAAGGAAACCTGCCTCAGCAGGCAGGTTGGATTAGATCACCTCCAGTGGTCCCTACAACCTTATCCATTCTGTGGAATAGCATGTAACTGCATGGCATAATTTCATAAAAACAAGCTGTCAGTGTTCTCGTTGGCTTGTGAACCACTTTGGAAATCTGACAGTGTCTAACCTCTTCTCAAGAGATGCTGTTGTCTCCATGTCCTACAATTTTGGGAAGACTAGCAGTCCTCATGGAAGTAAGTGTGACAAAGAGCCCTCAGGTGATCTCAAGCTTTTATTTACTCTTCAGCCCTATGCCCAGGATAGTACTGAGTGGAAGGTAAAAATATAAATAATAAATCTCAGAGCTTTGCTAAATCGCAGTAGTGCAGGCTTTGGGCCAGTGAGTGATTGCCATGCACAGTCACCAAAAAATGAAGTGTAATCTCCAAAAAAGACTAAGGGTAAGAAGCACAAAAGTTCTGAAGATAATAACATATATATTTTGTCTCATTCTTTCACAGTGAAAAATGGAAGGTAAATAATTACATATAGCAAGCCTCATTGTCCAAAGTCTTTATTTAAGATGGCATTTTGTGGGCTGCTGCTTATTTATCCACTGCTTTGATCCACAATGATAGTTAACTTGTTTCTGATAAAGCTATCCTATTCTGATAAACTATAATGGCTTATTTATGTTTATTTTCAGAGTCAGTCTCTCTCAGTCCCTATATTAACAGTAAGAGATACATCTAAGTATGGTACCTTTGTTAATGGATCAAAACTCAATGGTACTTCAGTGTCTTTGCAGTCTGGTGATGGAATCAACTTTGGAGTCTTTGAGAGCAAGTTTAGGTAAGTGCTTTGATTATAAATTACCAAGTAAAAATTAAGTTTTTTAGAAGAGCATTTTAGCACATCATACAACTGTGCAAGTGATATAGCAGTGATGAATTTTTAGAAAGCAAAGGAGGTGAGTAGTATTTTGCCTGTGTTCCACACCTGCTTCTGAAATAGTTTTCCTTTATATTTTTATATGACTTATTTTCACACTGAGAGATAAAAATTGTAGATAGAAAAGAATTGACATTTTAGAAGATTGTGTCATGTACAGTGAGTATATTCAGGCTCTCTTAGGCAAAGAACAAAATCCTACACCAAATGAGAGGAAGGGAGAAAGATTTGGAGTTTGTCTGAGTCTGTATTAGCTTTTCATAATATAATGAGAAAAGAACTGACATTGCAGGAGGATGTGAACCCAACTTGTTATTTTTTTCCAAATTGAACATGGTAGCCAGTGCTGTCTGTTTATTTACAGGAAGCACTTCTGGAAATTAAGTGGCAGATAAACAGAAAAAGTTTAATGACCATTAAAAGCAATGTTAAAGTAACCAGAAGGTGGCTTTGTGCCTTAAAATTTTATTCAGTTTTGTCACTGCTGCTGGTATTATTTATTGTTAGAAAAAACTTGGCATTCTCCTTCAATTACTACAATAAACTATTTTTTTATATTTTAGGTAAACATACCTGAAACATGATACAGGAATCATACCATGAGACCAGATACATCATGATGGATGTAGTAGAAAGTCTACAAAGTAGAAAGAAATTTAAATAATCTAAAAATGAAATAATGGAATTTGATACGTTTTGAATTTGATATGGAAGTTCTAAAATATAGATAAAGGCTTATGGTCAAGGATAATAGCAATGTTAGGAAAATGTTACTTGAAATTGCAGTATGACACTTGTATTTTTTAAATACTAATCTGTTGGTGAACTGTCCTATTGAATATAATTTTGCTTCTGGAGGCACACACTCAAATTTCTTTTGATATTCCTAGACCTTGCACTATTCTTGAAGCACTAATTCTATGTGTTGGCTGTAAAAGACCCACAAGTCCATAGAAATATTTCAGACATCAGGTCAAATTGTCATTAATTTTTCTGAATATAAAATTAGTATTTTGCTTCTTCAGGAAATTTTAAAGCAGGAAGATTTTACTTGCTCTAGATTAGATTATGGATCTTTTAATTTTTTTCCTTCAGATTTCCCTGAGATACAAATGTGATAGTTAAGTCAGCTTTGTTGATCCTAATGATTGGCTGAATTATTTTAAGCGATTCTCTTTTACTTGTTCTTTGCAGAGTGGAGTATGAACCTTTGGTTGTCTGCTCCTCATGTTTAGATGTAGCTCAGAAAACTGCTTTAAATCAAGCCATGCAGCAGCTTGGAGGCGTTGTAGTGAATGAATGGACAGAAGAATGTACCCACCTTGTAATGGTATCAGTAAAAGTTACTGTTAAGGTATGGTGAGCTTTTGTCTGTTGATAGCATTTGCAGTTTTCCCTAAATGCTAATTGAGTTCTTGACCTGTTCAAGATTTTTCTCTACAGAACTGTAGTCAACTCTTCTTTTTCCATGTTTAGATGATGTGTATGTCAACGGGAGGTTGAAGGGAAAGAAAACAAAAAAAGCTAGTTTTGAAGACTTAGTGATTTTCATCAGTTGCATTCTACATTTTCATAACCTTAGTCAAGACACCAATCAAAAGCTAGGCTGTTAGAAGCAAAGCAATCTCAGAAGCAAAAATCAGTATTGTTTTATTTGTGTGACGTTTTCCCCATCTTGGATCTTAAAAAGCTAATGTTAATTGAACCATATTCTATCTGAACTTTTCCCATGCAGTAAATTTGTATTTTCTGGCTTTTCAGACTATATGTGCTTTGATTTGTGCTCGACCAATTATAAAACCAGAGTTTTTTTCTGAACTAATCAGAGCTATTCAGTCCAGGCAACAGTTGCCAAATCATGCAAGGTAAGTTGCCAAATCATCATGTTTACTATGTTGCAGAATGAAATTTATAGGAGTTAGATTGTCAAATAACTACACATTTATCTGATAATTTTTGACATAATATGCAATTCACAGTAATTTTATTTGTGGAGGAATGCTTAATATTTTAATATTCCGGCAATTTTATTGTTCTCATCCCTAGAGTTATAAAATGAGCTCTTGGAATTGACTATGTGCTTAGAGATGTTACTGACTCTAGAAAGGAACTTTTGTTTTGTTGGTATTTAAATGTTGCTTCAAACACTTCTGGGAATTGATACATAAAAATAAAGAAATTATACTTTTATAAAAGAAATTGTATCAAGTTTATTTCATTACGTAGCCATATTTTCCCAGTGTGCAGTTAGTTACTGAGTTTACAGTAAACTTTGGTCAGAACAGAGTTAGCCTGACCATTGAATTCCCTGAAATAGAAGAGCTTTTTAATTATCTGTTAAGAGATGAAGTGAGACTAATGTGCATTGGCCTTCACTAAATGAGAATAAAATATTCATTGTTTTCATGGTTAAATTAACTTCAAAAGGAAATTCTTAATTTGGAATCAGTAAATACTGCAGAATAGCTCTTCTGGTTATTTTCTCGATGTGAGAAAGTGTAAAACAGTCCTAATGTTGTATTTGACAATTTCATCAGAGCCTATATTGCTTCTCATTTTACCTTGAAAAGGGAAACAGTTGTGTTTTGTTTGGGGGTTGTGGTTGTTGGTTTTTTATTGTATGAACACATGATTTATGTAGGTGAGAAGTTTCCATTATGTATATACGTTCACATGTGCATAAATAGGCATATATGTTAGGAAATGGCAGTTTATTTTCTTTAGTGGTTATGCTGGTAGAATAGTTTGAAGACTGAGGCTGGGTGGATACTAAAGAAACTTCTGGTGCACACATGGACATAGAGACAAAACTGGAGAGGATTCAAAATAAGCTGTGCTTGGTATCTGGTAAAATACATTTCACAGAATGTGATGCTACCTTGTTAGAACAATACAGATGCCAATCTGGAGCAATTGGTAGGAAATACTCTTTAGTTTCTAGCTGCTGCTTTACATTTGCAGGGTTTATGTCAGTTCTCTGTTCCGCCAGCAAGAAAAGTGTACTTGTCTGCTGTCATATTATAGGCTGTTCTCCTGTGTGGTGGTACACAATTTCTTGACTCAGTAGAAGAGAATGAGGAGTGGGCTTGTCCCCACGTGGAGGGTAGGGGAAGCAAGATGACTGATTTTGTGTGGAGTGTTATTGTTATCTAGAGTAAGTGCAGAATGAAGTTGCAATCTCATTTGTCAGTATTGTTAGTAAGAATGTGGAAATGTATGCATTCCTGAAAGTATTGTTTTCGTAGTTACTGAAGTAGAAAATCTTGGTCTTTTCTTTGATATTGAGAAATTAGAGGCTCTGTTTCTTCTTAACAGTCTCTTGAAAATTATTTAAGTAGTTTTAACAGAGAAATGCAGTATTTTGGCTTCAGAACTTTAAACCAGAAACGACCATGATTCAGTACTGATAAGGGAATCTGAATTTTGTAACTTTCATTTTCTGTTCTTGCAGCTTTTGTCCTCCAGTTGATGAACCTTCCATTGGCACTGAAAAACTGGATTTATCTGAGCATGATGAAAGGAAAAAAATATTCAGTGGAAAAACTTTTGTATTTCTAACTGCCAAGCAGGTAATCAGGCTTTACATTGCAAAAATGTTGCAGGGGTAGGTAAGCACAGATTTGTTCACTCTGAAATCACATTCATTCTGGGTTCATCAGGAAAGAAGGATGTCTGTGTATTTATCCTACAGTACAGTGGCCTAAGCAAGATAAAATCTAGAGGAGAAATAGAACACATTCCATCTGCAGTAGTGCATCAGTGAGAAGTACTATGCTGATAGTTCTGTATTCTGATATCTCTAAACTGACTACGTTCTAAGATTATTTTTTTATTTGCATTCTCTTTTTAGCACAAGAAACTGGGTCCAGCAGTTATTCTTGGAGGAGGGGAAGTAAAGTTGATGACAGAAGGAAGAAAAGAAATGCCTTTACTACTTTCTCCTGAAGTTTGTGTAGTTGATGTGGGTTTGACAGACTCTCAGATTTCAGGATCTGACTCTCTGAGAAACTGGACTGATTCCGTTCTGACTGTTTTGGAAAGGTGCAGCATTGTTCTCTTGTACAGTGGTAGGGTAATTTCAGAACTTCTACAGAGACTTGGTCATGGTGCTTGCATACTTATTTAAGCAGGAGGCTGCTTATAGAGGGCGTTTTTTCATTGTTCTAAATATTTAGCAGACTAACTAAAACTTCTTGAAGCAGGAAAGAAAGGACTTGGCAGTTCCGTGAGGATTTGATGGAATTTCTGTTTTCTTTTTATAGAACTCAGTTCTACAAAAATTCATTGTAATGAAGCTGCTTTAAAATTATGGACAGCAAGTAGTTTCTCTTCTGCTGTTTAAAAGAAGTCAAAATTAATATATTCTAAGAATGCAAAGTGATATTTCATTAAATATATGTATTTAATCAAAAAGAGATGAGATGGCACCTTGAGGTCATGTGGTTCATTGCTGTGTAATTATTTTTATACAGTGTTTTTGAAGAACAGCTTCTATTTAATGAAACTTAGATGGTAGGTAGGTTTTGTTTGAGAGGGCAGACTGCATATATTACAGATATTAGGATTATCATCATGCCATTTTATTAAAACAATGAAACAAAATCTCAATCTTTAACACGTAAACCTAGTTCCCCTGAATTTTACTGCTGGGTAGAGAAGACAGGACTCAATCTCTACTCATGGCTGTAGTACAGAAGATGGGGGCGTAAGAGTGGTGTTGGGGAGGAAGGGGAGGTGCCTGACTTGTGAGAAGTGATCAGATCTTTCAAGTCTCTTTTCACACATTTTTGAATCAGAGGTAGAGCATAATTGGTTAAATGCCCAAAAATCAGGAAAGGAGAGGTGTATTGGCCAGATTCGTGGAGCTAGACAGTGGCTCCAGCAGCAGGAAATCTGGGAGTTCATACGTGTAGAATGTGGCTATAATGAAGGATAATTGTGCTGACTTAGTGTATTGGGAAAAACTATAGTGTAGGCTAATGTTTTTTTGGAGGAGGAATGGAACATTCTGTACTTTGCCATACCTGTGCCCATTTGCCTATTCATCTTTGAATCTGTACTGAAAAACTTTTTTTTAATAATTTGTATATTAACAGCAAGAATCTTAGGACTATTCCAGAGGCAGAAATTGGACTGGCAGTTATCTTCATGTCTACGGAAAAATACTGCAACCCTCAAAAGCAGCCTGCTTCCAAAGGTAATTAGAAGAAGCATAGTAACAAGTTAACAGCCTCAAAGAGGCAGTATTTCTTTTTGTGTAGGAGCTTCAATTACTGATGTTCAAGTTGTTCTGTTTTGCAAGACCACTAAAAAAGAGTGACACTCTATGAAAAATGTATACGACTCCAAAGAGGTAATTGATTTTTAATGATATTACAATAAATTGCAATTAAAACTATATGACTCTTAGATGTAAATAGAAAAGTAGATCTAAAACTAGAAATGCAGAACAATTACCTTGAATGGAAAGGTACTTTAAAAACATCTGAAATTCATATTTTCAGAGACCACTCAATTCATATGTATGTGGTAGTTTGAATTCCATGCTATTCTGTCTTTTCATAAAAGACTGGGGTGATAGGGAAGTAAAAGATGAATGTTAGAAATCAAGAGAATAAGGATGGAATTAATTTGTTAAGGCTTGCTTTTTTTCCCTTTGCACAAAACAGAATTTGCTTTAGGAGAATACGATCACCTCCCACACAGTTGGAAACTAAAAATAATCTTTCCCTAAGAAGTTAAAACAATGAGACATGATTGCCACATTTGCTGAAGTAGTTGTTTGGAGGTGGATGTTCCAAGTCTTGACTTGAAGCTTGTATTTGCTGAAGTAGTAGTAATAAAAGTCTTTGAGAGATAGAGAGAGGTTTTGTTTGTCTAATTCTCTTTTCATACCTCTTCATGTTATTCTATATTTTGTTGATATAAAATTTTCCGAATTATGTTTTATAGATTCTGTTTTGTTCCACAAAATGTTCTATCAGGTAGAAAATCCTACCATTATTTTAAAAATCAGAGAAAAATCCCCGTAAGTTTGTCGTTACATGTAGGAACATTACTGACTTGAAAATGTATTTTGAATGGAGAAAGACATACATGCAGTGCTGGCAGAGATGCTGATTCTTGTTTCCAGTCTGAGTGATTCACTTGGATAAAAGTTAAGTTGTCTGAAATTGTGTAAACAGACTGTACGTCAGACTTTCAAAGGAAGCTGTGTTTGCAGTTGAACAAAGTTGTCTCGCAGATACAATAATCATGTTAGAGATCATCATAAAGGAGTAAATACAAGGAATTTTGTGCTCTGTTTTGCATAAACTATATTTTGCATTATATATATTTTATTTTTTGCATAAAATATATACCACATGATTTTTTAAGTACATTATGTACATACTGATAAATGATTTCCCATTATGCTTCATTTTTATTTATGCAGAATTCCATTACTTAATCAGTGAAATATTTAACTAAATCTGAATTCCAGAATATGGTCCTTTAGAACTATTTCTTTCACTTTTTTTAAAATTAATAAATCTGCTTATTTTTTAATGAAAATTGCCTTAAGATCATTTTACAAAGATCTCACTTGATCAGGTAGTAATGTGTGATAGCACATGCAAAGAGACACAGATTTTATATGAACCTTCTAATTCTTCTCTCTTGTTGGTCTTGCAGCTGCATCTGAAAGTTCTCCTGCACCAGCTGTCGTGGGCCGAGCCATTTCCCAGAGTCTGGCTGTGGATGAAACCATAATGCCAACTGCAGCTGGTAGCAGCACATTATACATAGCTGATACAGAAGAGCAGACATGGTAAAGTATTCATGGAAATGTCTAAGCTAATACTTGCAAATAAAGCAATCTTTTGTGGCTGAGAAACTGTATCATTGCCATGGGCAAAGATATACAGTGTTAGAAATGGCATTTACTAAGTTGCTGTCAGTTGTCTGCAGTGAGATAATTTCTGCTTTTGAGTGCTAGATTACAGAAACCATCCCACAGGACTGAGATGACTCTTTCAGATTCAAATGTAGATGCTGCATATCTGTCTTGACTGTCTGAACTATTAAAAGTTTAGAGCCATTTCACAATTATAAAAATATATTGATCATAACAGATTTTACAGTTTGTTTTTAGCACATTGTTTATAAGTTTATTCAAAGTACAGGTATAGCTTTTTTCAAAAGTGTATCTCTGATTGGGTGTGCCTCTGCTAACTTCCTGTGTGTCATTTAGTATTTTTTTCTCTCTAATCTAGTATGGAGGTAGGGAATACTTCCCAGGTACATAGACAAGGGAAAATGGCTTTCCGGGATACAGCTGCAGTAAAGAAAAACAGTAGCACAAGTGGCAGTGTCAATGCAGGAACATCGATACCTGGAGGGAACAGAACACCTGGGTTAAGTCAGAGAAGTCAGCCTTTCTCACCATCCAAAATTTCAGAAGCTGGCAAGCCTCGTGAGAGTGCTTCACGTCACCAGTCCAACTCAATTACAAATTACTTCCAGGTAGCTAGAAAAAGGTACGTTGAAATGTCCTTGGCTACTTTCCTTATTGGTATGTTGGTGCTGTTTCTGGAAAATTTTAACTCAAGCAATGTACTTTTAATTTGGCACATACTTAAATAGGTAATTTCGAGATCAAATTCCTAAAATGGAAAGCTTTTCCTCAAGGGTACTTTAAATTTCACAATGCAGTCCCTAAAACCCCAGAAGTTATTATGTTGTGGGTACAGCTAATCCTACTCAAAATGCTTTTGTAATTTGTTTGTTTTGTAACTTATTTCTGGCTAAGGGAAAGAGCTGAAGAAGAAGAAGAAGAAACATCTGTAGCCAAATTGGCAAAACTGGAAGAAAGGTCATCATGTCTTTCTAAGTGCACTGAATCCACAACTTCGTCTATCTGCAACAATGAAGCAAAACAGCATCAAAAGAAAAATAACATCCTGGACCCAAACCCAAATTGTGCAGTAGAAGACACGGGTGTAAAGCTTATGAGGGGAAGTGTCAAGATAGCAAGTGATAGAACAGACACTAAAACCACTTCTAGTGAAAACCCTGCACCAAAAAAGAGAAAGGAATTTGGTGATTTATCTGAAGATACAGAAGCACTAGAAATTGTGTTTGGAAGTGAAGAGCTAGACTGGGAGGATCAAGTGGCAGAGCATAACCAAGAAGCTCAAGGAAATACACGAAAAAAACAATGTTTGGAAGCCAAAGGAAGCAGGCTTCAAGAAGTAAATATAAATCAGAGGGAAGAGGATAAAGTATTGGTAAGTTTTATATTCTTTTCATGTGCCTAATCTTGAAATTTGCAACTTTATTAGAAGGATACAATTAGCTCCTTTAAGGAGGAGGCTGCCTGCATACCGAACGTGGCTTTGTAAGATTTGTTTGCTTAAATCTTGTGCATCAGTTTTTAGTTTAGCAAAACCAAAACACAGCTTGTGTTTTCATGATTATTTTTCTATTTTTGTTCTTGACACCAAGGGAATTTTCTAAGAGAGATAAAGACAACAGTACACCTTGAGTTAACAGTGGTCACTTTGTTGAAAAAAAAGAAAAGCAAGTTTGTAAAGCAAAACAATGTTGAGAGGTCTAGACTATTAACAATACAATAGGAATAAGAGAACAAGTTTATTTTTGTTTATTTAAAATATATATATTAAAGCTTACTGTCGAGTCAATTTACAGTGTAGGCAGTGTTCAAGTGTTTAAAAGTTTGAGTTCATGATAAACTGGAATTTGCAAGATTACTTGGACCACATAAGAATTAGTAATTGTCTGTGCATCCTTAGGTCAGACCAGGTTGACACTTTGTTGATATTTTACTGGAACTTGCTTCTGGCAAAGTGTGAACTTCAACTTCATTACAATGCTCTTTTTTTGTGTATTACTAACAGGCAAACTTTACAAGACAAGTCCTATAACTTAGAGAATTTTGTTTCTCGTTTTTTGTACTATCAAAGAGTAGGTACTTTTTATTAGGTCTGACCATACTGACAGACTAAACTTGGTGCTTGGAATAGTCTATTGAATTTTGTTGTGACTTGGAAAGTTTTTCTAGTCTAACTTCTTGTCAGGCTTCTGAAGGAGAAAAAAATCTTATGTGCAACTAAACTGGTATTTCAGCAGATATGCACTTAAAGATTCCTGCTGGAAAGAAGTCTTCTAATAGTTTAATAATGACCTACTTAATTTATGTAAAATATATTTCCCATGATAAAGCTCCCCAGGCAAATTTGATAACTATTTTCTATAAGCATAGATGCACGTTGTGTATCTGGCAAGACAAAGAATGTGAGTAATTGACTCAAAACCTACAGGATACATAAAGCTGATCTGGTATTTTATCAACCATTGAAAATAGTTTATGTAATACAAATCTGGTTTTAAACTATAGGACATAATCAACCTGCAGAATACTTTCTTGTCCTAGTGATGGAGTGTCCTTTCTGTACACTTCAAATATCAAGTTGAAAATACTACTTTTTATATTCAAAAGCTTTTACAGTTTTCCAGAACCTGTCAGGACTTTGAAGATTGTATAGATGGACAAAACTTCCTAGTCAGTAAGAAAGAAAGAAAAAAACCCAAATAATAAGACAAATAAAAAAAAAACAAATAAGAGCAAACAATAGTGATTTTTTTAATACAGAAAACCTCCAATTGTTACAGTGTGCGTAAAATCATAAAAAATTTAAAGTACAGGGCAGTTTCTCTTCTGTCTAAATATTTATATTTATTTGAATATGTTTATTGTACCATAAAGAGCAGAAAACAATTTTATGTAATTAAATTTGCATTTCATTTCAGTTTTTTATTTTAAATAATTTTTAATCAAATAGAAAGAAGAGGAACTTGGATCGGTTCTAACTTCAGAAACGAAAAGTAATATCAAGGAAGAGTCACCAATCTTGGTAAGGAGCCAGCTACTTTTAAGTTTGAACAATGAACTTTAAGAAGCATTCCAAAAACACATCAAAATTTTGCTTTTAAGAACATAGTATTTTTGGATTCTCTTTCAGAATAAAGGAAGTTTGCAAGATTGTACTCCTTAATATAATCATATGTAAATTTGAATAGTGCAGTCCAACGTATAGACTGTGAAAAAGAAGAGCACTTGTAGTTCATCTGTGTGGTTCTGTAAGGGCATTTGGGTGGATACTGACACTACATGTAATTGCATTAAGCCTTCAAGGTGGTTAATACTTGTACTGATGTTTTTCTTAGATTACTACTTAAAGACCTGCCAAGGATGTAATCTTGTCTGCTCTAAGATCCCAACTAGAAGGGAAGAGATGGACCATTGGGAAAATAGGTGTAATATACAGTGATTAACAGTAGACAGCATGCTAATTTTTTGTAGGTGAGATGAAAGAAGGAAGGAGAGGAGAATTGCTTGGAGTGGCAGTGAGGCAGAGAAAAAGGAGACTAGGCTGAATGAAACTGAAATTTAAAAATTCTGAAGAGATAGAGTGTAGCCAGTCCACAAGGGGCAGAATAAAATGTTTTCACCTATATACAAAAACCAGCCCAAGAAGAGGGAATGCTGATCAGGTGTACCAAAGTGCAGGGTCAGCTCAGGTTAAAGGACTTTTAGTTACACTTTGCTATAAAACAACTGTACCACACCTGGGCTGGAGCTGTCCTTGAACACAGTTTAATGTTACTTGTGAACTTGTCCTGCGCTCAGACTGTCTTTGGAATCCACACAGATGTAGCCCCAGGCAGCGAAGTGTGTGTGCAAACTTGCTGGCATATGAGCATTCTCCTGTACAAGAAAAATTTGATGCATTGATCAAATTCAGCTCCCAACCCTAGAGTTGGCAGAGTACCTGTAGGCTAGAATTAAGCTGAAGATGCTTTGTCTTCCATGGAGTATTTATATACAAGAGAAAAAAATTTACTCTATTCATGGTATATAAGGAGGCTGAGAAGTTCCTACATCTTCTTAAGCTTCTAACACTGCTGCTGCTTCCCCTCACTGTTTTGTAATCCTAACTTTTGCTCAGCTCTGCTCACGATAATTTCTCTACAGTTTGTACTGTTAGATATGCTGTATGTCTGTTCACACACTTGAATGCTTCTTCTTTTTTCTTCCCACATAAGAACCACAGCAAACTGCAAGATGACTCCTGCAATCTTCCTAGCAGGCTTCTGTTGACAGAGTTTAGATCGCTGGTTGTCAGCCATCCAAGACAGAACAGTCATCTTACTGGAAATACCAGCTATGGAGGAAAGAAAAATTTCAAAATGTTTAAAAAGGTTAGTGTGTATTTGAAATGGTCACAAGATGGCACTGTTTAAAAATACAAAGAAGTATTGCCTTCAGATCGTAGAAATATGTTACTGAAGATTTTTTATAAATTGATAATAAGTAAAGAAAGTAATAGTTTAAATACCTTATTATATTGTAAACAAGTATTTTGTTAATTGACTGAAGAAGTATTAGGTTGACAAAGGCTTTACCTCGTGCTAGATTATTTGCATGCTTGTACTCCCTATTCCAAGCTGTTACTTGGAATAAGTGGTTAAGTGATGGCTACCGTAACTTCTGGTTGTACCTTCAAAAACCAGCAATTCCACTTCTCCAAAGACCTATATATACAGCATAGGCTGATTCAGAACCTTCAATTTTAACTGATAAATCTTGGGTTTCTAAATAGAACTAAATCTATATCATACTAAAGTAAGATGATTGCTTGCTTGGGTCCTAAAGAAAATTTTAAAATGATTCTTAGTGTTTGGTGTAAAAGTACCTCTTCAGCTTATATTAAAAATACAATAAAAATTGAAATTATGTGATATGACTAGAAAGGCATTTCAGTAAAACAGTGTGTGTAGAATGTGATCACATAATACTACTTCCTGGGAATGTGCTCTCATTTTTAGATAACATTTTAATTTTCTGGTAATATTTTTTCCACCATTTTGTAACAGATGCTTATGCAATCTGACAATAAAATATAAACTGATTTTTATCAGTATTTCAAACTCCATTTAATGCACTATCAAATTTATTTAGCATATTTAACTTATCAGATGTATTTTTGTTTGTTTCTTGTGGTAAAAGTTAACAGCTTTCTGTAAATGCTTTTTTAACTTCAGTCAATTTTAAATATGATCTTTGAATGTTATTCAAAGAAAGAGTGACTGACTTTCTTCTGTGATACCTGAATAGACTTTCTGAATTTGTTAAAATAGATCTTTTACTTGCACTATGCTTGCCTTGTAAGAATTTATTGTCCAACAGGTATCTTACCCAGGGGCAGGACAACTTCCACATATTATTGGAGGATCAGATTTGATTGCTCACCATGCTAAAAAGAATTCAGAGCTAGAAGACTGGTTAAGGCATGAAATAGAGGTAAGAAATTATTTTTTAAACATGATCAAATAAAAACTTGACTAATGTAAGTGGTCATAGCAACCTGTGATCATTACTGAAATACTTCAGGATTTTACTTTTTAAATAAAACCTCAGCTGAATAGTTGTCCATACATGCTCATGGGAACATGTACAGTAGTAAAGGTGCTGAATGTCAGAGGTCAGTGCTAATACTCATCTTTTTCTGATTATTTAAATTCATTTTGTGTGCAACACTCATATAATCAGAAATATTTATATAAAGCAAAAATCAACAACCTAAATGAGAACAATGTTTTGATGAGTAAAATAAGCGCTATGTAAACTTGTGACAGAGAGCTGGAAAGAATTGCTATATGGTTAACTGTGTTCAAGTAGTTTGCAGTACAGTTGATATTCTACTCTTGAATAAAACAGAAAATGCATGAGTAAAATTCTGTTGAATTTTCTACTGAAGAGATGTAGTAAGAATAAATTTAATATTTTTCTTCTGTGCAAATCTTCACCTTTATATGTAAAAGTCCTAAACAAATACTTTATCATGGCAGTTCTGTAGCACTTTCATTTTCCCATAGTTTGCTTAAAAATACATTTATTAACTAATTAAAAGTATTAATTAATTCTTAATAATAATTTTAATGGTTCTTTAAATTCTTAATACCCAAAAACATACTTCTGACCAAAACTGACATCTGTCACAAACTATTCAATTTCATTAGCTGGTAACGGTAGCCAAATTCGAGTAGTGAAATAACTTGTCTAATGTGAGTATACACTAAATGAAGTACTTAGAAAAAACTTATTTCTTTGGGTAAAACTGTGTTAGTGCAGGAATATTGTTTTTCTAGATTGTTCTTTAGAATTATCCTTAACAATCAAATATTAAATAAACTTTCTCAGGAACAGAAGCGATATGCAAGAGAAGAATCACTTGCTGATGATCTCTTTAGGTAAGAGTTTTATGTTTGTACTTAGAAAAATGTGTATTTTTTGCATCATGTCTCTTTTTGGAGAAATTTTGTTTTGGAAAAGACTACTTTGACTATTCTTTTCAAAATTGCATGTATTCCCCTGTAGAGAATATAGTCAAAGTGATTCAGCAATTTCTCTGGAAAACAAACACTATCCAGGCTTCATTTAACATGGAAAATGGGTGGAGGTGAGGTGGAGGAGATAACATGAAAAGATGTTCATGACTGTCTGTGTCAGCATCTCTGCAGCCAGCCACAGATAGGGTTGAAGCTGCTGTTGTTTTGATGCAAGGTTTCCATCACGTATCATCCCATACTCCTGTCTGCTTTATCTCCTCACTCCTCCCCTGCCTCCTCTTCCATGGAATTTACTGTCCAGAACACATTTAAGTGTTAGAATGAATCTCATTTTGTTTAGCAAAAATTTCATTACCTGCTATGTTATTTATGTGAAGAAACAAGTGACCAGTGTTTGACTTTCCACCTGTCATGAATTTGACTCACAGTATAATTTTAGTGCTGAAAGTCTGAGTTGTATAGCAACAACAGTGACTTGTAATACCTTTCTAGCTATGTGGTGATGTAATTTGGCTCACAAGTTGTCACATTTTCCTGTCTAAGCAAAAAGTCTTGATGAATGAGAGCAGAATTAGTGGAAGTAAAACTGCCTGATCATTCAGTTGTGGCTGTAAGTTATTCATGCATGAATACAAAACACATCAGAATTTCAAAGAAATGACAGGATTTTGGGAGACAAAGCACAAATGGAGAAGGCCAAGGGATAGCAGTGTCAAGTAGAATCAAACTATAGGCATGTTGCAGTATATCAGTTAACTATTTGGTATATCCAGAAAGTAGCTCTAAATTTCTAACAGTCAATCAGAAGCTGTATAAAGGGGAAGGAGGGGAAAGAATCTGCTTTATGTAGGAGTAGAAAGCAGCAGAAAGGTTTTGTCTGAATGAGTTGTGGCTAAATGTACATTGATGTAAATATACAGGATCCCTTTCTCCTCTTTTTGGTGTCCTTTTTCCAGTGAAGAACTTAAGTGTTGGGACATTAAAGGCTTGTTCATGCATCGGATTCAAAGGCTGTAAATAGTTATGAAATCTGAAAATTTTATTAAAGGTTATCTCAAGTTCTACCTTACACATCCTTCAGTCAAATTGTAGTAACTGTAGTTAATTATACGAGTGTAGTCAGGGAAAGGACCAAACACTGGCGATTCCCTTCCTATGAATATATAATAAATATATATGAATATATAATGAATATATACATCACATAGTATATCTAGATCTATATAAACTTTTAATATCATTGTTTTACTTATTTGTGACAATATTTTTTTTGTTGTTGTTACAGATATGATCCTAACGTGAAAAGAAGAAGATGAATTGTGACCTGAATTTGCAGTCTTTCTCTAGCAAAACCTGTTTTCTGTTCCTTAGGTTTCCTTAGGTTACAGTGTGTATGATGTTTCTATATGACCACTTGAACTCTATTATTGTAAGACATGTTTTCTAAGTCTTTTATTAAAGAAGAAGAAAAGTTCCTTTCACTGCTTGGTATTTACAGATTACAGATTACAGATTTTCAGGACCTTCCCATTATTCACTTCAGAGTAATGCTCAGTAAAATACTGTAGATACTTAGGATTTCATTTTAGGCTATTTCTAGTGTTTGGTTATCAGTACTATTTTGGGGGAAAAAAGAAGTTAGCATCAGACTATTTTTTCTCTTTTCAGAAAGGCTTTGTTAATTACGTATTTTCTAGGATATTATCTTAAGAACTGAAAATCTTTTGAGGCTGAGATGCAGCTGGTATTTGATCATGATGTGATAGGGTATGGTTGATATATGATCATGGTGTGATTCGTAATAAACCACTTCTCTGTGGTTCATTATGTAGAGCATATGCAATTGTTACTGTTACAGAAGATCTTGGAACTGAAAACACCAGCTTCTTTTTCTCTTATGTAAACATATTTTCATTTACACTTTTAAATCAGTGTGGTTGAATGTTCATTTGTTAAAACCTACTTGCAAGCCAGACCAAGTCTTAAAGAGCTGTTGCACTCCAGTTTGGGATTTTTAATGATTTGACCCATTCCTTTCTCTCATGCCTTTTTGCAATCACTGTGTAAAAACATGGCCTTCAAAATAGTTAAATTAACAGGGAAAGCTATGAAACAATTATCTGTTTGTGGATTAGGAGAGCTCATCTTAATGATCTGAGAACTTGCAATTTGTGAGATTCTCCTGGAAGTGCAGTGAGAAAAACTTCCCAGACTTCCTGCTCAGTTGTATGAAGCCATCACACACAGATAAAGATGGACAGTAGCTCTGTTGCATCCTGTTTCAAGAGGGAGGATCTCCTTCGTCATGTGAGGAAGTAATGTGGTTGGTGTAACTGAATTGACACAAACAAAATTACTTCCTCTACCAAGAGCTCTGAGTATACAAGCAAGATAAGCTGTGCTGTTGGCAGCCTCCATGTTGTGTATCAGATCTGAAGGACAGCATTGCGAGATCTGTGTATATCAAGATAGCAGATGTGCTGAAGTCAACATGGTTGCAACATGGGGAAAATACTGGGTCTTCCAAAGCCAGCGTTTTCTCAAGTCTGTCTTGGCATCTTCTTGCTGGTCAACAATGTCCAGAGTGATACACAAAGTGCAGCCCAATACTTGTGAGTTCCACAAGAGCTATGAGAGCATTTACATCAGGGCACATCAAATCTTATCCACCAAATACCTTTAAAAAGACTGTTCTTAAGCAGCTGAAATTCTTTCTGGAGGAGATGTACCAACTGTTGCACCCTCAGTTGAGTTTTTCTACTATCATTGTGAGAATTTCCAGGTTTTCTGGCTGAAGCTTACAGGTCCAACAGAGCTCCTGTAGTCTGCTGAGGTTTTTGATTGTTGTTACTAAATTCAAGCAAATAGCTTGGATAGCAAGTATCAATGGACAAGATTCTTCAGAAAGGTTGTATTTGCAGTTGTAAAAAACAACTGGAGAATTTCTGACGTGAAATGACAAAACATGCAATGTATAGGGGCCTTCTACAAGAAAGTAAAGGCTAAGTCCTCAGACTGCAATCTGCTAGGGCTTAAGCAACCCTGGTGGCATAGCTGAGAGCACTCTTCTGTTCACATTTTATGGTTTAGGGCTCTTCAAATTCAGTTTCCCAGACAGCTGAATTTAGCAGCTTTGATGCTCTCATTTTTTTTTAAATTTAGTATCTAAGAGTTGTGGGTCCCTTTCAGCTCAGAATATTCTATGATTCCAACTTGAGGGTGCCTAGTAGGTGATACAGTTTGGTTTGTAATCCAGTTTCAGCTCCTGTACAGTTGATAAAGCCTGCACATTAGTGCACCTGAGCTTCTGCTATTTCAATGAAGTTATGCCTGCATTAAAAAGCTTAGACATACAAACCCCTTAGCCACAGCTTGAATTGTAACACCAAATTTGGTAACAAGTCCTATTCAGTATTCTGAGGTTTTCCTTTCATTTTAACTTCTTTTTGTCATGATTTTCACCTCAAGACGTTAGAGGAAATGTGGTTTGGCCTTCTGTTACTGAAGTTTCTGAGGTAGATGATAAAAGGATGTGATTACGTGGTCCAATAAATTTGAACATCTAGTATAATTACATCAGTATCTGCCTTATCCCTGGAGCTAGTGCATTAACTTCACCTGGTATTTCCTTTATTGTATAGACCATACTGTTGCAGGCTAACCCCAGCAGGCAGCCAAGCCCCATGCAGCCACTCACACATTCTCCCCCAGCAGGATGGGAGAATCATAAGAATCAGAAAAGAGAGAGAGGGAAAGCTCGTGAGTTGAGGCATTTTTATAGGTAAAGCAAAAGCTGTGAATGCAAGCAAGGGCAATCAACTTTGCATTCTGCAGTTGAGAAATTTTGTTGCGTGCTCTATTTTCACTGTGGAGCTTGTGCTCTGTGGTTTCAACAGTTCAGTTTCTGGGAGAACTTGGTGGTGCTGACTTTCTATAGCAAGTTAAAAAAAGTTCAGTAAATCAGAGATGATATGTAAGGTTTCTTTCATCTGCCACACCCAAGGTCTGCAAGTATACCCACCTCTTTGACATAATTATGCTCTTCACTGTAAAAATACATCTAAGCAGAAACTTCTCTTCAGGTCTTGTTTCTTGTGTTTTTGTGTGCAACGCAGTTTGAGGTTTTGTTGGGGATGCTTTTTTTGCAACATTATTTTTGTTCACAGTGCTCACAGGAAGGAAATGCAGACAATATATAAACTAAATATACTTTTTATTAGCAAGGCTCTTAACATACAGTCTTGCATTCAGCAGCTTAGCTGATGAAAACAGTTTAAAGCAGATTGAATCACTCTATGCACTACTAAAATCCTGGATAGGTGCTGTATCCCTGCATGAAAACATGCTTAATTTTCAGTTTAACCCACACCAATTTGAGCTGACTTCCCATTTTCTACGTCAGCTGGGGAAGCCATAGGTTTTTATGGGGAAGACTACTACGATATTCTCACTGTTGAAGTGTGATTTCTATTTCTGTCCTTTCACATCTGTGAGTCTGTCCTTTTTTCTCCTACCCTTACTCCCCCATCTTTTCCCAGAATGATGGGGGTTGTGCATCAGGGCTGGCCTCTCCTTTGTCATTGCGCCAGTTCCTATATGCAGAGAGTGTGTTTGCAGTCAGCTTCAGTTCCTCCATCCAGTCACCTCCCCATCAACTTCCTCTGAAATGCCAAGTCCCCTTCATTGCCTTCATTCCTGATGTGTGATAGGCTCTATTCCACATGTTAATTCCTGAGACAGTAGCTGAAGCTTCTACTCTAACCCTAGACCTACCTCTAAACCCTTCCCCACTCTTGCTTCAGTCCATGTTATACAAATGATTTCTCAGTCCATATTTTTCCTGCTCTCCCTCTCCCATAAAACTGGAGAGAGTCCTGCACCCTCTTCCTCTTTTCCATTTCTTGAATCAGTCCTCCGGTACATTTGGCCGCATCTGTTTTGAATCACAAATTCACAAACTGATTTTTTGTTTGATTTCCAAATTCCAGTTGTGTTCTGGTTGTTCTGGTATCTCAGAATTCAAGCCAAATGTGCCAAAAACCGAACCCTCTTCCTTACCATTATTCCTCCCTCTTCCTCTTGCAGTCTTTGATTGCTATCACCTCATTCCAGTGAGATAGTTACAAAAATGCTACACAGTATCAGATATCCCTGACCAGCAGCTCTCCCTACTACTTGCTTTAGCGCTCTGCCTGTACTGCTCTGCTGCAGCTTTTACTGCCAGAATCTCTGTCAGTCATTGGCTTCAGCACCAGATCCATGAAAAACACCTCCCTCATCCTGAACACTGCAGCTCTGAATACCCTTTCCTCTGCAGTTTGATCTTTCATTTGACTTGAATTCCTTACTTCTCAAAATAACTGACGGTATTTTAATTTTTGCCTTCAGTCTATGATCAGTTTTCACTCATTAAGATAAAACAAGCCTAGCATGCAAACCTCAGGAATGTTTAACATCTACTCAAAACAGAGGCTTTGCTCACAAGATGGTTACAGAAAATGTTCTTTACGTGTTTACATTCCTCATCTTAAAAAACAAAGTATGACCCAAGCATACTCCAGCAAAAGATGAAAACAGGCACTGCCACACACAAAGAAATGATATTTACACAGTATCTCCAAGCCCAGGTGCCTTGTGTGTGAACAAACATACAGGTAGATTCATATAGTCCTTTATCTCATTTCGAACTGGAGTTCCAGCATACAACCAGCACACCAGGTCTAACAGAGAAATGGGCAAGGTCAGAGGTCGGAGTATTGACTCAGTAAATTGTGCCAGGGAGATGTAAGGTAGTTCACTGTTCACACAGAAGCTGGTCCTAGCATCCAAACTGATGAAAAATATTTGTATATCTAGTTTAAAAACAACCTTAAAATGCCAGGATTCTGTAGTATTTTGTGAATACATAACAAACCTAGTTGTTAATTTTCTTTATGCTGGCATGTAAGTCTACAGAGGGTGTCTAGGGACATAACGTTGAATTTTAGTTTATTGAAGCATCCACAGTAGGCTGGTACTTACTCATTGCCTGTGATCTCAGAATAAAGAGACAGAGGAGGAAAGTGCTAATTAGAGTTACTTAGTCTCCAGAACAAGTTGTTTCCTGGTTTTGATGACTACTGATTACCACTAGGTTTTAAGAGTTGGTCTATTATGTCCTGAAAGTACAAAATTATCAGTTAGAAAATGAGCTAACATGCAGACAGGTATAATGTGAACTCAAGTTCAAGGTTTGCTTGAGCTGAAATGTTCTAGTATCTACAAACACAAAACAATCTTTAGAACAGCACTTAACTTCACTATAGCTACTAAATAACACTAGAAATGCTTTTCTACCTGCCCATAGTCCTTGTTCCTTATACCAAATTCCTCCTTGACCACACAATTAATTCTCTGTGTAATTCAAGCTTCAAAAATTAACTTTTCTGAAACTCCCAGTATACCATATTCCCAAAAATATGTTCTGTTTCAGGAAAGGAGCTGTTTGTAATTCAAAATCCTCACTTCAGGTTTGTCCCCCTAATGTCACCAAAGCCTTTCTTTTTCTGTCAAAGATGCTTCAATTTCCATTCTTTCTGCTAAGTAGAATCAACTATTATAATTATTTCAAACAAAGCAAAGCTTTTCTTTCAGGTTGGGCAAGGGGAAATGGGGGAAACAATTGTACAAAAAGCTTTCACATCCATTGAGTGGTCCCATCTTGCTCTCACCTTAAAATAAGAATCCAAAAATTATGACAGAACATTGTTATTGTAAGGTTCTAATGCGTTATCTAAATTAAGATGTAATAGTATAAACCTTTTGGCATTTTTGGTTCCATAACTTACTCAAAATTAAATCATTACTACATGGATGATAATAAAATTGAGTAATCAGCTGCCTTTAAGACATGTGTGCTACCTCTTCCTGTTTAGAAATGCTTGGGAGCACTGTGCAGCCCAGATCCTGCTATGACATGAAGATAGCTGCAATATGGTAGCACAGCAACAAAGCCTTATCTCTTGGCACACCACGCTGCTGATCCAGTCCTACAGCTTATTCAGCAAAGACAATTTCTCACACATGTTGCACTCCGGGTACTTAACAGCCAGTTCCAAATCCCCAGCAGTGTGGAATGAACAGCTCCAGAACAGAGCTCTGGTCACAGAGCCAGATCTCCACCCAAGAGGATTGGGACACCCCCGGCCTACAGACACTGCACAGAGACACTTCAGCACCTGCACCTTTGCACTTCACGTTGCACAGGCTCTGCACAACTTTCCTCCCACCATTCCTCACTGCTCATCACTTGTCAGCAGTGAAGACTCACTACAAGTTTGCAAATTTTACTCCCTTTCATTCTCTTTCAAGAGCATTTGGCCTAAACATGGCCTGTTCTTTCAACTGGGTATGCAGGTCAGGCCTGTCTCAAAGCTGAGGTTTTAGTGTGATTTCCTCCAGCTTTGAGTAAATACTCTGGATTTCTGGCTGTAGCCTTCTTTTCAGTTCTTGAGCTGTGAGAGAAAGAAGCTACAGCCACCTTCTTCTACAAAATTAGTATTTTTCATTATGCAAACATCACTTTAATGAAATTAATTCTTAAAAAGAAGTTGCCTACACCCACCAGGCCAGAAGTAAAATACAAGAATAGCCCAACAATTCCCTAAGTGCTGAGGACTAGGGACCTGGAGCTGTGGGATACATTTTGGTGTCCCTTTTTCCAGGGTATAACCACTGTTTCTGGGAGCCATACTCCTTTCATGCAGTCACTTGCAAGCCCAGGCCGCCAGTCCGAGACAAAGCACTTTCCTGAGAGAGAGAAGAATCTGGTGTTGTCACCAGTATCTCTGGATTACTCACAGAAAGGATTCCTATGTTTACGCACTTGGATGAAACTTAGGCTTGCTCCTTTGTGGAAAAAGTTTTAAGCACAATTCAGTCAGAATAGGCACTGGAAAGAGGCGGATTATTAGGGAAATCTACTAGGAAAAATCTTACTCCCAGTTCAGCATCTGGATACTACTTAAAATACTCGTAGCAATAATTTAACTAGGAGACACATTCACAGCATTAAGAACCAAATCCAATGTAAAAGATGTTTTTCCACTAGCCTATCAGAAAATACACACTATGGGTTAACACAGCTTTACAAATTCTGTAAATCCAAATTAAATTACTTTGGCTAAAAAATATGTCCTTCCTGTCTGTATTTTAGTAATAAATCTTAAGTAGTAAATATCCTTTTAAAATCCATGATGTTTACAAGTTTATTGTTCTCAATGAAAGAAGAGCTGAAAGCAGCAGTCTCCCTTCTGCAAATTATATTACACAGGAAGTTAAAATGCTTGGGTTGTTTTTCATCTGAGAAACAAGGTGTTTCCCCAAAAGACAACTATTCAGTGCCAACATCTAATTAACAATAAATGCAGTGCTGTAGGTAAAACTACCTTAAGGCAAAGCCTGAACTTTTCGGTCACCTAGTTCAAAATACTAAAGAGGAAAGACACAGAAATTTCTCTCAAAATCAGAAAGGCAGAAATTAAAAAGTTCAGCTACAACTTTAAATCTAGCAATTCCTAGAAGACACAAGATGATCTTTCAGCAAAGCTTTGGTTGAAAAAAGTATTTTTATACTGGCTTAATAAACAAGACCACTGAGATTTCTCTGTTCAGCTAGGGGGTTGCACATGTAACTTTTTATCTCAAAAATACCTGCAAGCAAGATTGATGAAAAAAAAGAAAGTAGTTAAACCTCAATGTGCTGTAAGATTGCAGTGAAAGACACTTGTGTATAATAGGTCAAAGATAATAGGTCAAAGATCTCTGCTACAAAATTGTCACTACAACACACAGCTTGTGAGCAGCTGCAGCAGCTGAGGCTAGAAATGGGGCTGTTTGAAGGTTTTTTTCCTCCCTTTTTGCAAAATAATTGCTAAGTAAATCTTTGTTTTGCTAGCATTTTAAATGCCTCCCGTGACAAATGAAAAAGCAGTAACATGCCATATGTTGTGTTTGGACATTTATATCGATGCGAAACTGCAGGAATTTAATCACAGTACAGATGTATTCCCAATAACTTAACTGCAATAAAGTTCTATAATCAAGTATTTATCACTTATAACAGTTAAAATTACTAGGTATCACGGGTTTAGGCTTGGTTTCTAGATACAGTTTCTGCCAGAGAAGGCAAATTGTAGAATCTCAATTAAAATATGAAGAAAACAAGCCTAGACTTTAGTGCCATTAAATCAGCTCAATATCATTATAAAAAAGTATCTTAACTAGTACTGACAATGCATGGCTAAAGCCAACCACGTGGGCAATGCAGAAACTGATAGAAATGCTCCTTTGTTTGTGTTTATGATATTAAGTGGGTCTAGACTAAAATTTATTAGTAGTAGTAGCATCATTTCATAAATTATTTTGGACTTCCACTGAAAATAGTAATTTTAATCCTTGAATACTTTACCTTTTCAACTTCTATGTCCAAAGTCTGAGTAACTTACTCAGACACATAAAGACCTGCAGTAGTCACAGAACCCTGTAATTCAGTAGGCACAGAAAACAGGCATTTATTGAATACAGCTATCTACAACTTAGGAAAGTTAAGACAGCTGGGAAGCCAACAAGCACTGGCAGTTCCACAAAGCCTAACTTCCTTTTTAAAATCTGTTGAAGTTCTAATACGGAGATTTTTAATCATGCAAACACAATACCTTAAACTAACACGACATTCTTTAACACAAAAAACTCCCAAAGATAAAAATAACATCTACTCCATCACACTGGAGACCCGAATTAAAACATTTGGTAAAAAACAGTTAAAACCAATCACTTTTGTCTAGAGAGTTCTGGGAATTCACTTTCCTAACGTAACCTCACTATGGTACATAACCTATGAGTGTGTTTAGGTAAACTAACTACTGTAAAACCCAGCAAATGAAATCTAGGTCTTACATTATGGAGCAGAAAGGTGAAACTTGGATTCAGAGGTAGGTACAAGTTAAGTCTTTGTCTTTCATAAGAAGCTTTAAGATTTAAAGGAACTATTGCATGTTTGTTTTGAGATTGGTTTATTTTTTTAGCTGGCTGTAAGATATAAGCCTTTCTTAAGTTTCAAAAACTGTAGGCTAAAGTATTTTACTATCATGTGCTGCTCTAGAAAAAAAAAAGAGAACCAATTTTTGGTCAAATGGGAGATGAGAATATCTATCACCCGCCCCACCTTCATCAGCCAAGTGATGCTATTCAGTCTTCCTGAGCTTGGAAGCAAAAACTCCTTAACTTTCTCATGTACTTAGTTCTTCAGTAGTACACTAGATATTCATTATATTGACACTGTAATAAGAGCACTTACATCAGTACTTTATTGTTTATGTTAATGCGTATTCTCAGAAATGTACAGATCACTGTAGGGGAACATCTCATGTTAGTCTTTATGCACTCACCCAACTCTAGGCATAGTGTGAAGAAACATTAATGGATTGTGTCAAATCGTTGTTAAAGATTAAACGGGAATGCTTATTCTTTTATTCCAATTACTAGGATAATTTAAAACTTTTGAGGAATACTTCTTGCTTACAGAAGTCCTTCTTAAAGTAGAAACCATTTTACTAAGTGCTCATTCCAAGTATTACTGTGGCAAATAAATAAAATCCTTGTTTCAAGCAGAAGGCTCCAAATTTGCTTTGGGACAAAGAATCACTTTGTACTAACAAGCTTTCTACTTTTAGAAGTTATTTCAATTTCATGGTAAGAGTATTTTTGTCACATTTGACACTAAAATGTAAAGCCACTCTGGTAGGCATTGCTTTTCACAGATGAAGTCTGCTCTTGTAGTTGAGCAAGAGATGACAGACAGGCAGGCCAAGATAAGTTAGTCTCGTTTTCTGTTTATCTGGAAGCAATTCCAGTTGAGATCAGTTGAAATAGCAGATCGATTTTTTGTATTTTTAAAGAGTGAAGTATTGGAGTATCAGCATCCTTTACCAAGCAATACAAGCGCAGGTTACTTGTACACAACGGAAATGTGACTGCTATCAACTTTTGCTGCCAGTGAGTTTTCTCTTAAGACTACATCTGTAGTCCTGGATGTCAGAGTTTCTAATGTCTCGTTTATGGTACCCCATCACCTCCTCCATCCCCACTTTCAATCAATTCATGTTTCTTCTTTTGTCTTATAGCCAAGCATCGTGCAATGCCCAGTGCACCTCCTTTTAAAAAACGTACAAAGTTGTCTCCCACCAGAGGCCCTAAAGCAAAGAGGTTGGCCTCTTTAGTGCATTCGTAAGTGTATGGATCAATCTCTATAGGATTCCCCTTGCATGTGATAGGCTGATTAGAGTGATGACCTATGCTATGTCCTTGGTCCTTTAAAAAGAAAAGATTTGGGTGCGAACCTATCAGAACTAAGGCTACAGAAAACTTCAAAATTTTCTTCAGTCCGGAGGCACTCTGAAGAACACATTTCATTTCAGGCTTGAAGGAAAGTACATTGTGTTCAGGGAAACTGGTATAAGCAGAATGTTGATTAGAGTCCACAGTATGAGACTGAGTACACATCATGTGATAGACCTTATGGTATTCAGGGTAAAGCTTTTTAGGTAACTGTTTGAAAATCAGGCTTGTATCAGTAACTCTTCTACGAAACACATGGACCACTGGGATGTTGTTATTATAGGCACACAGTACTGCATCAGCTGCTGTCAGTCCAGCACCCACAATCAACACAGGGTCTGCCTTCCCACGTAACTTTCCTTTGCTGATTGCAGCTCCGAAGTCAGACATGGAATGGAGGACAAAAGGAAAGTCTTCTCCTTCAACTTGCAGTCGGCCAGGAGAATCAAAGCTTCCAGTTGCAAGAGCCACATTCTCAGCAAAGAGGCAGAAGGGCACATGAGAACCATCTGTTGCACGCTGATAACCTCTGACTTCCCAGTTTCTCTTAATAAGTGATTTCTGTCCACCTTCCATTTCCAAATGCCGAGCTGAAATATCTTCATTTTGTTGACTTCTACCTTCATCATCTTTTTCTCGGTAAAGCCTGGACACTGACGTTATGTAAACATTGTCTCTGAAATTCTTTTGGAGGCCCATGACTTTAACATAGTGTTTATAATAACAAGCTATTTCCTCTGGCATTACTCGATCACTCTTTATATTTCTGAAACAAAATTGAATGGTTCCAGTTAATAAATGAACCTTATTGGTAATTTGAGTATCAGATATGGCACACCCCATGACACGTCAAATTTATGAGAACTGAATCTGCTCAGTGTAACTGACACTGAGTTCAGCATCTTTAAAGGTAATTGATTTATTTGTTCTCTTATTTCCTGACACACAAAACAAGCTAACTTTTTTAATGTAGTTTTAAGTCTTTATACAATGTAAAGTGCTAGGGTGATTAACAAAGTAGATGTAACAAGGCTCTGGAGTACCACAGCAGTTCCATATGGAAGTGTAAACAAAGTTTAACATCACAACTATCAGCAATACAATATTGGCTAAACTTGTACGCAGTGACAATACACTTATGATCTAATTAATTAAATGTCATCATTAAGTGCTAATTTTGAAACTCTAGGTTCAATATGTTACTGGAACCAAGTATTCATTATACTTTACAAAAGACCTCTCCCTTGGGTACAGTTAAGTTCACTAAGTATCAAATGAAGTAGTTTCGTGTCACATGAATGAGCAAAGCAAACATGGCACAGAATGTTAATGCAACTATGTAAACAGGACTGTGAGTTTCAAGTGTTCAATACAAAACATTTTTGCACTGTAACCCTGCTATTACATCTGTGCTTTTCTCATGATTACTGCAGTCTCATTTAAAAGAAAAATTGCTGACAGTGTAATTATTTGGAACAGTTGCATGAACTTTGCTGCTTATTTAGAAGTAAGCTCTAGGAAGAAGGCAAAATAAACAGTAGTGAACATCAGGATTTCCACTAAATTACACTTAAAATCATATTTACAAGTAAACAGGCTACTCATTTTCTTAGATTAACAAGATAATAGCATGTGTACTTTTAAATGCTCAGGTTACTCCTCTGAAAATCCTCATGAGATATTTATTGGAAGAGGATAATGTGACAGTGTGACACCTCTTGCAAGGAAACTTAGGAAACTATTCTACATGACTAGAAGTTTACATTATGATCAATCCTTTTAAATAAGCTTGTTTAATTGTAGTATAAGAGGTCAGCATTTCTGGTTTTTGCATTGTTGAAAATTATAATATATAGCTTCAGATAACAAGCAGCTTATGGGATTTCAGTTCATAAGAAGCCAAGATTGCTGTGATTATCTAAGAAAACCATTAAAAAACAAAGCTACAGTTTCTTCACTTGAAGGGTTCTCCTGAAATGAGTAATAGTCTGCCCTTAAAGACATATGCTCAAGTAATTCTACTTCTTTTCCCACACGTGGTACAAAAACAACTTTAATTTTGCTAGAACAAAGTCAAAATTTAAAGTTTTAGAAAAAGCTCATGTAGAGTGTTCCTAGGTTCATCTGCTGACACACATCTTTATGAACTGAAGTAAAACCAGTGAGTTTGCACAAGAGTAACTTTTCTTCTCAAAGTTTTTTCAATAAACTTATTGCTACAAATTAACACTGAAATATTGAATTATTCTCTTAAAATTAAAATTCATAGATTTCATATGCTGCAGCTTTGCCTGTAAAAGCAAACACTGAAATATACAAGTTCCTGAATTACAAGCAAGCTGGTGTACACAGCAACTTCAGTTCCATCTGTGTTGAAAGAGGAACTTGCAATATTTGGTGGATTTGAAAATCCTTCCTCCATTTTCCCTCACCTCTGATCAGAACTGCTTTCAGTAAGTGCCTCTTTGTGAAGTGCTGAAACACACTGCTGCCTGTGCCTTCGCTTTATTATTATTATTATTATTATTATTATTATTATTATTATTATTCTGCCTGACCATTGTCCAGATTTTTACCATCAGAGTTCACACAGCAGAAAAATTTCCACTGCCATCAGGTAATTTGATAAACAAAACAAGAAGCCCTCCTGTGAACAGTGAAGTTTGAACATTTTCCAGTTATCTGGATTGTTTTAGCCACTAGGATTCCCAAACATATTATGCAGTATCTTTACCTGCGTTTGCTGGCTGCCCACTCTTTAAAGCTGAGGCCAGGCAATTCCATCCAGTCTCCAAAACTGATGGTGAGCATAGAGCCTTCCATGGACTATGGAGAAAACACTAAGATCAGGACATTACAGAAAGAACTGATGAACTATTTGTGTTACACTTAGATAATAAGCCACCATAGGAGCTAGTAAGAAGAAGGTGAAGAAAGAGCATGTGAAAAGGAAACTAAAAGCAAGTTATTTAAAATACAAAAGAGGAAGAAAAACATGTGAAAGCAGCATCATACAAAGACATCAAGATTTAAGATTTTCTATAAAAGCACCTGGAAACAATGCAGACAAGAAAAAAAAAGTTACAGAAAATACCCTTCATTATAATTCATTAAATTTAAACTCACAAAAAACCTGGTAATATAAGACTGCAGTCATGACCACAAACACCCAAATAAAGGGCAACTTCTTCTTTCCTTTCTCATATCCCCCACTTATTTGGGCTTTGGTAAATGAGCAGTTGAAACTGCAACTGACATTACCATCTAAGACAGCCCTAGGCAGTAAGAAAAATCCCAAAACACGGTTACCAAGGTACCCTAGGAGTGAGATGCAATTTTTACTCACATGCCAAGCCCCGCCAGGTGGTCCTTTTCCAAGCACTATGTGGGGAATATAATGATGTTGTTCTAACTTCCAGTGCAGCACAGGTGGGTAGTCATAGCCAAAGTCAGCATCAGGGTGAAGCAACGTATCAAAAAGCACAGCAACAGGGTTTGAGGAGCGCCCTTCCAGGCCCTCTGACAGGTACTCCAGATCCTGGAGGATGACAAATTGTGAAAAATGTTCATGCAACTTTTATTGTTCATCATGCTATTCTGCTGTACAGAAGTTGATTTGCAACAGAAAACACAATTAATTCAAGCTGCATTTTAGGTAAAGGTATTTAATGTAGAGATTCAATCAAAACACTTTTCAGAAATAACTGCTATGATTCAGTTCTTTGTAACTCTGAATAATACATCTCAATCATTTAAAAATGACATATTAATAACAGTAATTCTGGGGCAGGCAAGTCAGTATTTGAAATTCACTGTAGAACAAGAAGTATGTGTACAAATAGAAATCACAGCAACTTAGTAACATCTATGTTTATAGACAGCAGACAGTTTTTAACAAAGGACTGCTAATATTACTAGGAGCTCCACTTTGGTAAAGCAAAATTGGAATCTAAAAACATTGAGCTTTAAACATCAAGTAGAAAAGGCTCTTTTGACAGCTTTTAGCTAGTTCTAGCACTAACGGTATTACATCTTGAAATAATGGAGATATTACAAGCATTATTTTTAAAAATTAAAACCAGGATTATTTTGCACAGCAGTTAATGTTGAGAAAAATTTCTAGAACTTTGTAAAATGTTCACATTTCAGCATCTATTAACCAGTCTTGTTCTAACAATTGCAATAATTACAACAATTATGCAATAGCAAATATTCGAAAAGAAAATACAGATTTGAAGAAAGAATTGGAAATAAGACCAATTTTTGCTGACAAAGACAGTACAGCTTAGCTTCCTAATTAGGCAAACTATCAGGGAGTCTGGGGAGGATGAAGTACATGACACATCTGTAGCCAAAACTTAGGCAACTTACTCTCCTGCAAAAGAGAAAGACCTTGAGACCTAGGGTAAACGTTACACACAAACAGTACAGCACTGAAACAAAAACACCCTCCAAAATCCAAAGCCAAACAAACCCCTACTTAACCCCTACAAACATAAAGCCATGTTTGTATTTCAAATAAATCAGTGACAAAGGTAATACAGTGGTAGCATTGTCAGTAACCCACCAGGAGTATTGTGAGGTGAGTGGAAAACAGTGTTAACACAGCAAACAAACAGACAAGTGGAAAGAAAAATACTGGAGAAGATTCAACTAACCAATCAGACAGAAAAGCTGGATGTATGTATGGGTAATAACTACAGCAAGTGCAACTGTCAATACAACACAAACACTGAAGGATGAATACTGTTCCAAAAAGAAAAATGTATTGTGTTTATAGAGGATCTATGTCCCCAATATAACTAAAAATGAAATCTTAGTAAGAATTGTAGTATTTCTGAATATTTTAACTTGAACTATGTGTACTTTAAGTATGTTAGTAATGTGTTCTTTGGTGATAGTGCCCAAATGTCCCAGGACACAACAACTGGAGTTCCTGCATCAGCCACTGACCAAGTGATGCTTTAGACACTCCTGGCAAGTAGTAAGAACAAAACAAAGAGCAGACAGTAAAACCAAAAAACACCACAAACAAAAAGCCTTCAAGTACCACAAAAAACACTACATGCCCCAGGTTTGGATCTAATGGTCATGAGTTGATTCTATTAAAATTAACAGAATAACAAAGTAACTTATTAATGCATTAATACTTGCAGTAGGGAAAGAGCTAGACTAGATGGCAACCAAAGCTTACTTGATCAACAATGGAAAGATGTCGAGCTTCTTCTAATTTTGTATGCAGAATGGGGTTTGGGTGTATAGCTTCAGGAGACAAATATGGCCTGTATCCAGAGAGCAGGTAAGAAAGGCAGATTCCTGAAGGTCCATTTCCTGTTAAAGAAAAAAGTTACTGCTTCAGTAAAAACGTTTATAATCTGCAGTTTGCCAATAACTAAACATACAGCAACAAAATAATAATGAAGTAGTATAATGTCAGACTGTCTTGATTCAAAGCAGCTTATAAACTCTGCAGTAAAGTAAGAGCTTCTTATAGGACCATCCTCCAAATAAACAGAGCTAATTTTTTTTCAGGTAAAAAGAAACAAAATGTATGACTTTTACACCAGAAAACAAAATGCATATAAAGAAGTTCCCTAATTTAGTATGTCAAATTCACTATTCTTGTGTGAAAATGGCCTGACAGATAATGGTCTGCCTGTCAGTCACAGTGATATCTGAATATTATTGCCATCTTACAACTTTGCATTCCCAAAGGCACTGTACAACACAGAGCAGAATGACAATATGGAGTATATGCTCTTCAGGTCTGTCCATAAAATAAATGGAAGAAAGAGACAAGCAGAAAGCTTAAGACTGAAAGTCTGATGAGAAGTTACAGACACAGAAAAACAGCAACATAAAAGCTAAGTGAACACAGACCTCCCACAGGTAAGTGGTAAAGTACAGGAAACTCATATAAGACCATATTCATTGTTCAGCAAGAGTATCAAGTCAAACACTTTTATCGGTTTTGTAGCATTTTCAATTTGCATATGTGTATTGTTGCAATTTTAATAGACACTTATTTTTAAGATGTTATTAAAGGTAGATAGGACCAAAACATTACCATAAGGTAAACATTTCTATTTATTTGACTACTATTAAACAAAGCAGGGGACCATAGTTATCACGTGCAAATACAGAAGTAACATTCATGTCGCAAAGTCAGATACCAAAAGACACGAAAAGCTAAATCAGAAAAGCATGTGCTATGATACAGAATTTAAATATGTGGCTATGCATTGTTATTTCTATAGCTCCTCATCCTCATTAACTGAATGAAAAGCACAGTGTTCTCCTAATGAGGCACTTGTCAGTACTTTGTCTTTGTTTGCACACATGGTATTTAGCACCCATTATGCAAATTCTGGGCTTAAGTTACTAATTTATTCATACTTTTATACAGCAGGCATTGTTGGATGTTTGCTCTTACTTCTAACCATTTCAGTTCTTGATGTCAAGAGTTCACAGGTCATTTACTTTTCCCCATCACCTTTGCACACACTATTTTCATCACCTGTTAACAATCCCACTTCTCCAATGCCTGTCTCTTCTTCCTTTCTGATTCCTCAGTCCCTAAATTCCTCATTACTTCGCTGAGACCCTGTTCATTCCCTGCCTCTTCATACATAGAATCTCTTTTTCCCCTTCCACCAGGCTATACTGACCTGGTCCCCAGCGGCAGAATATCCCATACTTTACTACAATGCTGTGCACATAGACTGATCACAGCCATAGGCTAAAAGAAAATCATCTAAAGAATCTAAAAACAGTGAAAAAGTTCTTCCTTACTCTCACACTGTTCTGCCCTCCCATAAACAGATCAACATAAGATAGCTGGATATGCTTCAGTCCAGGAAATTAAAGCTTAAAGAAGAGACAAGCCCCTCCTGTCACACATTTGCCATGAGATGAATGTGAGAGAACTGTAGCAATACAGAGAAACTATCCCAACAAAATTAAATGAAATTATGAAGACACTTTAATCATACCAATAGTTCACAAGCATTCCCACAGCTGAGTAAATTCTTAACTGTTTTTAGAATTATAATTTGAACACATTAAAGAATTTTCTATCTTTTTACAAGTGCACAGCTAGAGTTTTTTTTCCTACTGGGATATAAACAAAGCTAGTCCACAATGGAAAGAGGAAAATGTGTGCCATAGCAAATGGTGCCATGCTAAAGATCACTCCTACTGGGTAAGGCTAAAAGAACTAAATGGGAATCAAATGTTGCCCAAAGACTGGTAAGTGGCTAGGAGATTACTGAGGATGGGATTATGTTAAGGTGAATTACTGTCACTGAGCTCCCTGAATTTTTCTGGGACCATCCAGAGAGCTGATCCAAACCCAGTTCCTATTCTTTAAGCAGACTGAGTCCGAGGGAAAGGAATTCCCTTGAGGATATGCTGTCAAGAACAGACAAGACGAAGGTTCAGATGCAAGGTCTGCAATTAGACTTGCTATGATTTTCTCAGAAAATTCTTGGGAAAAAGAGAAAAAAATCTTTTTGAAATGAGAAATTCATACCCGAGGGGTTTGTTCTTTATTTATACAGAATGCCTCCAATAACAGCTCTGACTGCAATTAAGAGATATTACGATTGTGCAAACTTTAGTACAATCAATATAATTGAAACCCCCATGGCCCTGTTCATTTAAGAAGCAGTTAGAAGTTTGTTTGAATATTAGCAAAATCTTCTCCTGATCAACAGCAAACTATAGTACAATCACCTTTACATTTTGTGTCTAAATTTAATGCAAATATTCCAGTATTGTAACAGTCTTGTTATTTGGATGAGAAGTGACAACACTCTCTTTACACAGTAATGGTCAAAACTAGTGCAGAAGATGAAAATGTTTAGCACAGAACATGCTCTAAACTTAAGAGTTTCAGCATGAATCCTTCAACCCCGATGGAATATATCCATTTCTTCCCAACACAGGTACTGCACAGAAGTTATTAAATCAGTAGACAGTGTGTTTATATATGGGGGGGGAGGGATGACAACTGTTTTCATACTCTTCTACTACATTATCAAATCATTTTAGATCCCTTTGAAGGCTCTTCACTGATATTAGGCTGCCAATGGAGAAGATCAGCTTGCAAGGTGTCTCAAATATATCTGTGAAAAAGCATTTGGACAATGGAGAAGTGGTCAAGGCAGCTGTGTTTGGTGTCAGCACCTAGAAAGGTGCTCTAGACAAAATAAGTATTGAGCACAGGTATTTGCATAATGCACATTTGTAAAACTAAACAGTGGAAACTGAGTCCTTAACCACACTGCAAATCTACACTAAGGCAGACAAAATGCCAGGAAACCATTCCCTTCAACTGTGATGCAGAACTCACCAAGTGATTCACATCTGTCACATACACCTAAGTCTATTACATGAGCACTATTTTAAACTGTCTTAAAGAGAGCTTTGAGAACAGGCACTCTACAAACACCAAAGTTGTGGAGACCTTACTGTGAACACAATTATGTCGCAACATCAAGCTCCACAATCTCTGCTTCTTTGCAGGTACTTGCTCTAGCCCCAACAGCTTTGGACTAGATTATTGATAACCTTCTTTACTTCAGATCTTCTCTTTATCCCCTCATGAAGTCATGGTGATAATGAGCCGGTGACCAGCTGTTGTTGAAAAACCTTGGCCCAATACACATCATGCTGGTACTCTGTACACACAGGTTGTGCACCTATGGAGCCTCCTCCTTCTGCTATCCTGTCATTCAGCAACATTTTACAAGTACAAGCCTTTAAGTGTTCAGGCAAGACTACAATTTATTGTTTTAAACTAGCTGAATTGACTTGGATTCATTTTGGAAAAGATGGGAGAGTATTTAGACATTAGTGATGGATCCAACAGAGAAAAAGGCAATTAATGAAAGGTTAGCACCTAACCAACATACAGCACACACTTCACATTATGCTTTTCACTCTCCCACATGACCCCACAGATTTCCACTGGAGTACCATTGACAACTTCCATGTATCCTGAAATAGAAATATCACATTAATCAAACCCTATGTTATCAACACTAGAATCAATACAGTTCTTCTGTTAATACTCTCATATCTGCTGCCAAATAACACAGCTCATTTTCTCAAAGCACAATTTGAACTCAAATATACTCCAAGTCCCTTCATATAATTTTATGCTACTGTTGTTAATTATAACAACTGTATTACTCTAATAAACATCTTCACTGCAAGGGTCCTAAGCATTAGTTATTTAATGATAAATGCGGCAGGTCTATAAAGGCAATGGCAGTAACAGTGAATCTTTAAAAAAGTGAAAAAACTCACCTATTATTACTACAGGCAGAGTAAGAAGGGAGTCCCCAGGCAGAACCGTTTCTTCAATTAAAGGCATTCTTTTAATCTTCCTCCCAAGGCTGTCACCAAAATACTGAACAAAGGAATTCAAAAGCTGTCCTTCAGTTTCAGTGCCGCTGTAAGTTCTAATTAAGAAGGACAGATGGGAGAAAACTAAAATGAAACAGTGAACTGTTGTCAGAACAGTCTCTTCAAAAACAGTTGCTTTGATGTTTTACTTTAAGAGCTACGAAACTGGCAAAATTGAGACCAAAACAGATAAGTTTTATCCAATCTACACAATTTTCCTCTTCAGCACAGCTTTTCTAACAGAAGATTTTTTTTAAAGTCCACTTTCTCCAGGTAAGTCTACAGAAACATAACAAAAATGCACAGATGGCTCTGTAGAAATGCAGATTTCTGATCTCAGTTTATACAAAGCCAAAGTATAACCACAAGCATTATTTTGATCCCACACACAGTAGAACTCATTCCTCATTATCCTTATCAAATAAGGAGATATACACTGCCCAGCCAATTAACAACATTAAGGCCAGACAAAGCCTGAAAGAGCAGCTAAGGTACAACAGCAGCATTCATATCCCTTCCTGCTGGCTGAGCCGCACACAGGACTTCACTTCAACAAACTTCCATTCAGAGAGAAGCGAGGCTGGTTACAGTTGGCAGTGGTGTGAGGATGGATCCTTGTGAAGTGATTGATCCCTCTAAGCCCTAGACACAACCCATCCCACCACCGTTAAAAGTTTTTACAGAAGGAATTGCCATGCAGTCAGGTCAGCTCCTGCACAGCAGACTGCTTTCACCACTAGTCATTTTCCTAGATTTCTCAGTTCTTTCTCTGCAAAATCTACTTAAGTTTATCTTGTAACTCTTCACCACCTAGATGTGCTTCTAGAATACAAAGACTTGTCTTAAAATGTTTTCTGTTTAATTATTTAGGAGTCCATTCTGAAACCTTTCCAGGTCACTGAAGAAGAACACACTATCAGTCTAGCTAGAAAGAGTCAAATTAAAAATAGTCTGTTATTGCATTTATTTTGTCAAGTCTTTTGCAAAATTAAGGACAACCAATTTTAAATTAAAAATACCCCTATCAACAGTTCTAAAATTTTTTCTCTTTACAGATATGGTTAATTAATAACAATAAATAAAAGTATGCTTATCTATTTCCTAAAAGTTTGCATGTCTCAAAGCTAGTCTAGTCTTTCAGCAATTATTTTCTACACAGGACCAAAACCATAAGACACTGATCCGATTCCCAGGGCCTTCAACAAGCCATGTACATGATGTACTGCCTCAACTCCCACAGCACCCAAGATTCTGTTTCAAAAGCCTTTCCTCAATGGGGAAGTCTGAAGTAAACTGGAGACAGAGCCATGCAGTAACCACTGCACTGCAACACATCTCCCTGATGGCGTTGTTCAAAAGAGTGGGGAGCTATTCTGAGGTTGCATTTATTTTGGAAAGTACTTCATATCACTATTCCCTGCAGTACAACAACAAAAAAAAATGCAAATTACATGCTTACTGTTTGATTACAGCTGCGCATTAGCTCTTGCAGGCACCTAACATACAAACAGCATGACTGAGATGAAGATGAAGAGTCAGAGAGGGGATATCTAATTATCATATGGATTTTTTTCACCTCTGCTTTTAGAAAGGAACAGGCAGACTGTTTCATTTTCCAGACTTTTCTCAAAGTTGACCAAGACAATACTACCTCATGTTTTGCAAAAGACAGGCTTAAAGGGTGCATGCATGCTTTAGTGTGGTTTTATTATACTTGCTGTGCTTGATGGAACATAAAACCGAAAGAAACATTTCAAAATTTATTTTACGGGATATATGCACAATGCTGTAGGCTACAAAAGAATCTCTTGAAACAATAAAAACGTTGCTTCTGTGTAGCTTAGTGTATCACAAACTACCAAACGGGTGATTTTGCACAGGAACATCTGCACACAATGTGCAGTTTCTTGTTCTTGGCACAGTAACATCTGCACACAAAGTGCAGTGCATACGAAAAACTGTTGTCAGGAGCATATTCTTCCTCTGCAAGAATATCATACCGGAACCCAGTAAGATCTGAAGTTAGTGGCCACCACCTCCCTAACCTCTGAACAACACTGAAAGGCACCAAGTACCAGTTTTTATCTTAATAAAACTCACAGTAGACAGCTTTGCAGTGGTGGGGATTTGGCACAATTACCTATGGCTCTAGTCCTACAGATGTGTCAATGGGCACAAGATGAGTCAGTTCCACCACCAGCGCTTAGATTATCTTATACTCATCACACCAAATAACCTGGACAATTACATTCTGTCAATCGCCCAGATTCTAAACATGTGCAAACATATGCATTCATGGTTTTGCTTTTTTTTAAGGTAAAAAACCCATTAAGAGAAAAACCACATACACGTAACATTTTTTCTGCCATCTGAAAAGGCTAATAATAATATTTTGATAATAACTCCTAATTTGCTGCAGGTTATTAAAATAAATGGTACCTTTTCCAGGCAGCAGTTTTGAAAGATCCTAGAATACACTACGTACTTTAAGAAAAAAAAAAAAGGAAATAAAGACTGTGGTGGGCGGTTAACAGAAAACTCGTTATATAAAAGGAATCTGAATTTAGTCTCAAGCTGACACTTCGAGAAGCGAATTTGACACTGCCAGACTGTTGGATTTTCTTCAGGTAAGCGGGCGGAGCGGTGCCCCTCAGGGCCGGCATCCCGGGCGGAGCGGTGCTGCCATCCCCGGAGCGACACCGAGCATCAGCGGGCACGGGCTGCCCCCGGCTCGGCTGCGCCTCGGCGCTGCCCAAGGTCACGGCGCTCCCGCCCGGGCCCCGCCGCCGCCGCCATCCCCTCCCCGGCGGGGCCGTGCGGGGCCGCGCAGCGCCGCGCT